>JAWWLV010000057.1:2986556-3003256 GCA_035041135.1 Platyrinchus mystaceus | reverse complement strand
GCTCAACAACCCCACCTCCCTCACAGGACTTGTGCTCCAGACTCTTCACCAGCCTCGTTGCCCTTCTCCAGACATGCTCCAGCACCTAAATATCCGTCCTAAATTGAGGGGCCTAGAACTGGAGTAACTTGTTTTAGGTGGCTGACGGACTGAATGAATTCTGGATGTTTAATTTGGTTTGGCTGCTGCACAAAACAGTCACATCTGGGCTGCCTGGCACAGGCTCAGACCCAAGCCCAGCAATGCACTGAGGTACCAGACAGAGCTGCTGTGCTCCTGAGCTCCTCTGGTACAGACAGGGTGGGAGAGCAATGTTTTTCAGAAAGCAAATATATCAAAGTCTCTTCCTTTCACATGCTTATTCTTCTTCATTACTGAAATAAACAGTGTGCAACTGTAGTGTGAACACATGAGCAGAGCTATGAAACACCAGCTGAGCTAGCAAAAAAGCAGGGAGAACTGCTTCTGGCATGTTTAAGGCTCTTAAAATATTAGCAACTAGCAAATATAATAGATAAATATATGCTTTTGTAAGCCAACCTGGAATGGTAGATTCAAAATATTCGGATCTGTTTGGTTTGTCAAGAGATGCTCAATCACAAAATTAAGGAAGGACAAGAACTAGGCACTTCAGCCCAGGTTTTGGCCTAAGGACCAAAATTTCCAGCAACAAGCCATCTCACAGTAACTCTGGTGGACATTTAGCTTACAAAAAGGGAGATGATGGCAACGCCAAACATCCTCCCAGCCTGCAAGCATCCAACAGCAGCCAATTTCTGAGCTTTGTTTCATGTCTGCTTCCTCCCTGTTTCTATTCTGTCAAATTTCTCTTACCTTTTCTATTTCTGTTCATACCTGTCCCTTCCTCTTCCTACTGCTGTAATCTCACCATACTGACCTTGCCATCACCTTCTCCATAATTAACCTTTCCTTCTCTAGGTGCTTCCTCCCCCTTAAGGTGGGTCATCACACCCACCCAAACACACCAGCACCCCGTCAGCTGCCACCCTCTGGGGGCACTGCTTCCATTTCTTCTGCTCTTTCTCTCTTGCACAACTGCAAGGTGAGAACATTCTTCAGGTACAAAAAAAGAGACTAATTTGTGTCTCAAACATATAGCACAGTTCGCTCTTCAAATGTTTCAAAGTTATTATATGATGAAATTGTATATTTCTTTAAGTTTGACAAAAAATGAAGAGGGGGAAAGGAATTTTCTAATTAAGATGCTCATTAGGAGATGGCTTGGTACCACTACAAACTGCCTATCAAGTTCAGGATAAGAAGGAAGGTAACAAGCACTTCTGCTCAGCCAAGCTGAAGACTAGAGAAAGCAGGTCCAGCTGCTAGAACAGACATGCAGGTAGATACACCTCTTGCAAACAGGTGGACATGCATGGAAAACACTAGAAATAGCTCATTAATCTTTATCTCAGTGCTTTTCTGTTCTTAGAAACAAAGAGAGAACAAAGTGGTAAAAATTCTTGGTACTAACCCAAAGCAGTCAAGTGTGGAGTTACACATACACAGGCTCGTGGCTTAGCTGTTTGGGTTTTTTTTTTTAAACACACCCTCTCAGCCACACACCTCTGCAGAAATATCAAAACATGAAATATTTCCCTGAGAAATAACTGACTGTGATAGAAATACATTCCACTTTACAGTTTCAGCAACAACTGTTTCCATTAGAGCACAGAATTCACACCTGGAAATGCAGAATAAGATTTGGGCTGCCTGCACATAAACGGGTGCACATTGACAGCAAATCCCTATTCTGGAGAAATCAACCATCAAGGACAGCAGCTTCCCATCTTGCTGACAGAAGTGCTCTTCTGATTATCCAGCAAATGCTGCTGCAATTCCAGTAAGTATTTTCAAAGCAAGACAGACCCGTCTGTACAGCAGCCAGGTTGCTTTAATTCCCTTCTTCATCCCTTGCTTCATCTTTGTACCCTACTTCTACTAGGTGGTCACTGTCACACATGCTCTCCACAGAGCAACACTTGTACAAATCATCATCATCTTAAATAAACACACACAGCACCATTACCAATCCTAACTCCGCAGTTTACATTAAAAAAAACCCAAAACAAACAAAAAAACAAACTGAAAGCTCACTGCACAAAATTATTGTATTTGCCTATTTAGGATTCTTTCCCCCACACACTACTGAGGGCTGACCTTTGAGTCAGTACTAAAGGAATGAAGATCCACACATGTGCAGATTAAGGTAATTCCAGTAAAAGCAACCAATTCAGCAGTACTGAAATCAAAAGCACAACACTTCAATAACATCCCCAGCACAGCACAAAGCTCTACTTCTACTCATGTAGGTAATGATATTTTTTTCGGATTCAAAGAGGTAAGGACTGATCCTCAGTGTAAAAATGGGTAAATTCTGGCTCAAGTTGCAATACTCTTGATTATGTTGTTCTTTGCAGCATTGCAGAGGACAAGAGCGAAACAGCCCTACTTTCCTTGACATATAGTTGAATTCACAGCCAAGAACTGCTTCCCAGTGATTCCACACAGTCACTACCCAGAAATGAATTGACAAGGATGTATGTAAAAAAAAAAAAAAATGTGGTAAACTCTTTCCTCTCTAAAGTCAGATGTGAAAGCATTTCAGCAAGCAAACCATGAGATATGGGACACTCAGAGCATTCACAGCACAAAGGGAACGTCTTGGCTGAACAAAGAGGTTTGTGTAACCGTAGGTTGCTCAGGCTGCAGCACCAATCTGTGCCCACACAACATCATCAGCTGTCAAACCCCACAGCCTTTCTGTGAGATGAACTCAAAAATATCAAGGAACAAGAGCCAGGTCCCATCCTCCCAAAATTCATAAGCAGCTCAATCATTCTTTAACTACATGAGCTACACCACTTCAAACCGCAGCAGAATTCACCAAGTTGGCCTGAATTCCCAATTCCCCAGTCCCCGAGGGATCTTGCTGGAGAAAAAAAGAAATCAAGCTGCTGGCCTTGAATTGATTTACAAGCAGTAGTTAAAAGAAAACAAGAAAGCCAGAGGAGACCAAGCACTAAGTAGGTTTTTTCTTCCTGGGGTTTCTTGTCCTGTTTACCACATGGATACACTTCCCAGAATTACATCATCTTTAACTGTGGCATTAAACAACGCTTAGTCTTTTTCCTTGTTTTCTTTAATTGACTTCTCAGCATTTTCTTCTGGAATGTGCAGTGCCCTGTCATCCAGTTTGGAAAGTATCTGACACCGCCGAACCATGGTGATAGATGGGATGTATTTATTGGATATTAAAAAACAAGTGGGTCTGATTAGATGATGCATAGTCCGATTTAGACACAGTATTTGTCTCCTTTACCCTGAAGATGTATGATCTTTGGAGCCTGCAATAATGAACCCTAAAAGGGATTGTTTGTTATGTAATTACAAGTGTAGAAGAAGAGGCTGTAAGAAGTCCTTACCAAAGCCATCAACAACACTCACCACCTCTGTGTTCTTTTCTTCTGGCTTTGCCTGGAAAGAGCAGGGTGGTGGGAAGCAAGTGGCATTCAAAAGTAAGAGACAACGCAGGGCCAGGAAGGTGACAGGTTAAGAGGTGGGTAAGAATTTCTCAAAGAAAAGCAGATACCATCCAAATGAAATGACATCCAAGCACCAATACAGAGAGCATCAGCTAAACAAAAAAATTAAAGAATTAGGAAAAGTGAGTGGTACCAAGAAAAAGTGACTCTAGGCTAAATACACCGGTTTCAATGAGCCAAGTAATACTGCTCCATAAAACGTTCAAGGAACACCACAAGAGCCAAGTATACCATATTCTTATCGAGAACATGAACACAGAGCCAAGAAATATCAACCCACAAGCCATTCTTCATGGAATTGAGACCCTCTGGTACCGAGGCACTGGGAGGCACAGATTTCTTGCATCACAGAAGGAAACCTGGACTGCAACTTGCATGTGTTATAGCAGCATCTCTGGATGCTGCTGTTTAAAACACATGCAAGAAAAGCCTCGTCTATCAATGTACCTACGGGCATGTTTTAGAGGCTTGGTTACATATTTCATCTGTGTATTACAAGACACCGAAGAAACAGACTGAAGCAGTTCCCATAAAAAATTAAGGAATCCCTCTAAAAAGACACAGGGCTTTATATAGCACTGTACACACACACACACATCCTGCTGCTCATCACCCAAACACCGTGAGAGTTTGTGTGGATGTTGGCCAGGCTGCAGGATTGCTACAGCAAAACACAGTATTATTGCTCACATCCGTGAGCAAACCCATATCTACAACCAGATTTCAGTAGGTGGATATCAGAAAACATCTACTATTTTTATTTTTTTTTTTAATTAAGGCCACATTAAGTCAATCTCAAAATTGCTCGTTGCCAAAATATTTCAGCTCCAGTGCTACCCTTGCACACCTCTTCATTGTACATTCAGCTCTTCCCATTCAGGCAAAAACAATACCTGTCAATACACATTCGTTCACCTCACTTATAAAATTACAATGGAAATTACCAGAGGCATAAAATAACTATTAGGATAAATAAAGAGCTTAAAAAAACCCCACCATACACATACACAGAGAGAATCAGAGACACTGATCCTTCTGTGCTGAATGTTATTCAAAAGGATTGTCAGTGCAATGCTGAACAGATCAATTTATTTCCCTTTCTTCTCTCCACTTAACTGGATTTTATATACAAAAGTAATTGTTCCTATAAGAAACAATCCTTGTCCGTGGCTTTTGAGGTTCAGAGCCTCAGACCTACATCTTTACCGCTATTCGGGTTTCCATGGTAACAGATGAAGGTGCCTTCTAAAAAAATATACTATAATATTCTACAGTAAGAGCCCCAAATCATCCCCGTAATATTAATGAAAACTGGAGCACGTGGGCCTGCACACAGAGCCTAACAGACTTTAAAAGTCCAATTAAACAAGAAAAGCAGAGCTGAGGGACTTTCAGGAGGATAGATGGTAAAAAAGGGCTCTGCATCTGTAAAAGAGAAGGATTATCCCTCAGAGATTCACAAACGCCTTTATACACACAGTGACCTTTCGTTGCCACTGTCGAAACAGGCAGTTCCACAACATCACCTTCTTAGTATTAATTGTTTATGTATTAGAAAACAAATCGAGCCAGCCAGGGATAAAAATGAAGTGGAATTGTGGTGCTAACAGCTCCCCAGAGGGAGAGAAAAGTGATTATTGAGTTAAATGGCTGCATTGTTAACAATTGCCACACAGAGCAGCTCACTCAGAAAGACCCGTTTTTCATCGCCAATTTACTGACAGGAAAATCCGAGTAAATGAACTCCTACTAAATTAAGGCTTCCCCCCAAATTTCGTTCCACTCTGCTCCCTTTTCATCTTCTCTCCTCCCTGGACGAACCCAGTATAATAAACTCTCAGTTGCCATAACTTTACAGTGTAGTAGCAGCCTTTGAAAGCAGCTACACATCCAAGCGTTCAGGAGCTCTGCCACCGAGAAACAAGCAATGGGAAAAAAATTAAAGCAGACACTGAAACCAGAAGAAAAACAAATGTCAAATTATCTGGTTTCAGGTCAACAGCCCCAATGGAAAATCAGTGCCCTACTTTGCCCCAAATGCTTTTTCACAGCTGCAAATGACTTTAATATCTCTTTTTGTCGCCTTGTTGTGCTAAAAATCACAACAGTCTCACAGAGCAGACAGTAGCAAAGTGCACAGCAACTGCGAGAATACCCCACATATTTGGTGGGAGAAAGATTGCTCGTGTGCTTTCAGGAGAAAAAAACCTTCCCTGTAAGCAAAGTTTCTTCATTTCTGAAATCCTGGAAGGATTGGGAACCATTAGAATTATCTGGTGTTACTTCTGTCACTTCCACAGGAAAGTAAAGAGTTTAAATGAGTGGCTGACCCTAAAGCTAACAAGAAGTTTAGAACCTCAAAAGCATACCTCGAGTTACAAATAAATACAGGGACTGCAAGCAACTGGAAGTAACTGCTGGGAAGAAGAGCTATAAATAGAGCAATACAGAAATTACATAAAGGAATGAGCATTAGCCAGCTCCCTCAACATGAAACGAGGTATTCCAGAAGACAAGCCATGAGCATTCTGCTGTCTCCTTGTAGTATTCCTAATTTTGTGTTGTGGATAATACAAAACAGCAGCAGCAGCTGTGCAAATTGGGTAGGAACTGAATATGTTTTGCCTTGTGTCTTTCCCACTTCTCAGCCCACCTATCATTTAATAAAATAAACCTAAAAAAACCCACGGCCAACAAACTTGCACAGTGATTTTTCGGGATGTTTAACAAAAAGGCTGCTGAATAAACGCATTAGGCTTTGAAAAATAATCAGACAGTAGGTATTTGCATCGTAATAGTTATGGAGAGAGCACCACCTGATGGAAGATGGGGAAAGGCACCCATGGCATGAACTGGAGCTGTTCCAAACTTCACTGAAATTTCAGAGACCAAATGCATCTGAAAAACTCTGCTCTGTACCATAAAAATATCAGCTCTATGGACACAGTCCAGACTGCCACACTTTACACCAGATATTTAGTTTAAGATGAGAAAACGGGTTTTTTTGTTGTTTTTTTTTCTTTTTATTTCAGCACTAAAAGCAGCTCAGAAAACACTATTATTAAAATCACCTCTTACTTTGAATGGCAAGAAGCACTCAAATAGAAGGAGGAAGGCGATACTAATGATTAAAAAAAAACTCACAGTCACGATTTCCACTGAACTGATAATTAAACTGAAATCTTTCACGGCTTTCCTAAAAATAATGGAAAACATCTGGCTGATCCTTAAAATTGCATGTGTTTAGCTCATATTACATTATCTCCCTCCAATACAAAGTGTTTTCTGCCCCCTTAAAACTTCGCTATTTTCACAGAACACCCTTCTTTCCAAGCATCTGGCTAAATGATTCATCAAAAGCTCAGGAACTAATCTCAATTGATATGACAAGTGTCGAGAACACAAAAACAGTTGGAAGAGAGAGAAAACGGGGGGTGAAAAATAGCTCCACATATTGCTTAGTCAAGGCAGCAGCTATTTAACTAGGTTAGATTTCCCAGCCTCTCTAATAAATCTGGCTCTGTGCAGTTGCCTAGCAATGTAAACAAGATCCTGGTGGTGTCAAAGGCAGCCGGATCATCTCCTCCACCGAGGGTCTGCCTGGCCCTTCACACCCAGCCTTGTCTTTGAGCCACCCAAGGGCTCGGTGGAAGGTGCACACAGTGCTCAGCATCTCTGACACTCCACCAGTTCTGCCTCAAAGCAGCAAGACACAGTAATTCGAGCTCTCAGCCTTAACAAAAATTCTCCACTATTTGAGATGAACTCAACTGAGTTTTGTACCTCCAACATGCCCAAGTCACAAGCACTGAGATTTATCCCCATGCTAAGCAAAGTTACACAGGGAAATTTTATTTGTCTTAAACATACAGGTAGAAAAAAAAAATTAAAATGAAGTCAGGACAGAAGAAAGTTATAATTGTTTATTTTTTTACCACAGAGGCACTGAAATGAGAAAACAATTGTCGCATTACAAGAAGAACAACAAGAGAAAAACAAGACCAATGTATCTTTGGTTTACCTAGAGAATACCACAGAAGGAGAAAACCAGCTCTGTAAGCACCTGTCCTCTTCGAGTAATTCAAACTATGCCTAAAGGCACTCGTAGGAGGGGGAAAATAACCGGCTACTATTACTGTACACATGCCAGGGAGCAAAGTACTCCTTAACATCAGAGCGACAGAAAAAGTGACAACTGGGAAGGAGCCGGTGCGAGAGGCTGAACCCCCGAGAAAGCTCCTGGAGCTGTGAGACACAAGGGGAGAAACAACTGCCACTGAACTTCCCAGACCCCTTCTCCTGCCCGGGGTGGGAAAGGCAGCGGCTCCCCCGCGCTGCTCATCCCGCAGGAGCCAAGCGGCGGTAAAACGCTGCTTACCACGCAAAAAACCCCCTCAAATACGGTGAATCCCAGAATAACAGCGATGCTTTCACCTCTTGCCCACACGTAACTTTGGCATGAACGAGCCCTCCCCAGCCCTCAGCCGGCCGGGACCCCGCGCACAGGGCAGAGCCTCCCGCATCCCCCGGCAGCTCCAGAACCGGCGGGTACCGAGGCTTCCCGCTCCATCGCCAGCGCCTTCTGAGCCGCCTCCATCCCCGGCTCGCACCGGGAGCTCCCCGCGAGGCCGAGGGGCTGGAGAGGAAGGGACGGAGCGAAGAGTTCGAGCCGCAGCGGGGGATAACCCGGTGGAGAGGGGGGGGGGGAACCGAGCCGGACACGGGCATCGCTCACCTGGGAAGAGCTGTCCCTCCGCCCTGGGCGAGAAGAGCTGCAGGAGAAAGACGATCGCGGCCACGCCGGTCATCCTTCCCCCAGAGTTCACCTGCCGCGGAGCCGCTGCCTCCTCCCCGCCGGTGTCCCCCGCATTGGTGGCCGAGCGCGGCGGCCCCGGAGCCGCGGGCGCTGCTCGGCGGAGCCGCCGGAGTGGCGGCGGCGGGCGGAGAGCGGAGCGGGGCGGGGGGCGGGCGGGAGATGCCCCCCGAGCCCAGCGCCGGCCGCGCCCGCGCACAGCCGGCCCCGCCGCCGGGGCAGCCCCCGGGTCCCCTCCCCCGGATGGGGAGGGAGGGAGGAGAAGGTTTGGGGTGGTTTTGATCCCTTATTCGAGCCCCGCTGCGCGCACACGCGTCGCCCTCGCGGCAGCGCGGCAAGAGCGCAGCATCTCTCGCAGGTTTCCTGCCCTGCTTCCAGCGCGGATGGAGAGTCAGTGCAGGGGATGGCGTTAAGCGGAGGGCTGGGATTGGGGGTGGGATTGGGGATGGAGCGGCGCGGGGATGGGTTGGAGGGAGCGACCCTTTGCCGGAGCCAAGGGGGAGACGCAGCAGGGTTTTGATGGAGAGGCTGATACGAACAGCTCACAGACACCTACAGCCGAAAATAGTCATTTCCATCATCATTCACTTTACTTTCGAGAGTTCAGTGCTAAACACCGAGTCAACACCGCACACTGGGCACTGCTGGGCTTAGGCACAGGCGGGGACACAGTCCTGGGCACTACCCTAAAAACTGCTTTCCAGAGGTAACTTCTTGACCCAAAAAGCATGGCACTTACAAGGGAAGGGCAGGAGGGGGTCGAAGGCGCTGAATAGCGAGCAGATCCGTATGGATCAGCCATCCAAGCTAGAATTCGGACAGGAAAAGGAGAGCTACGACCCCCGGGACAGAGCACTCGGGCGGCCACCAGCACAGCGGGGATGGCTTTGGGCAGTCACTCGGTCCCAGCGGTGCCGGGCACGCCGCTACAGAGCACTGTTTCCTCATTGAACCCAGCGCTGCTCCCGGTGGGATTGATCCACGCTCCCCCTTCCCCGCCGTGGTTCCCCCCCGCTCCAGCCGATCCCGGCTCTGGCCCGCAGGGGTCGGTGTTGCACCGGCAGCGGCGCCGGGAGGGGCGGGGGGCCCGGCCGGCACCGATCGGGCCCTCCCGCGGTCTTGTTCTGCTCCAGGAAAGGTTTGGGCCGTCAACACCCGCTTGTGTTTAAAACGACCCGTTTGCCTTTCATACTAAACACTTCAGTGCTCCGGAGACTGAAGATTCCTGAAGTGTGGAAGTGTCCCTAGGGTCTTGGGCGTCCTCAGGACTCAGCCTGGTTGCCAAGCTCTGGAATAGGCTGCCTCAGAGGGCTTTGAAAGGCGTGGGGATGTTCCAGTTGGGGACATGACTCAGTGGTGGGCTTGGCAGTGCTGGGGCAACAGACACAATGATCTTGAAGGTACTTTCCAACCTAAATGACTCCGAGTCTGAAGTCATAACAAAAGAATTTCACATTACGACCCTTGTCTTGGTTAAGTGAGAGCACTACCCTGCTTTCCAATGGAGGCAATCTCAATCTGCAGTCAATACTCTCCCCTCAGTAGTATTCAAGATCCATACCCAGGGATGAGCTTGAGAGATCAACATGTTTCATCATAGGGTGGTTTGAGTAGGAAGGGACTTTTCAGATTATCCAGCTCACCAGCGACACCTTCCACTATCCCAGGTTGCTCCAAGCCCTGTCCAGCCTGGCCTTGGACAGTTTCAGGAATGGAGCAGCCACAGCTTCTCTGGGCAACCAAATCTCACTCAAAACCAAATCCCCCCCAGGTGCTAAAAAACCCTCCAACCAATGAATTGTGGTCCTTTCTTTAGGGGCCAGCATCACTTCAGAAATTAGGCCATGCCTCTATCTTTCTTTGGGCATGAGGATAATCACAAACAAGTACAATTTGAGATAAAGGGAAAGCAGAGAACAGCACAGCAAGAAGACCTCAAGTCAGTCTGCCGGGTAGCAGAAAGGGTCCAACCAGCACAGTAGGCACAGTCAGAAACTACAGGAATAATTCTAGTATCAATGCAAATTGCTTGGACAATAAAAACAGGACATCTTGAAACAGAGATGGTGCTGGCAAGAAGTGAATAAAACAATAGCAAAGAACAAGCTATAAAAAAACCCAACTGTAAGTCAAGAGATCACCAGTTGTTTCTATATAAACTAAATAAAAGGGAAGAAACAAAACCAAGTGTGAAATTCATGTTCAGAATGACAAAAGTTTCATAGACTGTGTGATTTATTGGGTCCAAGGAGCTCAGGTAGTAGAAAGCAGAGAAGTTTAATACTTCTTCCAATGAGAAGTTACAATCCAAGAAGAAAATTGCATAATAAGGTAAAAAAGGGTGGGAGGAAAAATCCTTCCCTTTGACTGGATCAAGCAGAAAGATTAGAAATAAATGATCTACAAGAATCTGGGAAAAGAACTGACATGAGACAACTATGCCTTAGACATCAAATAGGGCAAAGTCAAACATTAGGCTGAACTCAAATTAGGCATTACAGAGGAACACATGTATACCAAGAAACTGCCCTAAAAGAAAGGCAACAAGGCTGGGCTGCAAGCAGAGATGACAGGGACATGAAGTTAATGGTCAGGTAACCTTTCACATCTCGTTAAAATTCAATTTTTTGCATTAATACACTGATTGGCTTATAATGGAATATACTGACAACAAAGTCAATGGGTATTTGTAACTCAAAAGGACTGAAATAATCTTCCAGACAACAACAGCATCTTTGAAGACTGGATGTTCCGCAGTGGGATGAAAGCCAACTATTGAAAAGTTTCATATCACTGAAGAAAGGCACTGAGACAACATGCTGCAAATCAGGAATGTGTAATATAAAAATAAACAGATAAAAAAAATCACTTTAAAACTCATTTACAGCCGAAGGGAACTCCTGAAATTCAAACAGGACCAGAATGTTGGTTCAGGCATAAACCATCAAGCCAGACAGGGACAAGCTGTGCTCCAAAACTCTGGTGCTCACCAAGCAATAACACATGGTTATAGAGACTTTAATAATATGCAGCTTTTGAGCCAGCACAGAGAACTAAAACCCTTACAGAACAGTCTTGCTAGACATCTACATTTCAGGGCTCACATGTCCTATATGACATTATTTTCTAAAAATGGCAAAAGGAAAGTTTGAAGTCTGATTCCATCCTGGTGTAGAACATCACAGCTTGTTTTGCTGTTACTAATAACTCTCCAGTGGCTTAAAAAAGAAAACATTAACATAAGTTCTGAAGTTTCCTTGAGCCCATTGCTCGAGGCTTCTTGACTCCATAAAACTGTTCCCTCTCTGTGTCAGATGAGAGAAATTCAGTTCTTTGTTTTCCAGGGACAAACTGTACCACTTGTGGGTGAGGAAAACCAAGTGCTAAACAACTGAAGGCACTGTCACATTGTGACACGAGATGCATTTAATCAAGAAAACATTATTAAAAAGATCAGCTCATGAAATTGAATCAATGTTTTTGAAGTGTTTAGCAAACCAGTTAGTCTGTAAATATCCAAGCCTAGATATTTATAAATATAAATACAAACCAGGCTAGAAAGGAAGGTGGAGGAACTCCTCCAGTCCCCTATATAGTGGGTGCATCTCTTGTAGCTCCAGCAGAAAGCTGACTCACAGACCATGGCCAGGCTGCCTCTGCTCACTACAGACATCACAGCTCCTCTCCCTAAAAATGAGTACTCCACAAGCCATGTGGTCCTTTCAATGGATAGGAAAGCATCTTTTTGCAGTTCTACAGGCTTTTTGGTGGTGCAAAAGTCACCAAAACATGACTCACTCAATTCTTTGGTATAGGCAGATTCCAAGAGATACAGGAGAAACAGTTCCAGCATCACACACCAATGGGTGCTTGAAAAGAACCTCAGCTCTGAGAAGTCCAGTACAACATCAAGATCAGCCTGCTTCAATATGGTAAACTAGTTTTTCTCCCCCAAGGCAAGCAGTTAGTATTATACTTACAAGTAAATACACACACAATTTGCAGCTTTCATTACAGAGCTCCTGTTATGCAGCATCCATGTGAAAAAACAGTCAGCAGGATTGATGGGGAAAAGTTTTAGGGAAATTTCAAAGGGTAAAGTTTCCACTTCCTTATTATGTGCACTGAAAGGTTGGGTCTAGAACATGATCTAATGAGCTTTGTTGCCATGGGTGGGTGGGGATGTTAAAGAAAGGAAACTTAACACCTTGTGCCATTCTCCTGATATCACTTGCAGTTCCACCATCTGCCTTCCCAACTACAATTTTTATTATTAAAAATAAAAACACTCTCTCCAGCATTGGCTTCACTTTTCTGTATGAACTCACCCATATTTATAAATATATATATGTGCATATAAACATGCCATTCCTACAGAAAAAAAAAAAAAAACAACATACCACAGCTGTGCATCACCTTAACTACTGAGGAGTTGATTATAACCCAGATCAGTGAGCATCAGGAAGACCTCTGCCCCATTGCCTGTACCCTTTAAGTGGTACCTTATCTGTTTTTCCACTCCCACCAAGTTATCAGCACAATTACAGGTAATTATGTGCTCGAATACAGAGACCAGCTGCTTTTTTAAATCCTGTTGCAAGATGGAAATCATTAATCGATGTCACACACATTGGCATTGATCCCTCATGCATTATCCTCATTAATAAGTTTCTTCCTTTCTGAAGATAAAGGAATTAACTACCAGCCATCAATTATTCAGAAATACAAGTTCACCTCTGGACACGAACACAATGACACCTTGTGGGAAATGCCAAAAAGGCCTGGATCTAATAGTTTATCTCAACAACACTGCATCATGGAAAAGCAGTGTATTAGTACCATGAGCAGACACAAGTAAGTAGAAAGGTACAGACAGGAGACAACATCCAAATAGTCTGAAATGTCAAACAGCCCAACAGTTCTTCTCCATTAGCAGTAAATGTTGAACTTAAGCTGTTTGTCTTCCTATATAATAGAACATATATAATACAATGAGGGTCAGAGTTCTCTGATAAGCATCTTTCTAAAACAAGGCACAATTTTTCATGGCTGCAGCTCAATTTATAGATTAAAATTAATGAAACTGCAGAGACAGCTGTAATGCACAGTATTTAGTTTATCTGGCTCTACTTTACTATATGTTGGTGAACAGCAGAAGAGGGAGGACCTGGCTCTTTGTGCTGGCTGCTGACTCAGGGCAGATGGAACCCTATCCTGGGAGAGGGGTTGTTCCCTTTGGAAAATATCTGAATGTGCTCAGTGGAGAAAGCAGGCTGAGGTGACAGGGACATTAAAATCAGTGCCAGCCAAGAGGGAGCCCATCCCAGCAGCATTGCTGCAGAGCAGGCAAAGCAGAGCAGGAGCAGATACACTTGGAGGCCTTGGAAGGAACAGAGGCTTTTCCAAGCTCCCAGAATAGATGGTGCAGCATTTGCAGGAAGCAATGAAAGGACAAGGCTGACTTTGGAGGAACAGAGTGGGCACAGGGAGATTGCTTAGCCAACCTTTTATTTGTATTCAATATTTTTCAGATCCCTCTGAGCTTTTATTGTTTTAGAAAGTTTGCAGTTCTAACAGTACCACTGGAACTTATTGTCAGGCCAAAGCACAGCAGAAAAGGATGCTGGTGTCAGCACTGCCATCTTCTGACTCACGAGGACCTTGAGCAGGTTTTGCTGCATAGAATATTCCCCCACTAATTCTTTTTAGCTGTTTGCAAAGCACTGAGCAGGTATAAGCTCATGTTTTACCTGGGTGACATCACTTTTATGTGTCATGATACATTTCAAACAGTGGCACTTGACCCTGGCTCACTTTTCTCATGAGAAGATTCCACACAAGTTTTGCTTGATATAAAATTATCTTGAATTAACACTATGAAATGGGGATATGGATTAAATATGTATCATCAAGCAGGTGTTCTGTAAACATGTGTTCTCCACAACTTCCCAGAGGAAGCTGCCATTAAATAGGGAAGCAGGTGCCTTGTCAGTCACAAGAAACAGGAACAACGCCAGGTAGGGAACAAATCTGTTGCCATCTACCTCAGACCACTCAGGTTTCAACTGCAATAGGAGGCCTCAGAAAAACATCTGGAAGTGATATCTTTGTAGTTTTCAATCTACTGGGATTCAGAAACAGTTGTCAAATCCATCATTTATAAAGAAGGGAGGCCAAATAGTTACTTTTCAGTTAAAGACTACTCCAAGCCCAGTTCCTGGAAGAAACAGTAGCATGAATGAATAATTAAATAATTCTAGAAATGTTTAGAAATCTATTGGTTTTTAGCAGTAGAAGAATTAACAAGTATGACAAGTTTAATTCTAACTAGCATATCTGAAAGTCATTTTTCCCCCTGATACATCAAACTCAGTATGATAAATCACAGCCACTTCTTTCACTGCCTCCCTCTGTCTTCTTTCCAAGCAATTTCAGAATCCTAGTTTGGAAGTTTAGATCTATAAGACACATTACAAACAAACAAAGAATCAAAGGCCATTTAGATTAATCAGTAAAGAATGGAGGTGAAAAAGTTCTTTCAGCCACACCAAATTATCCAATTTATGAAAGCTGTTTGTCAAGAAAAGCCAAAAACCTTCAGCACTTCACACACATGAACCTACAGCAGGTTTTGCAGGCAAAAGCAGCATCTCTGTCCCTACGTGGATGTACCCCAAAAGTACAGAATATAAATACTGGGTAAAATTCCACCCAGAAAAGGTTGTCAGGCTTTGAAATGGGCTGTCCAGCAAAGTGGTGGAGTCGTCATCCCTGTAAGTATTCAAAAAATGTGGATGTGGCACTTGAGAACAAGGTTTAAGTGGTGAACGTGGTGCTGGGACAAGAGTTGGACTTGATGATCTTTAAAAGCCTTTTCCAACCCTAGTGATTCTGTGATTAGAAGTTCTCCAGGAGGAGAAAGAGGCCTGGAACATCAGGGAGATGTAGAAATTAATTTCAAAGTAAACCAGTTATGTTAAAATTTACGACAATGTACATTAGCTCACAGTTATCCATAAATTGTTCACTTATTCTCCTGAGTTGCACCCGGGGGATTTGTGCCCACATAAAGAAAGCAGCTGAGCATTGGCAGGAGGTGGAAGCCTTTCCTCCTGCAGAGCATGCAAAGCACCAGCCCCAGCAAATTGTGACTAAAGAGTCCCATCCACTATGCACTCATTCAGGAAAACACAAGTTTTCAGTAAACTATATGGAAAACTTGCAAATTCCAGGGCTCCCATTTTTAATGGATTGCCCATGAAGATCATCTAATAAAATCTATGGAGAAATTTATAAGCCAACATAATGATAAAAAATACTTCTTGTTAGGAACTTACTACAGCATTACAGCCAAGCATAAACTTTATCAAGTATTAGGAAAATACAGAGCACCATAAAAAAAAGTAATTAGAATTACTGTATCTTCACATCCCCCCCCCAAAAAAAAAAATCACTTAATTCCTTTTAAGACATAAGTATTCATCAGGGTTCATTAAGGCCCTGTTTTCCTGTCAGTGTTGTGTCATTAGCAGTGGAGGCAGGAACAGTGTCACATAGCAGAGCTTTTTCAGCTTGGGAAACAAAGGAGCAATCTCTTCCTCAAGCCAACATGGTGCAAAGGAGAAGGGACATGTAGGAAACAGTAAAACCCCACCCACCCTTTCCTTCACTAATTAATTCAACTTTGCCTTCTCCTCTGAGGATCCCATCCCTTGGCACAAACCATCTCAAGCTATTTAGACAAACACACCAAACTACTGTGGGTGAGCCCTCAACACCAGCACAAGGCTGCAAGCCCCCTCCTCCCTGCATTTTCCACATCATGGTTCTTAATCCTCCCTATCCAAGAGCCTGAAACTCATCACAAAACCAAGTTTACCAAGCACCCTGGTCCTGCCATTTCAGTGGCCAACTCATTGTGGCCACTTGGACCAAAACAGACCCAAGGCCTGAGGGGTGCAGGCAAAGACTGTTCCCATTTCCACATCCCTTTATTTTTTTCTCATTACTATTCTCTTGCAGGCTGTAATCTGGGTTTTCCATAGTCAGCACCATTAGCAGACACAAGATCTCCTTCAGCAAGGACTTGCCTTCCTGTGCAAGTCTGTGGATTCCAATGAATTCCTGTAGCTATCCTAAATTGAGCTTTTAGAAACACAACTCAATAGCTGTACACAGCAGGCCAGAGTCATGGAATCCCAGAATAGTTTGGTTTGGAGGGAACCTTAAAGCTCATCTTGTTCCATGCCCTGCCATGGGCAGGGACACCTTCCACTAGTCCAGGTTGCTCCAAGCCCCATCCAACCTGGCCTTGGACACTTCCA
>JAWWLV010000057.1:2933311-2985838 GCA_035041135.1 Platyrinchus mystaceus | reverse complement strand
CCTCTCCAGCTCTCCTGGAGCCCCTTTAGGCACTGGAAGGGGCTCTAAGGTCTCCCTGGAGCCTTCTCTTCTCCAGGCTGGATACCCCCAGCTCTCTCAGACTGTCCTCATACAGGTGGTGTTACAATCCTTGGAGCATCTTTGGAAGTCCAGGAGCAGCCCTTCATGTGGCAGATCAGTGAACACAGATGGTCATCAGATATAAAAATCTTTTATTGGACAGGTTGCAATATTTTAAGGCTGGACTTTATAAATGTTGAGAGCTCCCTATTTCAGGTAAGTACTCTGTGAATAAATCACTCTTTGCAGTTTCCTAAATAATCAAATAAAGTGCCTTTGCATGGGTAAGTGCTTGTAAAGCAATCAAGAACTGATATGATAACCAAATGTTTCTCTAATGGTAATTATGATTCTTTGAAAAAACACTCCTCTAACACTAATTTATTTTCTACTTGATAGCCAATCTTGCTAGTTATTAGATATTCTCCTTACTATTGCTATCACTAAATTATTAAACAGCTGACCAGGCTTTGTTTTAAAATTATTCTCTTATGAAACTCCCTGATATATTTACCCTGAATACTGAATGATTTTGAGGCCTCTGAGGACCCATGAATGATTTCTATTTACTACCTTTAGCAAAAAGCCTGTGTAATTAGCAGCAGGAATTTCACTTGAATCACAGCTACTGTGGTATTTCCAGCTCACTTACACAGTCTCTCTTAAAAAAAAAATAAGGAAAAAAAAAAACCAAAACAACCAGCAGCACAAAAGCTCTACGCTTTTGATGGGAGAAAACATTTCAGCCTAGGAAGTTCCTAAGTGGCTGTGCACTCAAAGAGATGTGTGAAGAATCAGTCCCCTACCGGGAACCTGGCGAGGATCTCTGTACCCAAACCCATCAGCTTTACCACCTGATAGAAAAGAGCATTTTAGAGAGTCCTCTGTGAAAGCACCAAACCTCATTTCCAGCCCTCCTGCCACGGGAATGTGTGGCTATCACACTCCCACTCTTCAATGAACACAAATTCTTCTGATTATGTACGTGACATACAGGCCTACCTAAGTTTTTTTAAGCTACTTTTTCAGCTAACATCTTTTTATGCACATTCAAGCACCAACCTTTATAATTGTGCTGAACAGAGCAGCCTCATTATCTCCATTTTACAGATAGAAAACAGAGAAGTCAAGTTCTCCCACAACACACAAGAGATACACAGCAGAACTAGGATTAAAACGTGTAGCTGTATTACCATGTTATCAGTATCCTTGTGGCTCACAGCAGTCAAACAAAACGCATGGACTGAAAACACGGTGAATAATCACAGCTTCTTTCCAAAAGCTCAGATTTTATTAAAAATACGTGGAAGGTTTCAACTATTTGTTTAAACCAGCTGCAGATGAACTTCCCACATGCTTTATTCACTTGATACACCAATGAGTGCATGCAGCAGTCCCACCACTTCCCATGGGCAGCTTGTTCCAAGGTTAAGGAAGCTTCCCTGTCTGACCATTTGGGAGCACTCTGACAGTCACACTCTGAGGTCCCTTCACAGAAGCAGTTTCAGTGACACAACCAGTCCCCACTTGACTCCACACACTCCCCATTCATACAGTCAGACCAGGTTTCCTTGACCCCAGGTTTCCCTTGGCAGAATCTCAGATGTCTCATTCCATAAAGCAATTTATTCACAGCACAGTGACATAAACAGCTCAAGCTGGTGCCTCCAAGGAGGAACACCCAACAGAGGACACGCTGGGCCTTTATCCCCTCACAGTCTAAGCACACCCAAGTCTCACTCTTCCTACTGAATCCTCAGTCCTGCCATGTCCCTGAGTGTCCCTCACCTGGCTGTGCCACAGGTCCCTGCGTCAACTGCTGTGCAAAGGGCTAGCAGTTCATGGCTTTTTGCCTTGGGCTAAACCCCACAGAGCTCAATTCACAGCTTCACTGCAGCTTCCCCTGAGCCACCAGCGCTGAATGGATCCCTCAACACCAAGCATGTGGTGCTGAATCACAGAATCCCAGAATGGTTTGGTCCCTGCATACATCAGCTCTATGTCTTCTCCTGCAAGTGTCAGTCATAGAATCCAGACTGATTTGGGTTGGAAGGGACCTTAAAGACCATTTTGTTTCATGCCCTGGCTTGGGTAAGGACACCTTGCACTAGTCCAGGTTGCTCCAAGCCACATCCAACCTGGCCTTGGACACTTCCAGAGATGGGGCAGCCACAGCTTCTCTGGGCAACCTGTGCCAGGGCCTCCCCACCCTCACAGGGAAGAATTTCTTCCTGATAGACAACCTAAGCCTTCTCTGTCAGTGTGAAGCCATTCCCCCTTGTCCTGTCACTCCAGGACCTTGTAAATGTGTGTCCCCATCTTTGTCAGCTCCTTCAGTACCGGAAGGCCTCAGTTAGGTCACCTTGAATCCCACTTCTCTCAGCCTCAACTAACAAAAGCCACCCTGATATGCACTAAGCTTCAAGCCATGGTTTGGGTTTTTATAGGGTTGGGGGATTTTGGGGGTGTTCTTGTTTGATTTTAAAACCAACTACCACAAATCAAATTCATCTTGGTAAAGCACCACCAAATTCTGCTTCAGCAGAAGAAAAAGATTGGTCTGGAAATTCTCAAGCTGAGCATTCTAGTGCAATACTCAGAGTTTTGGTAGCTGCAGTAATTGCTTTCTGCTGGAGACAGAAATAAACCTGTTAAGTCTGTAGTGAAAGCAATACCTTAACAAGTGAAATTGTAAAAGCACAACTTCCCAAATCTGTATAATCAGGGAAATCTCACATGGGAACCTTTTACTGATTGTAATACATGTTCAAGTGGCTTCTAGTTAGGAAGTGTTTCACCTCACCCTCACTGCTTAGCCCAGCAGAAATGGATTTCCCCTTCTTTAGTTCTCTAAATAGATGTGCCAATGGGGAAATGGGAAAAAAATAAAATGCAGGTTTATCTAGTCCACCACTTGCATGGTGGACTTGCACCACATGACAGCCCTCATTACATTATCTCCAAGCCTTCACAAGTACTAGCTAATACTGTTCAAGCTTCCCTTCCATGACAGGTGAACTATTTTTAGCCTTAAAGCTAAGCAAGCCAAAGATTAAATTTCTCTTCCCATGTTATACAGCAACAAAACAGCTCCTACAAGGCTGAAGTCTTCAGCTCTGCTTCCCCCTGCAGATGAACAGACAAGATTTCCTCCGAACTTGAGGGCACAACCACAGCACAGTTTATATAAACCCAGTTCACTCAGCAATAAAAGCAGATTAAGCACTCCCAATGATCACAGGCTGGTACAACCTGGGTCCTCTGCAATATCTAGCTCCTCTTCCCCCCCAAATCCCAAATAACTATACCCCTGAAAACCAGAAGCACACAACATCAAGCCTAGAGCATGATCCAGTTCTGCCTTGCACACATTTTGTGCTCCGTGTTAGGAGATATAAATTGCTGTTCAACACCAAAAAACAATTTGCAGAAGTGGATTGTTACAATTTTGGAAATGATATCAGAGTCAGTTTCTTACAGAAAAATCAAGAGCACTTCAGCATATATTCATGACACTTAGAAGAAAGAAATTAGCCTGGGAGTTTAAAGAGACTCAAAGGCAGCATTAAGCTTCTAATAAATCCCAGGAAAGTTAAAATTAACTCCCTTAGGTTACAATAAAAGAGAAGTCTTTTAAAACCTGATTTGCTTTAAAATAAGGATCAGATTTTAATGTCTAGATCACATGTGGCTATCACATACAATAGGTCAAACACACAAATTTGCACCGGTGCCCAGTTGTTGTCTATCATCTGAGCGGGTTTATCGTGATCACCTCAGATATGGTTAATGTGGAACCAACATTCCTCGCTGCAAGAGATGGGAAACACTAAAAATCCATCCTGTTTCAGCTAAAAACCAAAGAGAGCAGTTCAGAATAAATACAAGCATTTACAAACTAATAGAGGGCAGCCAATAGGCATGAAACTATAAAATAGAGAATAACTGATAGAAGAATCTAAAGAAAAGAGAAAAATCAACAGCAGATGGGCTATGATAAAGAGTTGCTGTTTTAAAGTGTAATGAGATTATCATTGGCATAGGCCCATTTCTGCAGAAAGAGGGTGAAATTGTTAATAATGACAGAAAAGTTCAATAAATATTTCTGGTTCATATTTTGAGCTAAACAAGAAGATACACTTGTGTCACTTCAGAAAGACAAAGTACTTCACACTGCAGCTGCAATCAAGAGCAACTCAAAGGATAACAACAGGAACTTGCTGAAAGCACCCTGGGACATGGTTGACATGCTGGTGCTAATTTTAATACATCTCTGAAGACTGATGACATCATACCAATATCCATGTAAGGCAAGGGAAATGACTCAGCTTCACAAAAACTGCTTCACTCTGGGCTCAATCTTGGGCAAAAAGTTAAAAATGGGCCCAAGTAACCGAGGGAGAATTATGGGAGTATATAGAAGGTTGGGTTGATTCCCCTTTGTCAAGTTGACCTTGATGGATGTGGGATATTTTGTGTGTTTTAAGCTGTTTGATTTAATGATGCACATAATTCCCTAAGAGATACTATGAGCTATAAGAAAATGATAATGGAGTAAGCAACAGGGAGTTGATTATTCCACAGTGCTTGTCAGGAGCTGTTTTGTCATGAGTTCTCCAGCAAGAGACAGTTCAACTTATCAGATAACATTATGTTTACCCCAGATATTGATCAACATGAACACAGTGACTACAAGTGTTTGGAGAACTGGTAAATGCTGATCAGGAAGATCAGTCACATCCAAAAGTCTGGAGGGCTTCCACAAGCCAAGATATTTTAGTACAACTTTGTGCTAAATGCTGTTTTTAGAAAGGGCAGGAGCACTTTGGAATGGGATATTCTGGTAAAGAAAAGGCAAGAGGGCTTAATGGTTCATACTGCTCAGTAAAAAAACATAGTAATAAAGCACTAATTACCTATGAAATTTTACAACAATAAAGCTTTCCAGGATTTATGAAACAGGAACTGCAGTTATTCCCACCACTGGATATGACAGAACACGGTTACTGGAATGGTTAAAACCCATATTCACATTCACAGACAGTGTTGGGGAAAAAAACCCTAATAAAAAGTAGTCAAGATGCTGTGGAAAGCATCAGAATATTTAAGGCCAGAAAGTGTCTCACAATGGAGAGTGAGAACATTCTGGTTATTTTATCAAAAGGATTGAAAGGGACTTGACTACAAGTGTGTCCTTGGGGATAAGATCCCAGCTTCTAAAGAGCTTCCTAATGTAATAGAGAACAATATAACAAGAAGCTATGTCTGCAAGGCCAAGTCAGGCAAGTTTAAAAACTTGGCAAGTTTTTTCCTCTTCTCAACCACAATGAGAAAAAAAACACCAAAGCAAGGCCACAAAACCTCAGCAACATTATTTTCACCACCACTATCCTTAATAAAGAAGTTATACCACATGAAGCAGTGTGAAACGGTCATTGGGGATGCTGAATTAGTAGCTGAAGGGCAAACTCACATGGCTTAACACTTAAATATGGCATATTGCTAAATTTATAGGTACCTGTTTCTCTTGTAATCTTGGGTCTGCTGAAACACTGCCACAAAAGTGACATCATCTTGATGAACAAAACCGGTTTCTAGATAAGCTTCTCTTAAGCAGCTAAGTCCATATACAGAATAAAAGATCCTGTTATTCTATTCTCTGCTGCAGTTTATAAACACACACTGCTTTGTCTTCCTTTGCCCAGCATGCAGCTTTTTCAGAAGCACAACAAAAAAGAGCCTATGACACATTTCTACACTTCCATGAAGACGTATTTTATACAGCCAATACCAACCCAGTGGGAAGACTCACTAGAAATGACAAATAATAAAGAGCAATCAGAACATAAAAGCTCCCTCCTCAACTCTCACTGCACAGTTCCTGTAGAGCTCTGTTTTCCCCATGCCCATCTGCCCCAAAGCCCCAGTCAAGTCAGCTCTTTGTGAGCTGAGGATCTGTCCTGAAGGCTTCAGCTAAGCACACAGAGCAGATGTTTATCTTCTTACATCTTCCATGCAGGACTTGTTTTAATATATATGGCATTTTGACTCATAGCATCTTTCATCTGAAAAGCTCAAGGTAAATTGAATAAACGCATCCAGTGATGTCCATTCATGTGCTTCCCAAATTCTCCAAATTCCCTCTACTTCAAGTAGGACTAATGGGAAAGGTTGCAATTTTAGGAACACATTTTGGTAGAACACAAGGTTCTCTCCCCAGAATTTCATCTTGATCAATCATTCCTTCCTTACTATCTCAGCCTTCAACTGGGATATTGCACAAACCAAGTTCCAGGCATAATCCAATCATTAATGTTGATGCAAGATCCTGCTGTTTGTATTGCTGGGAAAAGTTTCCAGCATGCCAGAACTGACCTGCAAAGACTTCTCACTCCTAAAGACACCCAAACCACAGAGTAAAACCACCTGAGCCTGTAGCTGTAAGGTACATGCTTTCAGTGGAGTTGGAATCCACCAGTGATGAGCACAGCCCATAGGGTGTTGCATGCAGTGATTTCCAACTGGTGGTTTGTAGAGCTGTCTGTATCCCAAGAGTGTTCCTAATGCATCTCTAAACCACAATTTAACATACCTGTTATCACATGTGCTGCAATTGCAAGAGGCTACAGAAAAAATTGTCAAATTAGCAGCAAATATGAGAACGGTCCCTGTGGCAGCTCAGCCACTTAGACTTGAATATCATACACTTCAGTGGACAGTCAAGACACCAAAACAAAAGAGTATTTCTAAATTCTTTTTAACCTCCCATAAAAATTTACTACTCTCTCAATAGCTGCTCACTTCACCAGGGGTACAAGAAGTTCTGCTTGCCATTAGCCATTTGAGCCACCCAAATTAACAGTAATTGGCTTAGAAAAGCCAGTTTACATTTCCAGTGGCTTTAGGAAGCAAACCTACACCTTGGTCAGTACTTGACTGATTGCAGTTCCTCTGAAAATTTGCATTTCAGAGACACACCACTCCCTGCACCCAGGGCAAAGCTGCTCTGTGAATGAAAGCACCAACCTCAAACCTTCTCTTACCCAGAGCTGTAACCCCAGGTCAGCAAACTGAGGGACACTTCTTTAAAACAGCTTATCCTGTCCTGAAACTTGCAAGATGCTCTATAAATTTTTGAATTAGATGAGGATAACATGGGCAATTCTTCTTGGATAAACCACAGCCATCCTAACTTTTGCTGACTTCCCTGAACTTCCACCTGAGATGGGACTAATCTGATGGACTCTGCAGTGATGGATTCACACAGTCCTACTGAGGAGGGCAAATAGGGTCCTTCCAGATCGAATTATCCCTTCTGAAAATGGGCAGTAATGGGCACTGCACACAATTTGCTACCTCCAAGTTATCCTATGCCAACAAAGAAACAGTCAGCAATACAAGATTTGTGCCTTTAAGGGGTGGAAAATAGCAATGCTGGAGTGAATCCAGGGAGCAGGAAGAGAAAACTGCCTGTGGAATCCAGGCAAGGCTCTGTGGGTGCCCAGAGCTGCTGTGTATTGTCAGCTGCAGAACTGGATTGCTGCTATATCTTTAATTATTTTCTCCATATAAAAAGCAGCAAGATAAGTCACCAGTTAAACTGGCAGAGCTTATAAAAGCAAAAGTACATTAAAATATAAATTATAAGGACAATGAAAATATATAGTGCATGCTATGGAATCATTCTGCATCCTTAAAAAAATCATCTAAATAAGCGTCAGGAACACTGAAGAGCTACAACTCAATGCAATCCATAAAGAGCCATTAAGTTAGTTGTGCTTACAGTCTGTGAAGAAAGCAGTTAAGATTCCCAGGCTCCTATCCAGCATAAACAGTGCTGCCCTACAGACTATTTTTGCCCGAAAAAAAAATCAATCGTTTCTTTCCTCACCAATGAAGGAAATACAAAAAAAAAAATATATGGTCAAACAGTTAATTTACTGAAAGGCACCAAAATACTTTAAACAGATAAATCTGAGAAGTGTGAGGAATTTTTAAAAGGTTAAAGGGAAATAAGGCTTGGTTTGAGAGAAGAAAATGGTTAGAAAGTGTTGATATTTTAAGACATTAGATTTATGCAGGACAATTAAAAGGAGAAACTGAAGGCTGCCTTAAAGCAACAGAGAAGGAAGCGTGCAGCAGGCTGTCACTTATACTTTCTAGTCCCTTTTATCCAAGACACACTCAGTAGCACAGCCAAGCAGCTGCTGGCTCTGGGATATGGATGGAGACATCATCCTATGCACATCTGAAGGACACAAATACACAGACAACAAATCAGAGTGGTCATACTATACAATTTAATTGTATAATTAAAGTTACATAGCAAGTGATACCTGAAAATTGTGACTCAATTGAGATATGCAGCCATACAAGCTATATATCTACATAATTCAGTGTTTATATATGTTGAAGATATAAAACAAAAACTTGCAGCCAGCTCCTTGATATGCAAGAAATGATGTCGAGCACACTGTTGATTCAGATGTGCTAACAGGGAATACAGTTCCAAGAGCTGTCCATCGGTGCCATGGCTTCAGGCTAAATTACACTTGCAATGGCATTTGCAATATTAAAGCACTAAAAGAGTACTTACGTCTTCCGCCTTAATTTTTTTGCCTTGCCTGACTTTACAGAAGACGTAAAGGAGAATAATCCAGCAGCACAGTGCATTAGTCAGGGTCTGAGCAATTAGCATCTTTAATAAAAACTGCTTGAGGAAAAGGTATATTGAGGCAAAAAAAAAAAAGATATTTAAATTATCTAATTTTGATGTGCTCAGGATTCAAAGCAAAGCTTCCTGCTGTCTTCAAAGCATCACTGAATGTCAGTAAGAGGAGAAAAGTATCACTATCTTGGTTCAGCATTCAGTTATTACCATCTATTCACCCCTAAATGTCAGTGTTGTTCACCATCCCATTGCTCCTCATCTTCTTTACTCTCCCTCACCCCCCAAAAAATAAATGGCCTTGCCTAATAAACCTGTTTGGGTGATTTTTCTACTGCTGGAGATTTAAGTCAGGCAGAGTCCTGCAGCATCCTGCAGTGCAGTGGAAAAGCACACAAATACATGCATATATTATATAAAACAGGGCACGTGTAACAGGTTAGATTCATTCCTGTTATGGTATAAAAGCCAAAAATCCCATTGTATTTCTAACAGATAGCATCACTTACACCTGGAAATGTAAATCACACCACCGTGGAGTGACACTGGAGCTGTCAATAGATACAATGCCTGAGTCCAGCTAGAGGGGAGTGTGGAATGTATTTGGAGCTACGGGGCTTGGAAAATTTACTGAATCTATTCCAGCTATTGAATTGTCATAAAGAGCTCTGTCAGCTTGAAGGCATTCTTCAGATCAGCCTGATCTGGCAAATTCATGCATTATCCTTTTCTTCTGCTAGCAAAGGAGCTTCACTAGGGATGGAGGCCATACAAGCACACTTATTCCTGAGCTCCTCTCCAAGTGATCCTACCCAAGACCACAGGATCAAGAGCAAGGAAAACAATAGTAAAAGGATTGCAGTAGAAACCTGAGTACATTCCACTGAGTCATCCCCAAATGCTGCTATTGGAGAACAATCCCACTTTCTAAGAAGGGGAAACGAAAAAGAATTATGATACATCATGGTGGGGCCAAGATCATGCCTTGCTCACTCCTCCCTCCTGCTGTTTGGCCAGGTTTGTTAGGAGGGAATGACCTGTTGGTTAGCAATGCCATTTTGAAACAAAGATAAATTACACTAAGACTATTTTTAATGGCAAAAAAAAAAAAGTCAAATAATTTACCCATTGGCAAAGGAAAGCAATTAATGAGTTTAAAAGAGTAAAAGTCTACAGGTTTGGCCACTGTGAGTACCACAGTACCACACACCTGTAACAGCTCATCCTGAGTTTCCCTCATATATCAGAAAATCACACTGGTGAAGCAGTAGCTGTATGTCAGCACCAAAGCCGTTCTTTAGCAGAATAGTGTGCCTACAAAGCAGTTTACATCTGCACAATTCCACATCAGCCATCTGCAACAAGCAGGATCTTGGTTTACAAGATATCTGTAAGATGTGGGGTTTGTGCATACACACTGACCATGAAGGAC
This sequence comes from Platyrinchus mystaceus, assembly GCA_035041135.1. Lineage (NCBI taxonomy): Eukaryota > Metazoa > Chordata > Aves > Passeriformes > Tyrannidae > Platyrinchus > Platyrinchus mystaceus. Next base: position 2,975,678 of record JAWWLV010000057.1, on the reverse strand, counting down.
CTGGACTGTGGGTGCCTGGAAACACCAAGTCTTGCTCCACACATCAAGCTTTTGAGATACGGAGACAGAAGACATTAGCAAGATGCTCAGACCTCTGGGAGACAGCACCCATGTGTACATTTATTTTAGCTCTAGGGATTTCCTGCAGAACAGAAAACCCAAGCACGGGAAGTTTTTAAACAAACATCTTTGATAATTACATACATGGCAGGAGAAGATAAGAGAGGAGCATGAAAGCTCACTGCGTTTATCTGAAAGGACAAAACAGTTTGAAGTGCTTCCAATTATGAAAGTTCTACTGCAAGAACTTTGTCATTTCAATTTTTCTTGTACACTTTGTGGTGCTCTACATTTCTGTGAATTCTTATCTCTTCAGCCCAATGCCACAGGCTACAGGTCTGGAACACAGCCCAGTTCCCACTTCAGTCATAACAGAAAAGGGGGGGAACGTATCTCATGTCACAGCAGAGCCAAGCACTGCCACTTCCATCCTTACAAGACTCTGCAGGGTCTTCTGATTCACTAAGCAAATGTGAATCTGAGGAGCATCTAGTGCTGCTGCCACCTTTTCCCTCCATCATCACTGCTGTTTAATTTGTCTGAGGAATAGGACAGTAGCACAGCATGTGCTGGCTGCTAACCAGAGGAAAACAGCTCTGCAGATGACAAAAGGGTCTCTTGTTTCTCCAGAATAACCCGTTTCTGGCTGGCTGACTGTAAGACTCCTCCATCACAAAAACACATCCCTTCATAGGATGCTGGTGGTAACTCACAGCAAGTTGGCTCCTGGGTCAGATGGGCTCATTTTTAAAGAACAGCCTCAGTGGACCTACAGGTTCAAAACTCAACAGGATCTGCTTGGCACCATTTCATTTAAAGGCAGAATAGCTCTCATACTGCTTTAGTCTAAAATTGTAACAGAATTCTTCTGGGGATCTTTGAATAAGTCCCCCCATTTGGTTTCCTGACCATAGGACTAGGTTGGATTGGTCATACACAGCCTTCCCTACAGCTGTCAGCCTGCTGTTGTCTCTGCCACCAGCTGCCCAACACATGGAATAAGGATAATTTCTTCAGTGTCTGATAAGTTTCTTCAGATTTAAGTGTTGCTTTGTTCTTGTAAAGGCATTTGATAAACTTGGTGTCCACAGCCAAAGTTTTTAATCTCCTTTACTCAGAGTTTGCTGTGCTTATTGCCACATTTACCTCACACTACAAACAGCTCAAACAGATCACCATTTCAGGGGTGTCCTCTGCAAGGAGCTAAAGCCCTGATTTGAAATAAAAGTAAACATGAACCCATGTAGAGGAGAAAGAAGCAAAGAACTGAACAAACTAAGAGCCCTTGTAATGCCACAAAATTACAGTCTCCCTCTTCAGTTTTTGTCTCCTTTTGTATCTATGCTCCTCTGGAGAGTAGAGGAAAAGAAAATAATTGGATAAGCATCCTTCATAGGAGCTTGCAGCACAACAAAAAGCCATGTTTTAATATCTCCATTAATCCAGCTATTTCAAACCCATCCAATTTGTACTGGCACAAGCACAAGTCAGGCTCACTGCTGGTGTAAGAGCTCAGGTTCAGGTTACAGACTAATTTGTACCTTCCTACACTGCAGTTTCTGGAAGCCACCACATAACACCAACGAGAGGGTTGAGCTCACCCAGGTGAGGAACTCTCCTTTCAGTCAATGCAAAGCTCATAATTTTCCTAAGAAGCAATAGCTCTTCAAATTTTTCCTGACATTTTAATTTTCTTGTTATACACAGACAAAGCCATCCCTTTAGAGATACAGAGAAAATAAATCCAGTACATCAGAGCCTGTTTTATGTGTGGCACTTTAGCACTGCAGCAATCATTACACTTAAGGGCATACTGTCAAGCAACTTAATACCCCATGTGCTCTCCATCCCCCACTTCCCAAAACAATTCCAGTGCAAGACCACATACAGTGTTTACTGTCTAATGGGTCCCTCTGGGATGCTTACGGATTTCTCCACAACACAAAGTTTTTATTTCATCAACACAGTCCTCCCTTCCCATGGCTTGTGCTGTGACTGCCAGACTCCCCTTTTCTCAGAATCACCATTTCTGTGCCCTCACTGGAGGCCACTCTTTAATGCCTGCCCAGTTTTCTGCCACTCTGTCCCATTTGTTCACTTGTGAGGGAACTCTTCTGCCCTACCCTCCCTGAGCATCATTCCCTCAGCAGCCTGACACAAAGTCTATCTCATGATGCATTGGCCTTCAGCTCTGCTCCTCTCTTTATATGCTTTAATAATTCTATATTAGGTAGAAGTGACAATATAATCCTTGGACTGATTTTACCATGACTATAATGAAAGTCAGTAAAGGTTTTTTAAACTTTGTCCAGTGTTTTAAGAACCAAAACACAATACTTGCTCTTCATAGCAGCAGTTTGTGGCTACTGGCATTGTACTCAAAATCAGAATATGGAGTTAGTCAGTCAGGTGTTTACATGTCAAAAAGTTCTGTGGGGCTTTTGCTTCATGGGTTTTTTTTTTTGAAATTATAAATATCAGCTTAGTCTGAGACATTCCAGTGCTATCTGTGCACAAAAGGTGAGTTTCTGGTGTGATACCACAGTTCTGAACTTTTCTTAGCCAATTAAACACTCTCACAGGCACCACTGCAGTACAAGCAGCCAGACCTGCTGAGCACCTGGTTTCCAGACTCCACAGTTTTCTAGTTCTTTAAACACAGCCACAGTAACTGAACATGAAATCCCATCTACAGCCACAAATTCAGCACTATTACCAAAAACACCATGTACCTCAAGATACCAAGCATAGGTATGAAAAGGGACTAAAACGTTTTTTCCAGTTCTTAGGATATTCCACCCCATTCCCAGGACAAATACCCTCATTCTATGTATTTTCAGTTGGATTTACAGGCAATTCAAAAGCAGCACAACTTTGAATGCCAAGATTTAAAACAGGGTAGAGGGTTCTTCTCAGACTGGATTGTTCAGTATCACTGCCTAATTCAGGGTTATGTAGTGCCCAGCATTTGTCATCACCAGATGTGTTAATCCATGTAAGTGGCCAGTGCCTCTTCTATGGATTATGGTATTTCTATGTCCTAATTTTCCATGAGGATATTGTCCACCAAGGAATAGATCCCTCCATCTTTCCACTTTCCCCTCATGGCAAGTACGTACCACAAAGGGAATCGGCAGTGTCTTGCTGCTACTTGGGAGATCCCTTAAATGAGGGTCATGACCTTTTAAACCCAGAAACCACCTCTTATTTACACTCTGTTGTACACTGAAAATACCCATCAGCAAAAAAAACGAACTACCTGATGAACAACTTTCAGGAGGAAAGGCAAAAGCAGAGAGCTGCAAGAAAAAATAGAAGGTAGCAGCAACAGAGCTGAGAAATAACTAGTCACAGAACTGCAAGACTTAAATTATCTCACTAATGTTAATAAAAAATAAATAAGGACAATCAGGACCCCCTTGGTGGTCAGAAGAGGTGCATTTTGGAGTGCAGTTAACAGGAGCAGTATAGAAGCAGCTGCTGTAATCTGTGTTACACAAACTGATGGTAACACCATTCTGGGCTGCACCACTAATCAACCTGCAGTTTCAGGACAGGTCTCCCAGATTTAATACAGGGCTGGGAGATTACTGAGCACATCCTGGCTCATCTGCAATAAAAGAAGCTGCTACTATGTCTTGCTTCTCCCTGTAGTGATTATAAACCAGCTCATAATCTTTGTAAGTGCTGGGGGCAGAGATCTGCTCAGTTCCCAATTAGGGGATATTTTGCAGCTTTCTGTAGTTCATTGTGAAGCTTAGGGAATGTGGCAATGACTGCAGGTTTATGCCAGTTCTTCTTTCCTCTTTAGAAATGCTCAAGAGATGACTAAAAAAAACACAAACCACACCAACAAGAAGTGTTTGATTTTAAAAAAGTTTCCCCCCCGAGGCAAAACATCCCATTTTGAGGTTCAGAATTCCTCCTACAACTGAAATGATCAACAGCTATATCCTGTGATATAGAAAGAGTGAAGTTCTGCCAAGTGTACATTTTCCTTAAAAAAAATACATTCAGAAAACTGCTCCTCCAATGCATCCCACCAATGCTCCTTCATAGGGAGTAACCAGGTGCTTGGATGTGCAGGACACCAGCTCTATGATCAAAACATAACACAAGGACACTCCATCCAACTGTAATAGCACAGGGAACGATACAAAAAGGCCATCCTAGAATCAGACTGTGGGTGGGCAGCATTTAAAATTGATCTCCAGCATCAGTAAGCACTGTGTCATTATTTGATTATCAGAGTATGGCAGAGACACAAGCAGTGTCTTCATTCCGTGAAGAAATGCCACCGAGTCCCTCTAATCAAACACACAGAGATTGCCCAAAAACTCCAGACAGACCAACCACCCTCACCAGTCCCCTCAGGGGTGTTGGAGTCAGGCAGGTCAGACCTCCCCAAAGCATCAGTTCCAACCAATTAATTTCTTTCCTGTCCCCCACCTCTACTTGGCACCAGAACCAGCCTTTTGAATTATTTTCTTCCTCCCGCTTTCTCTTCATTCCACAACACAACACTGCAACAAACCTGCCACAAATAACAGCCTCCGTGTTTTCAGGCCACCACCGCACTCTCCTGCTGTCAGCACAAGGGCATATGTGCTCCTCAGCTTCCTCAAGTGAGCTATTCTGAGCCCTGCTAAGAAAAATCTACAACTTTACACCCTGCCTGAGCCTCAGCAGCAATCACTAACACCATGTTTTCAAGTTTAATCTCATTTCTGATTAAACTTCTCTCTCCCATTTGTAATCTCGCTTGGCCCTGTGATTTGTGCAGCTCAGTGTAAATATGTGCTTTAGAATTAAACTGCTTCAGCAATTTTGACAATGATGTCTTGGAAATTAAGCCTGGACAATTTGCTTGGCTGAATTAGAATCATTCGAAACATATGACAGAGAGGCTATAAAGTACTTTGTAGTGTAGCACACTAATAAATATTAGCAATGGAGATCTCATTTGTGCCTGGTTGCAAGGGTGTTAGAAAGAGGCTGTGACAACGTGGAATCCCCTGACCTATTGCAGAGGCAACATTTTTGCTTAAACCATGAAGTAACTGCAAAGCAAAAGACTACACAGAGGTGGCAAATATCATCTCCTCCCAAGGAATAACCTGATTATTTACAGCAGTTTAAAAAAGGATTGAACAAACAGAGGAAGAGATCTAAAGACCAGGGTTAGTCTTAAGAATCATGACCCCAAGCCCGTTCTGTCCCATTGCTTCCCACAAGGCTATTGGACAATTACTCAGAACCAGCTGAAAAATAATAGCATTTTTTTAAAGCAGTCTGAAAACTTCAGGAATTCTCCAGCAGCCACCCCAAAGTCCATGACAGCAGGAAGAGACCTCAGTCTCATCCATCCTGCCCCCAAACCCAGAGTCCCCAGTGCTGGGCTTCCCCGGGGAGCTCTGACAGAGTGAGGCCCTTGGGAGCTGTGCCACAGCTTTGCCTTGTCCCTCACCAGGGAATGCAGTTTTTTTTAAGTCCCCAGGAGGCACATCAGCCTGGGAACATACAGATTTCATCACTCCCATGGGAAATATTGCACACATGATAAATTTTAGGAAAAGTCTTGCTAAATAAAAATTCTTGATCCCAGGTCCTAAGCCCTCCTTACCTGCCTTTGTACTAACTGCTTCCTCAGTCTCACAACTGCTTTGTTTCGTAGCAGCTCCTTTAGTCATTCCACCTAATTTTTAATTCTTTGTCAATGTTAGACTTTATTTTTTCCTCCAAAACACACTTTTGTTCCTCCACTTTCTCCACTCTTCTTCCTCACACACTTTTAGGCTCCCATTCTGTCTTCTCTCAAATTCTCCTGTTCCTTAGCCCTTAAAAGTCTGCTCCTTTTGTTCTGTTCCTTCTCTACAGCCTATTTTACCTCTACATATTTTCAGTCACTCCCAGACATTCCTCTGGTGGCCTGACCCATCTCAGAATAAACAAACAAATCTCCCCACCTCAGTATTCACTCACATTTACATCCTGCAAAGTTGACAGTGCAGCAACACCCTGACAGGCATCACTCCTCTGCAGTTATTCCAGGGTTTATCCCAAATATTTAATATCCACCTCCAATAACCACCATTCATCTGAGATTATTTTCAATAGGAATCAACACAGGAGGGTCAGAGCAGTTAATTCAGGGGCCTAAGAAATGCACTGGGTGAATATACACAGGGAAATATTTGTGCCATGAAGGATGGAAAAGAAAGAGCAGGAAGGAGGCCAGAGGAGACACTTTCACTTTTCTGCAAGCAGCTTCACCTGGAAGGCTCAACGTCCAATGTAAATCTCACCACAAGCACTTCTGCTTTTTTCCAAATGCTCATGTATTTGTTGCTCCCCCTTCTTCAAATGAATCAGCAGCACTCAGGGTAAAGGAAGGAAAAAAAATATAGGGCAATAGCTGAGCATTCAGTGTAGCAGATGGAGGGAACAATGCTCCATCCCCCAAAACAGCTATCAGAAAACCAACATATTCCCTGGGTGATGATCCCAAAGGTCCTCCTCCTCCTCCCTCTCCATCCTCCTGGCAGCTTCCCCGTTCTGAACACGCAGGGCAATACACTCCACAAGTCCCTACACATATCCTCTCCCACTCAGCTGCAGTATTGATGCAAACAAAGGTCTGCTTGGTAAAAACCGGTCATGCACACACACAAACCCTGTATCACTCTTTCCCAGGTCTTGAAACAGGAGGAAATCCTCAGATCTACTGTAAATGTCTGACAAAGTCTGCTTACAAACTACCACTGCCCTCTGCCATACACTTTTAGACCAATCCGTTAATACACCTTTAAACCAAGAATTTTTTGTCCATGTTATTCAGGGGATGAGTTCCCATTCCTGAATGGAGCCTCAAAAAACTGAAGAAAGGTGCACCACTAATGGACTTCCAAAGGCACAGGTTTTAATTCCCCACTTCTATCTCTGTTCTGGTGGTCTACTGATCTAGATATTTAGCAGTCTCTTCTAGCAGAGCAAAATTGCAATTTCTCTCCCTATAATTAATCCAAGGTGCTTCTGGACTAAGTAAAACAAAGGGACTAATTTAATCCTAGTTGAAATTCCTCCAGAATCAGTAATAGCATACTTAAAACATTATTGAACCTATATTACTGCTTTTTTCCAGTTTTTTTTTCTTTTAACACTACTGAAGGATTTCTTGACTAGCTTTTAAATAGAAATATGTATAATAAACAAACCTTAGCTTTTTGCTGCAGTAACTGTTTTCACGGACAGCACAAGAATTTAATTTAATTGAAATGAGCTACAGAATACACCCATTCTGAAGTAGCTGAGCCAGTATAAAACCCAATTATAATACCCACACACCTTCACACAAGAGCTAACAGCTAAACCAGCTATCCTGTCTTTCCACAGCTTCATTAATACACCTCCAAAGTTTCCCTGTTTAACCATGTACTCTTCCTGCAGGCACAAGTGTATATTTTTCTGACTGAAGCAGCAGGAGGGACAACATGACAGGGCCAACGTGCTAAGGAACACGTAGGAGGCAGCAATAACAAACTGACATGAAGAAACAAGGTTGTATTTTGCACAAATGGAGCTCTGTGGAGAAGCTGGGGGGGTTCTCTCATCTAACACACTATCCCACCCACCACCAGACCTAGATATGCCTTATATCCCTCTGGCATGACCAAGCCATCCCATGTAAAGGAGCCTTGGATCTGGGTTACCAGTTCTCCTCTGTAATGGGCTTTTATTCTTCAGAAAGCACCAAGACCTCCTTTCCAGCTGGAAGGAATTATCCAGGATGAAACTAGGTTTTGTGTTGTCATTACCCAGCAGTGTTTTCTCGCTAGTTATCTTGAATTTTGAAGTGGTGCAAAACACTTACTGGTGCCTGTGTGAGTGAACTTGATTATGGCATCACCTTCTTCTAGCTCTCCACCTTGAGGCCAGATTTCTGTAGTTTAGCAGTAACACCTCGTCTGAGGCTTGGGAAGCTTTCAGCTGGCTGAGCAAAGGCAGCAAACAAAGAGCAGCAAGGCTGCAAACAATACCAAGCAGGGACTTCATTCAGAAAGACAACAGGTTAGATTTTGCTCTCCAAAAACTCACAGGTGTGCAAAGCAGACTGAAGCAGGTGATGTATTTTAGTTTGGTTTTCTATATCCAATCCAACAGCAGTGAGAATTCCCATAGCTCATTAGTCCATGCCTGCTTTAGTCACATCATCCCTTTAAGAAATCTTCTGCCTGTCTTGTCCACTTGATGCTATAACTGGTTTTAATTTGTTTACTGCAAGTAAAAGTGTTAGCATTGGAGTTTTGGGGCTTCTCCCCCTCCCCCCCCGAAAGGAGGTGGTATATACTTCTAATTTCAATACTAACACTAATTTCAGTAGAAACTCTGCTTTGCTAAAGCTGTGATTCTTCCCTAGCTGTGGTTCTGCTGGTGAGAAGATATCACTTTCTATATATTTCAAAGACTTTATGAGGAGTCAAAAAATACTTCAAGATTGACCTCTCAGCATGTTTCTCAGTGTCTCCACTGGCAGTGACACTGCACAACAAACTCCAAAAGTGTTCACTAATTTAGTGTCATCCAAAATTTTGCTTTGTGCTTCCATTTCTGCTGTGCCTTGTGGTTTGGGATTACCTTTCTTTGTGGGATAGTTTTTCAATGTATGCTCACACAAAGAACACAGTAAAAGACCAGCATCAGCTCAGGATCAGGAACATGTCCTGATCCTTATCTTGGTGTTCACGTCCTATACTTAGACCCAGTGTTTTACTGCCATGGGGACCAGCAGGAATCCAGCTGCAGTGACACAGATCACAGAGCTGAGGAGTTGGGTACATCAGCTCCTAATAATCAAACTGTGGGTGCATCTACAGTACAGACCTGTGGGGGCAGCAGCAACCTCCCAGTTCCCCTGCGTGAATCAAACCCCTCATACTGTGTTTAATCAGAGGAGAACAACATAGACAAGGATGTTCTGATAAGAAAGTATCCTAAGCACCTTGGCTCTCACATCTGGCAAATGGCTCTCTCCCTTGTGCAGAACTGGGGACTTTGGTTTACCCGTTGATTTTTAAATAACATTTCCCATCCTGGATGCACAGAACAGTTCCCTGTATATCTTCCCACTGATGTCTTCCTGAGGCAGAGGGCAGCCTGAACCAATAGCACCACCAGGGCTGTGACCTTCCCCATCCGTCTTAATTAGGCATTAACTGCAAAAGCCTTTTTGCTACAAGTTACCTGCCAGCATCAAACAAAAAGACAAACACCATTTTGAGTCGTCAAAAATGTAATTACACAGTCTCAGAGAGGTGTCTCTGCCTGCTCCTCTGGTTTTAACTCTAGGAATTTATAGCAGAGAAACAGCACTTTAGCAATGCTTAGAAGAGCCCTACAATGAGAAAATACAATGCACTTGCACAAAGCACAGTTTTATCCATTTCAAAGTCCTGACTATCACAAGCACTCAAATTGTTTGTTTAGTGCTCTCCCACCTAAGTTTTCAGAAGATATACTCCCCTCCTGGGTGTCTTTTTAGCAGAGGTATAGACAGCACATGCAGACCTTGCAGCCCAATCTGTTGGCACCCACCAATTCATTTAATTGCACAATCTGGAATGAAGCAAATGATTCAGAAGAAAACGGATTATCTGATAATATAAAGTTATAAGGTGCTCCAGAGTACATAACTCCATGTGCCATAGGAATTCCTACCAATACAACTTCAGAAGAGCAAAGAAGCAGCAGATGCCAAAACAGTGAGGAGTTTCAGCCAAGCCTGTAGCACCCAAGGCACCTTAACCCACAAAGGAAGTAACTCATGCACCTTGCATTCTGTCTTATGAAAGCCATGCTAATAAATAACTTTTCAAAAGATAATGAAGTTGAAAAAAGTCATCCTAAGCATGCTCTGCAAATGGGATTTAGTTCACCCATGAGCTGCTGTGACAATAGCACACTCCTACTCCTGCAGACACAGACTTAAAAAAAACCCCAAAAAACTAACAAAACAAACCACAGAACTGTAACATTTAAAAACCTGAACTGGGAGATGCCTCCTAGCACACCAGTTCTCATCCAGAAGCAGATCAAAGTGTGCCTGTAGGGAGCAAGCCCATAACTGACTACCCAGGAAACATTTATGGGTGTTCAGCATTTTGGTGAGGGAATGTCTGAAGCTGGGAAATGGGAATAACCAGTTGAACACTGTTATTCCCGTGCTCCTTTGAGTCTTGATGGAGCATAAGAGGGGAACACCCAACTGCTTTCCATCCCACCCAGCCCAACAGCTCACTGGGGGTTTCTCACCAGCATGAGTGTTTTCTTGATGTATTTTTCTGCCTGATATAATAACTCCCTTTTCTCTTTCCTCGAGCTTCTTGAACCTCGAGAGTGATGGAAGCACCAAGGACAGCGACATTACCAGTTCTCCTGTCACCAGGACAAAGCTAAACAACAGTGTTTAATAAGAAAGCTCTTAATCTTTATTACATCAACTTCCCCCCACCTCTTACTCACAGGAGCTCAAGCATTCACACAACACTGTTGAATAAAAGGGGTTGTTTTCTGAAAAACAGGGTTGAAGCTGCATGATGTGCTGCAAACCCACACAACAGAGCACTGACATTTGTGCTTACAACTGAGAAGTAGCTCCTGTTTTACAGACAAGAATTCAGCATTAAGAAACGTCCAAATCAAACATATATTTGCTTTAAATCTATTAGTTTTTCCCATGCTAATGCTTTTACCAAAGTTCCTTTAAGAAAATATATGAAGCAGAGGTTACAACACCTGATTTTAATTTAATCTGCTGACTTCAAAAAAATAAACTGATGTCACATTAACAGAGCTATAAAAACACTGGAACCAGGCAGTTTATCATTGCAGTAAAGTGTTAAATAATAAGATTTCCTCCATGTTTTTTTCCTCTTTTCATTTAAAAAAAAATTTTTGCTATTTTAGTTATTTATTTCAAAGTTTCATCTGTTTATTCTTCTGCTAAGTTGCTGAAATACTTTTTGCAGAGACAACAAAAGGAAACAAATTATTTCACAGCAAACAGAATAAGAACATTTAATATTATAGTGAAAGCAAAATCAACTGGTTTTGTGATAAATCTTTAACCCATTAGAAGTGTTCCAGTATGACAGCAGTTCATTGAAGCAGGAAAGCAACTCAGATCAAGACTGACAGTGCAGGAGAACAACCATTTGTGTCTGACACAATGACTGTAACTTCTTGCTCCAAATGGGCAGGCTTGAAATAAATGGAATTGTAGTGGCAGGAGAACCACCTGCAACTATCAGGTGACATGAGGTTAAGAGCACTTGCTGTTGAAGGCTCCTGTGTAACTACATTAAGGTGGATCATGCACAACCCAAAGCCTTTAAGTGGTGAAGACCAGGGTTCAAAGGCTCAGTGCACTAGGGATGTTTTGCTGTGGGAAAATGCCACCAGCACAGAAGGCACAGCTCAGACTGTGCTACTAACGTTATTTAAACCTGCTGCTCACTCTTCAGAGGTCAAAGTATCCTCTGAGTGCGAGCTCTAGTTCCCCACAGAGCTCTGACCACTGTGCAGCTCTCTGCAGGATAAAGAAAGTATTCCTCACTTCTCCCTTTTCCTGCAGTGCCCTTTAGGAACCAAGTGCTGCTTCAATCTTAGCTTGATTCTCTCTGCAAATATACCCCAAGTGCCTCACCCTGAGCTGGCAGCCCTTCTTTCCTCAGGGTGTGTGTGCTGCCCAGCTTCTCTTAGGGGTTACAGACCCCAGAATTTGGGTCCAAAGAGGCCGACTCTTTGTCTGTCTCCTTGTCACAAGGGGCTGTATGTTCATATTCCTGGTAACTGGGCTGGGCAAGAAGCAATGTTGCCATGCCTGAGTTTAAAACACCTGTAGCCCTGAGAGATGTCCAGAGACAAACTTAAAACTCCAAAATAGTTTGGGTTGGATGGAACCTTAAAGATTATCTTATTCCACCCCCTGCCATGGGCAGGGACACCTTCCATACCCCAGGTTGCTCCAAGCCCCATCCAACCTGGCCTTGGACACTTCCAGGGATGGGGCAACCACAACTTCTCTGGACAACCTGTGCCAGGGCCTCCCCACCCTCACAGGGAAGAATTTATTCTGCATATCTAACCTAAATTTCCCCTCTTTCAGTTTGAACAGTTTGGATTTCAGTTTGACTTCTCCAGGTTTTGGGGAGTTCTTTCAAGTTACCACCTTCAATTTAATAAATCAAATGGTATTAATATAAGTCATCTGACTGTTCAGCAATTAATTACAAAATTCTAGTCTCCAGTGATAATAGTTACCAGTTTCACAGCTCAAAGCAAAATGTAGGGGGTCTGGGTTTTTTTGTGATGGGTTTTTTGGGGGGAGGTTATTTGTATTTTTGGTTTTGTTACGGTTTTTTGTTTTGTTGGTTTTGTTGTTTTTTGTTGTTGTTTAGGAGCTTTTTGTTTAGTTTGGGAGTGTGAAGATTTTTTGCTTGTTGCTGGTTGGGTTTGTTTTTTTGGGGTAGAAGGCAAAAAATAAATACACAATCATTAACATCTGGAACACAGGAAGTTGATTTTGCTTAAATAAAAGGCAGTCACACCTCCTATGAGTGGGATGAACAAAGGGTCTGATCACTGTATCAGTCCTTAGTTGTTGACCAGGGAGATGTTTTTTTTGTTTGTTTTAAAGAACCTCAGAAGCACAACTGAGTTATTTACTGTGGACCAGCCCTGGTCATCACAAGGGCTTTTAGTGCCAGGTTGAGCAGGATGTGCAAAGAAAAATGCCCGGTGTGATCTAATCACTAAGAGCCTGGGAAAGATGATTTTTTTTTTTCCAGCTTGCACCAAACCAAAGCTACTTTGTGTTATTTGACCATTTTCAACAAACCAAATCGATAGCTCAGAGTAGAGACATCCATCAATGCACAAAGCTTTTTCAATCACTGTGCTGAAAGGAAGGAAAAAACACAGGAAAAAGCCTTCCCAAGATCAGAGCGAGTGTTGTGCCATGATGAGCACACAGTAAATGCAGTGCAGGGAGGGTTAGTGCCCTTCACAACTCCAACACAACTTCCAGAACACCCCTAATTTCAAGCAGTGGGGTGACAAAAACCTGAATGACACCTCGTGCAAGTCATGTCTGTGGGAACACTGTATCAAACACATTAAAAATATTGAAATGTACTACCATGGTTATGCTCTTGGGCCAGTCACCTCTTCCCAAATTTTCTCCCAGTCCTCATTACAGGTCCAATGGTAGCCTTGTACTTGCTGGGAAAGTTCCAGCTGCTGTCTTAAAATTTCAAGACCCTTTGCATTGCTTAGGTGTTTAATCCCATTTATTTAACTTCACAGATCATTTGGTTTTTCCATCTTAGTGCTTCTTGGTTTTTTTTAAATAACATAATTTTTCACATATTTTAAACTTTAAAAAAAGAAATTGTTGAAGCTGTTCTTTTTCTGAATATTTTCTGACAGAATAATAGAAAGCTTTCCAGACAAGTATTAATGACATATAAATTAAAAGAAACAAAGAGTTCTTTTTAGAGTTAGGAGAAACTTTGTTCCTCTGTAGGTGCCAACCTTGATGGACATGCAGTAAGTTGACTGTTTGCTGATAACTTTTACTTTCTGGGAGAAAAAGGCAGCTGCTCCACCTGAGATCTTGGTTGACACCATTTTGATACCGAAAAAAAAAGAACAAGAACAGTTCCATAGACCTCAAGAATTTCAGTCTTCGGGCAAATCCTCTCTTTGTTCAACACACATGGGCCCTCCCAGCAGGCAAAGGGTGATGAATGTGTTCAAAATGGAGCAGAAAACTGCAATAACAGCCCAGCTTTGTCTAACAAACCTGTAGGGAAACATACCTGCTAAACATTATTCTCTCTTACAAGCTCATCCTTCCCCCATCTCAGCCATTCCACATCCAGCTCCAGGAGAAAAAGAAGGAGCAAAACCATGTTTGTTGTCATCTTTGAAACTCCTTTTCCAACACTGACACTGAAATGTTCAGCTCCATCTCCTTGTATGGAAAGCCTGTCAATCCTCACACCAAAATGTGTCTTGCAAAAAGTTTTCCTCATCTCAGCAAACTCCAGGCTTCCCCTGGGATAAACCACCTTATTTGTAGCACTTAACCTTGATTATCCCCTGTCCAGCAGCTCAGATGAGAAGTGCTCACCTCTCAGCTTCCTTCCTCCAGCTACACAGACACTGATGCACAGCACAAACAGCAAGTCATGTCTGTACAGAACAGAGGAGCCACCCAAAATGAAGAATTCATTCATCACTTTACAATCTCTACATGTTAACAGTCATATCTATCAATCATCTGCTGATCCATTCAGAGAATTCCTCTGCTAAGACACTGTCCTCCTTTTCAGGCATGTAGAGCAAGTAGAGCAAGTCCTACATATATTATGTTTATAGAAGGCTGGAAGTCAAGGCTTCCTGGAGCTCTGGCATTTGGATACAACCTATTTGTAAAAAGTTTGCCTCCCATGTAATTTTTGTTTCTTGTGACTAGACTGAAGTCTTTGGCCCAGGATCATTAGACTCAGCAATTTTTTTCTTTTGTCATTCCAAAATCCTCTCAACAGGGACTGTCTCATGGCTTATCCTCTGTTAGCACACTCAGCCAGCTCTCCATTCACCAAGATGTTTAGTTCTGCTCTGCAGCCCTGGGAAGTATTACTTTAATTCAACAAGGGAAGTTCAGCTACGAACACTTTATGACTAACTCTCCCCATTGCTTCACAGGCATCCACCTATTTCAAGGCAAATTGCCTTGTTTCTTTTCACCTGCAGGTAATTTGCATGAGTTTGAAAATATAAAGAGTTTTGGCTGTTATTAGTGTCCAGTTTTGAGGTATTTATGGGACTGGGCCACTTAAAATTTCAAAACATGGCTGGAAGATGCAAATTAAAACCTTATGATACTGGAAATCCCCCTTAGGAACACTGAGCCTATCCTTGATGTCTATGCATAAGCCTTGCATGAGTTTTTTGGCTTCTGCTGCTATGAATTTCTACAGTTCTGGCAGCACATAAATTTGCTTTCTGCCAGCAGTCCCCTCTGAATGGTCAATATTAGTGCCACAGACAGGTTTATCCTGCAGCACACAACCTGAGGAGCTTTGTGCTGCTACTCCCTTTAAATAAACTCCCCCCTTCACCCGTAACTAAACTTGAAACCATCCCAGTGCAGCCTGTCTGTGGCAGGTGGGACTCTCTCAAGATTCTTCACAGGTCTGTACTTTCATCTCCTGATTTCTGGGGTTGCTACACTTCTGAAGAGGGAAGAGCTTTTATTGCCAGACACACTGAAGAAAAATTGATTTCTGTTTGTCATTATCTCCTTCTCAGGAACTTGAGAACCAGGTTATTACTTACTCCTGCCAACCATCCCACTTAGTGGATACACTAAGCTCCTGATTTTCCCATAGATGTGTTTCCCTCATTACCAGCAGTTTAATTTGGCTATTTATTATGCTACAAAGGTGACCAAGACGACATTCCCCTTTCCTCTTCTCCTACCCTTTCCAAACCATGTGGCATCACTTCAGCATCCTTACCATCCTGCCTATTCACCAGAGGTTGTCCATACAACCCTTTAATTCCCACCCAAAACAAGAATTTGGCCTCAAAACACTGCTTGGAATTAGCTGCTTTATTCTATACATCAAACTGGCAGGACTGCCAGTGAGCAAACATAAAGGCAGGGGCAGTGTGGCTGCATAATCTCGTTAGCAGAGCACACACAGTTGCTGGGTGTACCTCAAAGATGAAAAGAACTATTTCAAGCACCACATCCCTTCAAAAATAAGCAAAAAAAAAGGTAGCAGCAGTACCAGCTTGTCAGACCAAGCTGACTGTAAATCAAGCACATTCACACACCCAGGTCACAACATTTGAGTTCATTAGTAAGGAAAGATTAAACAAACAGTGGCATTTGCTTTTTGTGGCAGCAGAGGCAAAAAAACAGCTCCTGAGGTTTTTTTGCTTTGGTACAGATCCCTGATAAAAGGGATCTACTCATGTCCTGTTTTTCCAATGATACCAAAAAATGTATTTTGCCTTTTCTAAATCATATTTCAAAACCTGATTATCTTAGTTTTAACCACAGTATCACAAAGTCAAATAAACGTTCAAATAGTGAACGAGAATTTACTTGGATAACCAGCAGACTACTCTGTATTACTCTCAAGCTCAGAATAGACTTGAAGCTCAAAATTGCTGTTTAAAAAAATCATCACTGAATCACAGTACCAGCAAGCAGTTCATTTAAATGTAGTAATTCTGAGAATCATTTCAGCTTTGATTACCAGGAGGGCAGAAATATGGAGAGAGGTGTCAGGATAGCAGCTTAAGGGCATCCAGTCTACAGAAACAGGAGAGTTCTCTAGGAAGTCTTGCCATTATCCCTAAGAAAATACATTTCAACCTCCCTGGAGTCTTGTTCATCCTCTTCACATCTGTCTTAGAAGTCCAAGTTTAGAAGCAGTGCCAGTGATAAATGAGATTTCCCCTATGCAAGTTCTGTTCCTCTCTGAACAGTTATTTAAACCTAACCAAAAAAAAGGCTGATCCCTCTTCCAGCCCCAGCTTTCCAAGTGTTTCAGAGATGTGAGGGGGAAGACAGAACAAGAGACAGATCAAAGGTATTAAATTATAAAAGCTACCCTAAATCATTGGTCCATATTAATTCTGGCAAACCCCCATAATTATAGGGAAAGCTTCTATTTTATAACCATTTACAAAGCAACTCCACTGATTCTCAGAAAGCTCTCAAAGGAAAAAAAGAAATAATATGAAAAGCCCAAAACACTTTAGTTAGAAAAACTAATTCAACCACCTTATTTTTCTATTCCATTCAGAATTTAGTTACTTCCAAGAAGTACCATGGGTTTAACAGGTTGCTCAGACAAGGACTGATTACAAGAGGGATGTTCTCCACCAGTTCCCTGTGTCCCCCAGTTCATGAGGAGAAAAGGGCTCCCAGCACAGGCATAAAGAAGAGAACAACACATGCCCAGGACACAAAACCTCTCTGTCTACTGCAAACTAGGCTGAGACACCAGAAACTTTCCACACAGGCCGTGGGACAGCTGCCAAATTAAACCTTCCAGTGCTCTGTCAGCCTTGGAGAAGCTTGGCTTGATAATCCAAAGAGAACAGGAATGAAACAACACTATTTCAAAAGACAAAAGAGCTGCCAGACTAGTCAAGAAGTTGCCAGACTAGTCAAGTTGCTAATGAGTAGCTATTAAGTTTTGAAAACTGGTTGAAACCCAGCTAATTCATAAGAGTAATTCCTTCCAGTGTGATACTGGAGAATTTCTGTTAAATATAAACACCAGAAAATTTAAAATGGCTTATTGGCACACATGCACACACACTGCTATATTTGAGGATACATCTCTTGGCATGCAAGGAAGGAAGATTTCTTGCCCTTCATTTCCAGCCTTAAAACTGCCACTGCCTACATGGGAACTTGCCACCCTTCCTGGAAGTTGCCCTTTCAATAATCCCCTGTATAACAGAAGGGGCCCACAGGTAATTAACTCAGACTTTGCACAGCCTGAAAGTTAGACAGGTTTGTCAATGATTTTTACTCCTCTGGTTTATTATCTTGTTGTGAAGATTTTTTTAAGAGAAAAAGATTAAATCCCCACCCTGATGTGTGCATTTCATTAAGCTTCTAATCCTTAAAGAGTCACTAACACAACTCACCACTGAAAAGCATTAAATCATCGTTCAATCCTATTGACCAAAATAATCTCCTAATTATTTCAGAATGGAGCAGAGCACCAGAGATGTGCTGTAAATCACACCTCAAAATACACAATCCAAGATGAATAGAAAGGCAACTTTGATTACTTTTGATATGTGTGGATTTGGAAAGGCAGGAGACACCTCTACTGAGCAACTTATTGAGAGCAGGTGGGATTTTAAGGTCACTGCTCATGTAGTGGTCCGAGGAATGATTTGGATGGGGATGTGCTTCCTGCTGCAGCTGATCAGCCACTGCCACCAGAGTTGCAAGAGAACTACAACGAGCAAGGGAATTCCAGGCGCTGAATATTGAGTAAATTCAACCAACCTCTAAAGGAAACACCCAAAAAGCACAGACAGCCTATAATAAAAATAAATTGCCTCCCATAGAGCTGATAATGGATCTTACATTAGAAATGTTTCTAGTTCTGCCTCTGTTTTTGCTACCATAAATGTATCTGGAAGACTGTGAAAAGGGCATAATTTGAAAGTTGGTCTTTATGATCTTGGATATCTTTTCCAACCTTAATGATTATATTAATTCTAAAGGCTGGAACTCACTTCTGACCCTCTTCTTCCCCTTTGTGCGGGCACAGAGCAGAACTGCTGCCACCAGCAGAGCCCCAGACAAACATGAACACATCATTTTTCACTCCTCATGTGTTAAGTGATGATTTCCACAGTTTTCCAAAGGCTTTTCCTGCCGGTATTGTGCATTCACACACTTGCTGAAGACTCAAGAACAGGTAGCAGCTCTCACAGCCAATGTAAGGAGTAATCCAGTAAGGAAAGCCATGACTGATACAACTTTGTATTCCGTGTTAAATTTATTACAGTGTATGTAACTGTAGCCATAAATCTTTCAAGAGGATCTTGCTTCTAAAGCATGAGTTCGAGTATAATATTTGCAATTTAAACACCCAATAGACCAATACTAATTCACTGTCAACCTTTATAAACCCTTTTGAATGACTTGTATTCTCATTACTAGAAAGATCATCAGAAAGAAAGAAAAAAACCCACCAAGCATGTTTAGAAGCAAGATGAAATCCCTCAAGTGAAAACATGAATTCAAAGGATAAGCTATTTTTTTATTTTTATTTTTTACTAACTCTCCATTTTATCATGGCTAATAAGGCACAGAATCACCTTCCCAAGTAAATAGACATGGTAGGATTCATGGTGAGCCACAGACTTCAGGCAAATGCATCCAAATCTCCTGAGAACATTGACATTAAAAAAAAACAAAAAAAAAAAGAACAACTATTTTTTCTTCGGACAGACACTAAACAGATACAGCCGTCAAAGAAGAAACACACACAGCAGAACGATGAGGGGTTTTTGAAAGAAGCCTCTTTCCTGCCACTGTTTCCCCACACACAAGGACTTCTCAGGTTTCCTTTATCAGAGGATCTCATAATGGTTTGGATTGGAAGGGACCTTAAAATCCTCCATTTCCAACCCACTACCACAGGCAGGGAAAATCCCAGTTAACAAATTCCTGTGTTACCTCCAAATCTACACAGCCCCCATGACTCTTGGGGAAGCCCTTTTTAGAGCCTCCAGCAAGTTCCTCAGCAACCACATTCCTTAGACCACCCTTGCCCTGGTCCCCCCCAGCCTGGAGCCTTCTCTGCCCCCTCCCTGTGCAAAGCATTACCTCCCTTTATCCAAAAGTTTTCCTCTTCCTTAAAAACAACCCACAGGCACCACAAACCAAGGCATTCAGAGAAGGCTTCAAATGCCCCAACTCCCACACAAGTTGGCAGGATTTGTTTGGGGTGTTGGAGGGATTTTACTTAAAGGATGGGAACTCTGATGATCAAAAGCACATTAGTTTTAAATATAGTTTTATCTTTACTGGTTCTCTGTGCTTCAGACCCTACTGGACTTTGCTGCAGGCTAGATTTTCTTTTTAATTAACCAAGCTGACCTGGAATAAGTCAGACTTAATTTCCTTCCAGCACTCTTTCCTTTTGAAAAATTAAATGCATGTAAGGGCAAATACTATTGGGTACCAGCCCATAAGCTGCATCAAAGGTAGGGAGGGTTATACAGGATCAGGAATCCTCATGGCTTCAAGGCAAACTTGCCTAAACCTTTCCCTTAACGCAGGCCACCACAAAAGACTAAACCAGCTTTTGAGCTGAAAGAGTAGGATTTTAGCAGAATGAAAGTTAGACTAATTAATTTTTCTACAACAGCAAAAGCACAAAACACCAAAGAGAAAACAGAAACTTTAAAAACATTAAGTATTTCTCTGCTAGCCTACCTTTAGATGTCCAGGTGAGTCCTCCAAAAAACTCTAGCTCTCAGAGTCCTCCTGCACTGCAATAGAATAAGTACAACTCCCATGGGTCACTGGGTTAGGGTTAGGGTTCTTTCTATCATTACAAACACCTGGCTCCCCTGCTCTCATCTGTGTTCAATTGCCTCTACCCTTCCCTCCCCTCCCTTTGTCATAGGTTTGAAAAGAGATTGCCATGGGTTCCTCCTGCCCCACCTGGGGAACTGGGGCTTTGTTTTATTCCTTCTGAAAGTTTTTTGATTGCACCGTTTGTTGTTTGTTCAGATTTTGTTAATAAAGAGCTTTTCCTTTTCCACACTTCCACCTGAAGTTTCTTAGTTTCTGAGTTGTGATCTTGTTAAACTAAGACACCTTTGTACCCTCCAAATCACCTCCCTCAACCCTGCACAGCTGCTTCCCGTGTCCCACCTGAGCACTCTGTTAAACAACACAGGCAAGAAAGCAAGATGAAGATTCTACTTTCCACAGTGATCAGAGGAACTTAGGAAAAACTTAGAAATTAGAAAAAGTACGATCAGATTTTGTCTTTTGTACTATCCGATGTTTTTATAACCACAGCTGAAATTCTCTGCTCTGACTGGGAGCAATCAGTAGATTTAATGTAAACCACAAGAACGACGTACCACGAGATTGCTGCAGCCAGACCTTCATCAAGCTGCTTTGGTTAACTCAGACTTCTAACACCAGGAGGAAACATTCAAAATGCTCATGGGATAAAGGACACCCTGTGAAAGTGTTCTCCCTGTTGCACCCTGGAACAACACCTCACCCTAAAACCCTCTGTGCATAATTAACATCTCACCAGGCTTTTTTACACTATTAATTTTTTACACTGTATTAATTGGCACATAAATAGATAATAGAGGCCAATACTTCTGTCTACAAAGCTTTGCCCTCTCTCACAGCTTGTCCCTGCAATGCAGACAGGCCTTCCAGAAGCTGGCAAGCCTGTGAGGTTTTCTTCTTTCCCTGCTCTGGACAAACCAGGTGTCTCCCAGTCCTCAGATGCCTCCCTGCTCAGCTTTGTGCCACTGTGGGGATTTCCTGACTGTACTTCTAATTGTATTGTGAACAGACTTGACAAAAAGTGTATAATTTATAAAAAAAGGGAATGATCACAGCCACCAGAATCCCCATACCTTGGAGTCTAAATTTATTCCATGAAGCCATCAGGATACCTGCAGACACAGGGTCGTTTCCCACTGCCAGGACCTGGAGGCTCCCCTTGCTGGGACAGGGTGAGATGGAGGTGCTGCAAACAGTTGCTCATTCTGCACTGAAGTTCTCTTGTTCCAGCACCTCCCTGAAGACTGAGCAACTTCCCCCCAGACAGAGAATTTAGGTATTAATAGGTAGCTAAAGCAAGGCTATTCACCATGCTTCATTTACCTTGCTAAGAGCTCTTCCAGAAAATGGGAGTGATTAAAGTATTGTGTGGTGTGTGATTTATTCTCTTCATGCCAGTCACAAAAGCAGCACACAAATGCCAATGGACACACTGTGGCACTGAGGTAATTGATTTTGCAGTGTGATGATTTTATGAAGCAACTTTCCATATACCACAGATATATTAAAAGGGAAGGTCAGTCAAAATATCCAGTCTTGTCTCAAAGGCCTTTCTCACGTGGTTTTGGGGGGTTTCTTAGGCAGAAATTCAGGATTATTTAATGGTTTGTCTATCAGCCAGCAAGAATGTCACCTTTTTCTTTGTCTCAATATCAAGCCTGGAGAAGAAAAGGTTGTGTGGAGACCTCATAGCACCTTCCAGGGTGTGTGAAGGGGTCTGCAGGGAAGACAGAGAGGTACAGTTCATCAGGAACTGTAGTGACAGAACAAGGAGTAATGGGTTCAAACTGAAAGAGGGGAAATTTAGGTTAGATATGCAGAATAAATTCCTCCCTGTGAGGGTGGTGAGGCCCTGGCACAGGGTGCCCAGAGAAGCTGTGGCTGCTGGAAGCAGCCTGGAGGCATTCAAGGCCAGGTTGAACAGGGCTTGGAGCCACCTGGGCTAGTGGAAGGTGTCCCTGCCCATAGCAGGTGGTTGGAAAGAGTCTCTAAAGTCCTCTTACAACCCCAACCATTCTGGGATTCTATGTATCGAACAAGACAGTGGCTGGTGTATCTTGCTCTCTACTCAGTACATGAGCTCAGTGTAAGAATGTGCCAGTGCAGGTTATAAACCATCAGCTTTTTAGTTCTTGATTATTTCCTTTTATTTCTTCAGGCTTGTCCAATTATGGTTTCTTTATTAAACTGCTCATTATTACAAGTTCTGCCCCTGAGCCTACTGAAAGAAGTGATAAGCCTCTCTCATTCACAGACACAAACCTTGAATCAAGGTTCTGTGTTACAAGAGTTTACTGGCCCCTCAGCCACTGTGGGTACGCTATTTCTTATTTTAACTCTTGGTCACACCACTTGTAGCTGTCAAATTTTTTCCAGAATCTTTTATATTCAGTTGCCCTGACATAACTCTAAGAGAAACTGGATTGCCCATCCCTGGAAGTGTCCAAGGCCAGGTTGGACAGGGCTTGGAGCAACCTGGGCTAGTGGAAGGTGTCCCTGCCCATGGCAGGGGGCAGAACAAGATGAGCTTTAAGGTCCCTTTCAACCCAAACCATTCTGGGATTCTCTGGTTGCATCCCTGCAGTCAAGAAGTCAAGGACATTTTTCCAGCCATGGCAGCACCAGCCCTGCAAACAGGACTGGCCAAATATTGCTAATTGCTAGCCAAGATCTGGCAGGGCGAGTGTTGAAGCAGTGAATAACCCGCTTTCCATGCAAACAGAAAACCTGTTTTCTCATTTAGCACAGATTCAATATGCTTTTTTTTGCTGCTTTGTAGTAGAAAATCCAGTTTCATAAAAGTTCAACTTTAATATCAGCTGCAGGCCTTCAGGAGCTATTAGCTGATAATTCTCTGAGCTTTTGCTGTAGAGTCCCTGAGCAGCAGAACTGAAATTATCAAATCACAGCCATATGATGGAAACCCTTTGCTGCAGCAGTGAATTTCTCTCCAAACGGAGCTGGACACAGTTACTTACCTTCAGTATTCACATATGTGTTAGAAATCCTATCAGATAAATAAAAGACCTGAGTCTCTTTTTCAGATTATTAAATTCCTTCAAAAGTTTAACATTTCTTTAAAAAAACTGTCACACAAAACACCTGAAGTGCAAGTATTTATGTCATTTAGGCTGTGCATTGATTTTCAAGCTCCTTGTTGCCAGCTAGGTGTTTGATGTGTAGGGAACCAACTCTTGGTATTTGTGTGTAGAAAACTAGAAAAAAATTTCTCACTTCAAGAAAAAACACAGAAAAAGCACCAGAGTAGTGCTCTTTTTGTAGCAGAGGCTAAGCTCAACAGGGCAAGGAAGTGCCCAGCTCTGAACTGTCTTGTTGGTCCCTCTTTTACTTTTCAGGACTGAAATTATGTGTCAGTTTTTATCGAGAAGTTTGCATAAAAGTAAATCCTCAAGTGTCTATAATGCCTATAAAATAAAGAAATTATTTAGTTGAAATAATTCTTTATTGATCCAAAATTTTACAGACAGATTAAATTCGTGGAATTTTACCAAAACCAAGAGCATCAGTGACAAGTGGCTTAATTTTATAGGATGAAATCAGTTCTAAAAACTTTCAATCTAAAAACTAATTTTCGTTTCCAGCTAGTCAACCTTCAGGAATTTTCCAGGCTGAAATAATGAAGCACCAAGACTATGTTTAGACAGAAAGGAGCAAAGGTGTAAGTTAAGCAAGAAAAGCAAACACTCAGTGGTTTCTATTCATCCTCCACGTTGTTAAAAATAAGTTTTCCTTTCTTAATTTTGAGATGTAATCCTTAGGAGACTCTGAAAACTGTAAATCAAATTTCCAATATTATTTCTGCAGGCACCAGACAGACTCTCTTGGCTCTTGCAGTGTGCTTATTAGCAGTGGACCAGTTTGCTGATTCAAGGAGCACGTGGAGAACTGACGGATTGTGTGCCACAAGGAATGGAAAGGGGACTCTTGGGAGACTTGGAAGCCAGGCAAATATTGGAGTTGGGCTCCAGAAAGTCCTGAAACTGGAAGATGTAACTGTAAACAGTGAGATTAGAAAATAGAACAAGTGGTTATTTACAAAAGCCACTTACAAAAGCAAGATGTGCTCTGAGGGCCTTTCCCAGCCTGATCCTGTCTGACAATGGGCAAAGGGAAGTTTCTGGAGCTGAAGGAAGGAGGAGCTGTGAAAAGGAAAGCAAACACTGAATCCTGTTTCTCTTCTGCCAACGCTGTCCTTTGGGTGCCCTTTTGCCAGGATGGCACCAGGAGCAGAACCTGACAACTCCCCCAGCCCTCGAGCAGAGAGGGTTTGCCAAACCTGCCACTGCTGGACCATCATCCCTCTGGAATGGCTGGTAGTGGATTGAGTGAGTTAAGGCTGTTTGAACCCTATAATCACACGATCACAAAATGGGTTGGAAGGGATCTTAAAGACCATCTTGTGCCAACCCCCTGCCATGGGCAGGGACACCTTCCACTAGACCAGGTTGGTCAGAGCCCCATCCAACCTGGCCTTGAAGGATGTCAAGATTTATGTTTTATGATGGATAGCACTTCATTCAGCATAAAACCAAACTTTACAAGGTTAACTCATTAAAACAAAGTGTAAAAACACCCAGTCCTGGGGTGAGATGTTGAGAGTGAGGAGCTTTGTCTGCTTTTTCCAGAGCTGCTCATCAGCCCTTAAAGTCCTACTTGAGATGGCAGCCACCCTGCATGAGCACATCTCCAGCTTCAAACGAGATAAAACAATCTTTAAATTAGTATGAAGAGGCCAACAAGTCCCTCCTGAGCAAGTTTGAAATAGATAAGCTTGACATGGGGACGAGGAAGATGTTTGCTGGGTCTACGTTCCCCATCTTTTTTTACACACCTACCCAGACTCTAAACTATGACTCTGGCCTGATACTTCTCCCCCTTCCTTAATCTGGACTGGATATCTGGATATATATGTATATACTGTGTATTATGGAGCATATGGAGGGTGGATATTAGGAAGAAGTTTTTTCCAGAGAGAGTGCTCAGCCATCTGAATGGGCTGCCTGGGGAAGGGGTGGATTCACCGTCCCTAAGAGTTTTTAAGATGAGACTGGATGTGGCATCGGTGCCATGGGCTGGAAACCACAACAGGGTTGGATCAAGGGTTGGACTTGATGACCTCAGAGGTCTTTTCCAAACTGGTTGATTCTATGATTCTGTGATGTGGCCTATGAGGAGCAGCTGAGGGAGTTGGGGTGGCTCAGCCTGGAGAAAAGGAGGCTCGGGGGGATCTTCTTGCTCTCCACAACTCCCTGGCAGTTGTAGCCAGGTGGGAGTCAGGCTCTGCTCTCAAGTAACAAGCAAGATGGTAAGAGGAAACTGCCTCAAGTTGCATCAGGAGAGGTTTAAGTTGGACATTATGAAAAATTTGTTCACTGAAGAAGTGGTCAGGCATTGGAACAGGCTGCCCTGGGAAGTGGTAGAGTCACCATCCCTGCAAGTGTTCAAAAAATGAGTAGATGTGGCAATTTAGGATACGGTTTAGTGGACATGTTGTTACTCAGTCAAGGGCTGGATGTGATGGCCTTATAGGTCTTTTCCAATCTTGATGATTCCATGGTCTACGTAACCCTCCACAGAGATAAACAGAACCAGTTCCTAACATGTGAGTTACATGCATTTATTTTGGAATGTATATATTATGTAGATATGACTGATAACAACAAAAAAAACCAAAAAAAAATCAAGCTGAGTCACAAATTATAACAACAGTGCTGCCAACTACCAACATTTCCAAGTCACGAGCCAGCCCAAAAACATGAGGTATTATTGTTCAGAAAAATAATACGTGTGGAGTTATTTATCTTCTGCTTTTCTGAGTCTTTAAAATGAATTTAAATTGTATTTTTCAAGCCTTTGTTCTTAACCATGAAGTAGAAACTTACTTCTAGGGGGTGGAAAAAAGCTGAATTTCTCACCCTGGCAGAACTCCAGAAACCAGGACTTGAAGGGAAAAAACCCAAACAAATATAACGTGCGAACTGTATTAAAACTGTGAGAGTTGGCAACACTTTGTCATAATAGAGCATTTTTAAGCCAAAACAACTGTGTGTGACAGGGATAAGCTTGGCCACCATCACATTCCACTTCTCACATTAACTCTTTGCTGATGCCCCAGCCTCTGCCTTTGAACAGCTCTTTGTAGATGGGTTTTCTAAAGGAGAAGCTGCCGGAGTGCTCAGGGTCAAAGTCTGCCCTTGAGCAGTGTCTGCAGAGCCGTATTTACAGATTGTACTAACGAGATATCAAAGCCCCAACACCACAGATAGCTGAAAGTAATATGAAAAGAGTCTCTTGCTGAAAGAAAACTAATGTAGAAGGGCAGAGGGAAAATTCATTAGCTGGTAGTGAAAAGAATAATGGGATTTAGAGCTGATTCTTTAGGTTTCTTCCAACACCAGCCGCTTCAGTAAATGGAAGTTGCAATATTTAGGAAGGAGTAATTCCACTGGGAAATGTTTCCCTGTTTTCAAATCTGCGCATCAGTAGCTGCACGAGGCTGCCTCCAGGTGTATTCCCTGCCTGCTTCCATCAGGATATGGGATTTGATCTCACCAGAGTCCCTGGAGTGTAATTAAAACTCTGAATTCCTGCTCCTGCCTCGGCTGGCTAAATGCAGGTTGTGTGTGTGCAGTGAGGAACGCACTCCTAGAGAGGGACTCAGAAACGATCGAAGGGAATATGCCCACAGTGTGTAGTTTTATTTACTCACACCCCTCTTGGCAGCCTGGGAGATATCCCTGGCCAGCAGAAGGCAAACAGAGCCACTGTCCTTCACCACAACCACTTTTTCTTTCTCCATTTCTTCTGCTGTGCATCTGCCCCAAAACTAGGACTGTGTGCCTGGTGCCCTTGAGTGCTGCCAGCTTGGGGGCTTTGGGCATTTTATTTGGAGTCTCTGTTCCTGGAGGTGACAGCAAAGCCCAGCTTTCCCTCAGAAAGTTTCTATCCTGACAGCATCAAAATGATAGAGAATTTTCAATGAGCTGAGGCTCAAAACAGGAAGCAAATAAAAGCATGAAAATATTATGTAAAAATTAACTTTTTTATAAGTCGCTTGGGTTGTCTGGGTTTTATAACTTCTAAAGGGTGTGAGGTTGATAATTCTGTATCATGGGATTTATTTTGCAGAGACAGAAGAACTGGCAAGTAAAAAAACCTCATAACAGCCTCCACAAAGCACCAGCTAAGGTTTTCTTTGCTCTTTAAAAATAAGCTAATGCAGTGAAACAAAGGCAAAAAAAGGCCCTATATGGTCAAATAATTCCCTTGGCTGCAGCACAATTTTTTTTTTTATTTTAAAGAAAATCCAATGCTGTAAATAACTGGAGTAATTTATCAGGAGATTAAAGAAAATAAGCTCACTTTCTCTGCCGAAAGAAAATGAGCTAAAATATCATTGACAGATGGCAATCTGAGGCTGGAATAGTTTATTACAGGCTGATGACACCATTTTCTCTCTCATATTTACAAGTGTATCAGGTACCTTTTACACAGCTGAATGGAAAGAACCTGTTTAGTTGAATGCTGAAGTTTGGCTCGTTCTCCCTCATCTCAGGCAAGAGAAAAATACTCCCTGTAATGTCACAATAAATGTGGTCTTTATGAAAATGAGCCCGAGAGCCCCAGCCAGGCCAGGCACAGCTTCTCCCAAGGAAATTCAATCTTCCTGCACATCTCTCTCTGCTGGTGTCTGTGCTCCAGCAAAGCCCTGCAGCCCCTTCCCCATTCTGCTGCCCCATTCAATGTTCAAGTGTCTTGTGAGAGACAAATAAACTGCTTTTTAATAAGGAAAGAGCAGCAGCTGGAGCTGGGATGTGGAGACAGCAGAGAACCCTGATGATCCCTGGCACTGCTGTGCCTACAGAAATTTTCTTTAGAAGAAAATTTCTTTCTTTTATTCTTTCTATTCATTTTAGCTCTGGACATATTATAGCTGTATTATAGGTAGAAGAGTGATGGGAATAAAAGAGAGGAAAGCTTGTTTTCGGCTGAGTTTCTTAAGCACACAAGCTCCTGTGATCATTTTGTCCAACACTGAGTCCTTCCCTACATCCAATCTTTCAAGACCTTGGAACATTTCACCTAATGGGACAAGTTTCCAAGATATTAGTTCCTAAATCATACATTAAAATAGGGAGTCAGGGTTAGGAAATGCATCCCACCAGCAGCTCTGCTGAGGCTGAAGCATCTTGAGTTCAGTTCCTATCAGGCACCAAGAAATCCAAACCAGGAGAGTCTGAGCCTGTCCCTTCTGAGCTAGCAAAGCTGGCAGTAGGTCAGGCTGCCTTCATTCCCCTGCTTATAAATCCACTTGTCCACACAGGAACTGGAGACTGAAGGGATGCTGAAACACCTGTGTGAGTGGTTAGGCACCAAGAAAAACTCATTTTGCTTTTCAACTTCAAAAGCAAAGAAATATTTTCAAGTATTAATAATAATTCAGGTGGTAAATTAATCAGGTTGTGAACAAATAACAGGTTCCTGCACGCATTATGTCTTCTTGTACCAGTATCATAGAGTCATAGAATCCCAGACTGGTTTTGGTTGGAAAGGACATTAAATACCATCTCATTCCACCCCCTGCCATGGGCAGGGACACCTTCCACTAGCCCAGGTTGCTCCAAGCCCCATCCAACCTGGCCTTGGACGCTTCCAGGGATCCAGGGGCACCACGGCTTCTCTGGGCAACCTGTGCCAGGGCCTCCCCACCCTCACAGGGAAGAATCCCTTCCTAATTTCCAATCTAAATTAAACCCTCATGAAGTAAATCTGCCCTCATGAAGTAATTAAACTCTAATTCCATAGGAGTTCCTACAGACAATTTGAACTACTTTGCTGGAAGGGATGTGGCTGAACTAGAAAGCACAGCTTTACACCCAACCAGGGACATCTCTAAGTCTCTACTAAATCAGGGGGAAAACTGGCTCTGTGGGATATCACCTCCTTGGTTTTTTAGCATCCTCATACACAACCATCCTTGGGGTGTCTCACACCCACAGCTGTACCAGGTGATGTTATGCAGATGATGTTCCCAGCAGGAGATAATGGTGAGCAATTGAGGGAAAAAATAGGGTGACATATATGGAGAAAAAAAAAGAGTTGCAGCTCTTAACTGACCAGACAGAAAAGGCTGGAGGAAAGAGGGCAAGTCATTAAATTCAAATCTTGGCTGATAGAAGAAGACATCTGTATCTTCTCTTGCAGGATTTTTGAGGAAGGAAATAAGTCACTAAAACACATTTTCAGCACTGCTGCTGTGCACCATTATTGCAATTATTTAGCAAAGAGATGCTTGAGCCTAAATAAATACTGTTCTGGCTTTGATAATGGTTCTTTTAATTTGTGTAGGTTCGACGGCGCATTAAGGGCTGTGGGCACAATTATTTTCAAAGAATAGAGTCTCTTTCAGGAAACCATATACAGGATTTCTTTTGCTTTCTTCCCAAGGATAATAGAAAATAGCAGAAGCTTGACATCATAATAGAGTTCAAGTGCCTTAGCTGTATATCTACTCTCAAAGAATTATAAAAAAGCTGAGGGTAATGTACTTTTCTGAGTGCATGGCACAGGCAGGCCCGCTTGTGGCTTTGGCAAATAAACAGACTGTTGCCTCTTGTCCATCAATCCAGGCAGCTCTTGGGATGATATAATGCTGCTGATTCCAATCTGATCAGCTGCTATTTCCTAATTATACAAGCAAAACAAATCCAGACTGTTTAAGGTGGAAGGGGGAGGTGGGAGGGGCAACTGCCATAAAACACCGAGGGAGAACTGTCTCCTCTTTTCAAACATGTGGTAAAACCAAAGAGTTGTTTTCCCCTTAAACAGGAATACTGTGGCCATGATTCCACAACCCTATTTACTTTTCTTTTCATAATGTGCCAGTCTGCATGCAATAAAGCTG
This sequence comes from Platyrinchus mystaceus, assembly GCA_035041135.1. Taxonomy (NCBI): domain Eukaryota; kingdom Metazoa; phylum Chordata; class Aves; order Passeriformes; family Tyrannidae; genus Platyrinchus; species Platyrinchus mystaceus. Next base: position 2,945,535 of record JAWWLV010000057.1, on the reverse strand, counting down.
TCAGGCACAGCTCGAGAGCAATAAATACGGGGAAAACTGTTATTTAACGGGCCAAGAATCATCTGTACTGTGTCACAGTGTATTCACAGGGGTGCTCGAGTAAGAAGTCATTTTGCAAAATGACAATTTGTGTTGCATCTATTTTCATCTCTCCTCCCATTCCCATTTCCTTGATTTTCTCAGCAGGAATAGGGAGATTTCTCTGTCCCTGCCCTGCTGCCGGGAGCTGCTGCTGAAGGAGCTGAGGCTGCCCAGTGCACCCACACAGGGGGAAGAGAAGGAAAGGCCAGGAAGCTGGAGGGCTCTGAAGAAAACAGAATGGGAAAGTTACTCTGTTTTACCAGTCTCAGAGCAGATATGTAAACCTAAAGATCACATATATTTGGAGATAAAGGGAATGAAAGACAAAACCCTGATGAATAGGAACCTGAAGATGTATCTGCTTCAGCTCCAACTCGCAGAAAATGTTGGTACAGTGGTCCCAGCCTGAAAAAACAGAGATAGCCTGAAATCTGGGACTTTTCTGTCCCACCACCACAATGGCCTGGACACTCAAGCACTTACTGGTTCTTCAGGACAAATCCCAGAGTGGACAGTCTTTAGGAAATACATGCTAATGCAGTCCCAGGTATAAAAACCTCATCAAGGCCACTAAAAGCATCATCTTAATATATGATTTTTATTTTAAACAGCTGAAAACACATCTCCCTCATCCAAGATGTTCATCTCACAACTCAGATACAAAACTTTCCAAACCGTTCTGATGTAATGGCTTGTCTTCAGAAACCAGAACTCCACGTGGAAATGCTGCACACCAAGATTTGCAGTGAAGGCTCCAGGAGGCACCAGTGACCCAACAAAGGTCACTCTGAGACAAAGAACCCCAAGGAAGAGGAATGGTGACCAGAAGGATGTACAAAAGAAATGAACCAAGGGATTTTCTATCACGTGAATGTGGTTTGTCAAAAGGAATAGGAATAAAATAATTGCAGGGCTTTGATCTTCTGTCGTGCTCCCACTACCCCCGAGTGATTTGCTCTTTTGAGCATCTACAGAGGGTTAAAACACAGTATAGCATCTGGCCAACCCCCTTTCAGGAAAAGAAATGGTTCCTGAAAAACCCCATTGAATAATATTAGGTTTAGCAATGATATATGGGGGGAAACAACCAGACAGTGCATGGATCTGAAACCAGCCACCAGCACTGCTTGGTTCAGGATTCATATTTATTTATGTACTGCAATTATCCAGTGAAAGAATGACTGGATGGATCGTGTTCTATCTGCAGTCACAGACAGCCAAATGGGCTGCAGATACATGACATTTGATTCAGGACTTTTACAGCTACTTGGCAGGACTGTTTTGTTCTGGGAGCATCAGCAGCCCTATAAATAAGTTATTGATTTTAATTTGTGGGCAGAATATTGTTTAATCTCTGCAAATCGCCTCCTGTTCCGCTGTATAAAGTCAGCAGAAGGAAATAAAAGTATTGAATATCTGCTAAATTGCACTGGGTTAAAAATCTGCCATCAGTGACATTTTACCCTTCAAAACCAACATTCTCCTAAATTGAGTTTCTTCTAATGGTGACAGACATCCCCTCACAGAGTGGCCCTAGAAAGACTGTGGGATTTCAACGACACATAATAAATCAAATAGTTTTGCCTTAACTGTGGCCCGTTTTGGGACATTCTGTGGGGTGTGGGGCAGCAGACAGGCTCACCATCACTGTGGGTGGTCCCTGGAGTGGGAGAGGGTTTTTTGGAGGAACCAGCTGGGTTCTGCTCTAAGGAAACTGTCAGGACAAGAGTTCTCTCTCCCTCCCTTGCGAGTCTTTTTTTACTCCCCCAATGCTACACAGTAAATTACTAAAACACCATGTCTCAGGTGACCAATTATCTGCCAGCCCCAGAGCATTGCAGCCCAGAAAATTCAAATTCACCTCGATGCAAACACAGAATTTTAACTCGGCCATGCTCGCATCTGATCCTGCTTCTCATTTGCAGTTTTGCCATAAACAGTTGGGGTCCTGAAGTCATTGCCCTGGGGAAGCTGAAGTGGCTTGTGATGGAGCTGTGTTGCTGAGGTGCCTGCAGGACCACCATCCCCACAGGGGTGCAGCACTGCCCCCCACCATCATCACTGACTCAGCCACCACCAAGGTTCACCATGGCCAGTTACCTCATAAGAATCACAGAATCATAGGGTGGTTTGGGTTGGAAGTGACCTTAAAGATCATCTATTTCCAAGCTCTTGCCATGGGCAGGAACACCTTCCACTAGACCAAGTTGCTCAGAGCTCCATCCAACTACTTTGTGGGTTTAAAAATCACAAAAACCAGGTACTGAACCCACCCTGTGTGGGGTTAAAACACTCAGCCAGTTCATTCTAGTCAGTGCTTAAAGGTCTTCTTAGTAGGAAACTGGAGTAGAAAACTGGTTTGGAGCTGGGCTTTTGGTCTGCACATTGACACTGTATAGAGGGAATAGAATGAATGTATCACTTTTTGCATTTATTTACTATTGCATCTTACCTGGAGTCAAGATAGAATTGCATACTGATACCTGGAAAATCCCACTGAATATTCCCCAGCTTGCTTTTTCCAACTATAGGATTAACTATTATAATACCAGATTTTCAAGTAATCTTGCAATTCAGAAAAGTCCTGTTGAGAAAAGCGTTTTCAAATTAACCTTTGAAATTACGGCCCCTCACAGCCTTTCCCCAACTTGACTCCTGGAGCAAAGCCTGTCTCCCTTGAAATTCCATTAAAAATGCCAGCCAAATAAACACATTACAGCTCCAACAGCTCAAATTAATGTCAACATGTCAGGACATATGTCTAATTTCAGTTTGGAGACTTGAAGATTGCAATCCTCATTATGGACCCCATCAGCTGTTTCCAAACAGCCTTCAGGTCTAGAGAGATTCATTTAAAATGAGGAACATCAAGGCAAACCTCACAGAACTGTTCAGATGGTGCATTAATTCCAGTCACTTTGCTACATCTATGATTATCATCACTGTGGATTCAATCAGTTACTCAAACTTGTTACTGGGGCATTTCCTAGGCCTTTCCACACGTCTTTTATCTCCACAGCAAGGGAAAACATTCCCTGTGACCTTCAAGTGGGATTAGATGGGGATGAGGGTCTCAGCTAAGGGAAACAAGGCACCTGCTCTGCTCCACCCTGATGTGCAAGAGTTGTGAGAAATCTGTGCCCATCTCCTGATCCGGCTCACTCAGCACAATGGGACCCCTGAGAAGGACTGAAACGGAACTCAAAATAGAACTGAAAGTATTAAACCCCTCAAATTGTATGCACTTTAGTGCAAAACTCAGCACTAATCTATATGCACATTGGCTCTGGCACGTGGAAAAGGAGGGTTGCACTTGTATTACAGCAGTATTGAGAAACTCCAGTTGGTATTGAAACCCTCTGCATTGGATGATATCTATAAAGGCAAAGCAGCAGACAGGCCTTTTCACAGATTTCCTGCCATTTAGCTCTGGATGACACAAAGGAATGGAAAAAACAGGGAGGGCGATGGATGGGAGTGACGTGAGATCACAGAGCTATGCGTAACAGAAGCATATGCACGACCTGATTCTTAGACAGCATGCTTATAATCACTGCTTAATCTTCCCTCTTCTGTCTGTTCTAAATTTTATAAGTATTTTTAGCTAATTTCTCCCTCTTGATATGAACTTCCAAAATAGAAAAGAAAAGAAAAATCCTCACTTGTCCTCTGATCCCATTGTCTCTCACTGCTTTCAGAAGAATCCTTGTTTTTTCCAGGTTTATACATATTTGACACTACTGAATATGGGCTTGAAAATTTCTTGCAACTGAGCCTCTGTGTTCTCAAACAAAATAGTGGTGCTCAGTTTCTGTCAATAAAAGCAAAAATAAATCAAAAATGACCTTTTGACACAACTGAGACACAAGAGTGGACTCCACTGTGTGCAAAACTTCCGTGACTCTGTAAAAACTAATATTTGTGGTTCTCAGCAACATTTCAGTTATTCAAGGCAAACCTGAAAAATGCTGATGGGTGCAAAAATGAAGCTCAGTTGAAACTTCTCACAGCAAAGAAAAGCTTCTGTGCAAATTCTGGAATAAAAACTATCAAGACCCTTTCTGAACTCATGTTAGATGAAGGAATAATATACTATATATTAGGAAAAAAGGGAATATCTAAAGCCTTCATCTAGCCCATTAATTGTGCTGGAAAGCTGCTTAGTTATGGATATGGAGTTTGCTTGGAAGCAGAATAACAGATCACAGAAGCCTGGAATGGTTTGGGTTGGAAGGGACCTTACAGACCATCTTATTCCACCCCCTGCCATGGGCAGGGACACCTTCCACTGGACCAGGTTGCTCCAAGCCCTGTCCAACCTTGCCTTGGACACTTCCAGGGATGGGACAGCCACAGCTTCTCTGGGCAACTTGTTCTCCACCCAAAACTGGGAAATCAACGGGACCATCTCCAGGCACTGCAGTGTGTGTGCACATGCACATCTGTACACATCTGTACACATCTGTGCAGATCTGCACACATCTGCACACACAGATAAGAATGCCAAGGGTTAGTGGAAGACAAAGAAATTTCCAGTCCTCTTGAGCCTTAATTTTCTCCATTGTGTTTATTAGATTATTTGTCTCAAGCACTAAATTGCTGAGTGCTGCTGTTTGTCCCTGGACAGCCCATGCCAAAGGGAACATCCCAGCACTAACAATCACATTGACCTGAATTCCGTGCACTTGTCCCCACAGGTTAGTGGGCAATGCTTGGAATAGACTGAGAAGATTTAATTGGGTTTTAAGGAGAAATTACCCAGAATGTCTGGCTCGAAAAACCTTTTCTGAATCAGCTCCAGAAGTTTCTTAAGAGCAAGTCAGGCTATCAGAGACAAATTAATGGTTAAGTTTCATGTGAGATGGTCAAAGTACATGATAAATGCAATTAATAAAACACTAGATTAGATTTTGACATTCAATCCTGGACAGTAGATAAAGTGGGAAACTGCTCTTCTGTGCCAGGAGCAGACCAGCAGACAAGGGACAGTCATGATGCTTTCCTTTACTTTGCCTCTGGAGTTATCTCCAGGGTAAGGACAGCCTTTTCCTGGACACACTGTTACCTCTTGCCCCAGCCCAGCTCCCTTGGCAGTGGCTCCAAAGGAAACTGTAATCCAGCCTGTTCCTGCTCTTCTCCAAGCCTTTTCCACTTTTCAAGTTCTCCACAGCTAGAGGAAGCAAAACAATACCTGTTTTTCCCATCCACAGTCTGGACCAAGTTGCCCCAAACCTGAGCCTCTCAAAAGCTTTCCCCTTGTTGGACTTTTTCCTCAGGTCCTTTTTTACCTTCATGGATACTAATAAACCCAGCAGGAATAATTTCAACTGAACATGACCTAAAGCAGGACTTTTATATTTACTACCATCAGCAAATACTCATCAGGTGAAAAGTAGGCTGAGGAGGAAAATTAGGTGGGGGAGTAAAAGTAGGCTGGAGGTGGAAACACGGACCATCTGCCTGATTTTATAATTTGTGCAAAGTAACAAGGAGTTTTGCATGTGTGGGACATGATCAGGGAAAAAAAGAGTTATGCTGGGTGTAAAAGTGCTCTGAACACTTCAGCTATAGAGAGATGCAGCATTTCCCTTTAAAATATTGCCCAGACTTGGCAAGGGACTGGAGGAAAGGCATAGGCAGGTTCTTCATCAGTGGGATTTACAAACTCGAGCTCCTCAAGCTGGTGCTGGACAAACGATGCCTGATGCAGAAGGGTGGGCTCTTCTCATCACAGACTGTGTTTGAAACCCTGTGTCTGCCCTTCATTAATAGCTGAAGCATAAATACACTTTCCATGAAATACACTTGTCATGAAATACAATCCTGCAAACAGCACTTCAAATCTACGTTCAGAAATGCACCAGCACTTCAAAGCTCATGAGAGTCGCTGCAGTGTTGTGACAGATCCCTGTAAACACTGTGGCCATTTCACAGTTACCTCAGGCTATCTTTTCATCTCCAACATGCTTCAGCCCCTTTAATGTAATATTTAGACCAATGTAGTTATTAGATTTTCCCTGGATGAAAGGAGCTATAAATGTAAATGCCACTTGTTAATTCTTGGTAGTACAAAATAATAGTATTAGTACATCACACAATAAGAAAAAAATTAAGCTGGTAATTTATACTGCTGAATTAGATACAGCAACAAAAGAGAGAGGCAATTACATACCACAGTAAAATCTTCAGTGCACAGACTTAAGCATTCCTGTCTTTAGTGTTCAATTAGGGTGAAATTTACTTTCAATACAAGACATAATGCATCCTCTGCAAAAATATAGGATTTCATCTCATCTGCCTCCATGCAAAGTCTTTTTTATTCTGGCAAAGCTGAAGGTTTAGCTCTAAAGAATAATTTGATTTGCATTACACATCGCACTAACAGGCTGCAGTGAGCAGATTTATCTGCTGAATGAATATGTTCTAATAGGTCTGATGATCTGTCTTTATAGTATCATTTGATTAACAACAAATTCATTCTCCTGGCAGCTGTATTCCTTAATCAGGTATTCATTAAGCAATAGCATAATAAATATGTATAAATGTCAGATTTATGGATCAGAGACTACAATAATTCCATTTAAGAAAGGTGGATTGTCTATACTTCTAATTAGTTTCCCTTTAAATAGGCTCATCATATCTACACATTTGTACATGTGCAGGGCCTGATTTTCAGAGCCAAGTGTGCCTGTCCAATTGGACAGCATTCCCTTCCTCTGGAGCATCACTGGAGTCCTTTAACAAGCCCTTTCAGACCTGCTGCTCAATTATATTGGACACCACACTATCATTTCCCTGGTTTTATAGGGGGTTCACTTCCAAAACTGAGTGATTCACTTATTTTCACATACACATACTTTGCACCTGGCCAGTCTCTGCTTCATTCTATAACCTGGACACACAAAAATAGGTGCTGGCAATGCATATGCACTGGCAAATGGCAGAAAAAGAAATTACTAAAGAGAATATCTTCAGTTAAACTGATCCTGGTTGTGATATAATGAAAAATGATCATACTTAACCAGGGAGAAATATTCTGTCTGTGGAATTCAACCCAGTCTTTTAAGGTAGGCTATAGACTAAGTTGATGAAAGTGCTTTTACCTTTCTTTTTTGAGCAGATTCTCTAGCAGCCACTTTTACACTTCATGGGAGGCTGGAAGTGAAAAAAAAACCCCAAACAACAAACCAGTGGATGTGAAACAACCCTTGCTTAATCAGGGATAAGTGCTGTTATTTTGATATCTGTACAGGAGGTAACAGGACTGGAGCTGTCAGACCCCTGTAAAAGAAAAAACTGAACTGGCTGTGAAGACACAGCCAGTTTGAACAGTGCTAGTGGCCTCTACTTCAGTGCACTACAGGTACTCAAGTTGAAATTTAGAGCCCCTCCATTCAGAAGATAAAAGTGTCTGCCAAGAACTGTGGATACCTGCAGAGAACTGTTCAGAGTAGCTACATTAAAAACCCAAAGAGGCATGAATGCCCTCCAAATTACCCAGTTCATTTGGTTGAAATATTTTTTGCATTTGGTTTAAAATTTTCTGGGAAGGAACCTGGTGACTGGAAAGAAACATCAACCTTCTGTAAGTCCTTCCATGGAAAAGGAAGAGGAACCCATTTCATGTTGCATGTGCTCGGCCCCAGCTCTCCCTGCACAATCCCCAAAGCCTCTCCAGCTACTCTCTAACCCAGCAGCTGAATGACATCTCTTGACTCTCCAGATCACCAGGAATTAGGGCACGTGGAGAAATGCAAGGACGTGGATGTGTTGTTCCCAGGGGTGGGATCAGAGGGAGGCACATTTTTTTTTTCCCAGAGACTTGATCGATGCCATCACTGTTGCCTCCATCCCTGCTCAGTGGTGGAGGTGACAGGCTGACACAGAGCATGGCAGATTTATGCCACATATTTTATTTTAATGAAGTACCAGGCACAAAACCCAGGTAAGAAAAAAGATGCCTTCCCTGCTCCTCTAAAGTCTTTACCGGAGCGTGTTAAACTCCCGACGCTGTGCATTGTAAACACTGGAGATGCTGAAGCTGCAGCTTTGCACCTTAACTGAGTCTTTTTCCCATGGTTTGTCCCTTTAGTCACACACAGAGGTTCCTCACCCACCATCTGTGCCACTGCATGAACTGACATGAACCTGAAGCAAGTTTCCACAAAACAAAGGAGTTCGATTCCAGCAAGATGTTCACAGTAACTCTATAGAACTGGCCCATGGTTTTGGAGCAGAAGGGATTAAAGCTCTACTCCAGATTCCCTGACTATGCTGTCCAAATACAGGTGGAGACCACTCTCTAATCCTGCTTTCATTCCTAGCTGGAATAATTTAAATAAAATATGGAAAATTGCATGCAGGTCTCAGAGATCTAAACTGTGTTTCAGCACTGTTCGGGTATATCCAGCTGTGACTGTACTGCACCCATGCAGGGGAAGCAAATTTTGTACACAGGAGTAACATGCACATAAATTAATAGCTAAAATCACCCTCGATGCAGTTCCAGTTGGACTGTCTTTTTTTTTTTTTTATTAGGTTACTGATCTATTGTCTTTCAAATATGTAAGAGCCACAGGGAGACTAATCCATGGCCATTTAATATACAGCAGCACATTGTTGTGTGCAGAGATGGATATGAGAGTAATAGTTCCTTGCAATATTTAAGTCTACTGAGCCCTGCAGATCTCTTCTAATATCACTTGATTTATCAAATCTGATTTGGGACTTATAGCTTATATAGAGGGAGTTCTCAAATTCCTAATCCATTTGGCAATAAGTATCTTCTCTGCTTTACTGCTTCATCTTACTTATTCACTGATCTGAAGGGTTGAAGTCTTAAACTCGTTTATCAAGGCCAAAAAAAAAAAAAAAGGATTTTATTATGAGTTTTGACAATTATATATATGTCTCATTCCAGGGAGTAAATAAAATATGAGTGCCTATTTGCTGTGCCGCTTAATGCAGGCCACCAAACTGATGACCTGTGATGGAAGATGTACAAGGCCCGCTGCTAAGAATACAGAACTGGAACCACTTTGGCACTCATCATGAAAGTCAGAGTTTCCAACCTAATTTCTGCTACCCTGTGCTTTTCTGCAGCAGAGAGTTCTCTACTACAAGTGGTTCCCAGGCTCCCTAAGAGCCCCATTAGGTTCCAGTCCAGGCCCTTGAGTGCTCTCAATCCAACACGCTCCTGGCTGCCTTGTCCAAGCATGCTGAGTCCTGCTGCTCATTCTGCCTTCCTTGAGACCCTCTCCTATCACCCAAGTGCTTTTTTAAAAGCAATATTCTAAGGCTGACTTCACTTTTTCATTTGAAATGGCCTGGTTTTGAGTGAGTGGATGTCTGGCCCTCTGTCTTTCACTTACTGACTTAAAAAATCCAATATACAGAGCAAGCCAAATTACAAATACAGAATAAAAAGCACCAGGCCCTTTATTTCTTGCTCAGAGGCAAGTTGTGCAACTTTAATTTAACAGAAAATGATCAGCTTTATGACTAGATGTGTTGCAAATAAACTGACAACCTTTATACAATACAATTACTTTATTTGATGTGATATTATTATTATCTGAGCCATCTGACACTCTTATGGCTCATATAAAAATTCCTATTTTAGTGCAAGTCTGTGCTTAAATAGATCTCTTTGTACTACATGAAATAACCCCCTCCTCTCACCTTAACATTTCCAGCCTCCAAAATATACAGAGCTCTATCATATCCCTTCCTCCTCAAAGAGCTGGATTTAATATCTTGGTCCAAGAAAGTGTTTCCACTGATTTGAGCTACTATTAGATCATCCCAAAAATGTGCCTATGGAAACAATTCAGCCCCATGGGACTGGAAAGAAGATTTTCCTTAAGCTAACTGATATTTTTGACCAAAAAAGGGGGAATTTTCTGGATGGAGAATCATGGCAATTCAGCTATTTTGCTTCTGTTCCCTAAATAAATTCATTCAAGTGGCTGGCACTGAGCAGCACAGGCAGATATACCCATTCATTATCATCTTGCCTCTCTACATGTCACATATTTAATTCTTCTGATCCTTCCTCTCAAAACTCTTCTCAACCCTGGGATCCTGTTAGCAGCTCTTCCCCTTGTTCAGTACAAATCCCCCAAGAAAACAGGCAGGTAACTGCCATTATGTTTGACAATCACTTAAAAGCAGGGAAATTTTACCTGCTGTGATAATTCACTCTTTTTGCCACTTGGCAAAAGGCAGCCTCGCCCTCCCTCTCACTGCCCTGGGGACAAGGTCAGCTTTGATTTGACGTGGCACAAGGTGCACAAGTGGCCTCAGTTCCCAGCACCTCCCCACAGCAGCAATTCCCACCCTCCACGTGAGGCTGGAGTGCGGAGCTGGGGCTCTCCGTGCCATAATCCAACGAGAGCAGGGCTGGCAGACAAAGGTACCTTTATACTCTGCTTTCTTTTATCTTTACCCTGACAATGAATCATTCAAAGCATGAGGAAAGCAGACAGGCAGTCAAGCCAGTAGCGTTCAATCAACGATCCAGGTTCGGAGGCACAATTCCCGGCACAAGGATCACATGCACCTGCTTTGAGGGACCCCCATCACTGTTGATGGTGTTGCCTGCCCTGTCAAAAACATATCCCTTGAGATGATCCTCTTCCAGGCACGTGGGCAAGATGTATGACATCTGCCTTTTAATTCTTCCACCCCAGGACTCCCCAGGGCAGTGGTCACAGCACCAAGGCTGACAGAGCTCAAGAAGTGTTTGGATGATGATCTCAAGCACATGGTGTGACTTTTGGGGATGGTCCTGCGAAGGGCAAAGGGTTGGACTTGGTGATCTTTGTGGCTCCTTTCCAACTCGGCACATTCTGTGATTCTGTAGTCAGAGAATCACAGAATCCCAGAATGGGTCAGGTTGGAAGGGACCACACTGGATCATCTGGTCCCACCTCCCTGCTCAAACAGGCTCATCCCAAAGCAAATGGCACAGGATTGTGTCCATACAGTTCTGGAATATCTCCAGTGAAGAGACTCTACACCCTCTCTGGTCTCTGTTTAGTGCTCAGTCACTGCACAGCAAAGAAGTTCTTCTTCGTATTCAGGTGGAACTTCCTGGGCGTCAGTTCCTGCCTGTTCCTCTTGTGCCATTGCTGGGCACCACCTCCCTGTGCTCAGCATTCGGACCTGATGTTGGGGTTGAATGTAGAGGAGTCAGGAAATACAGATCAGATGAAAACTGCCACCTCCAAGAGATGTGGGGGGCTCTGGGAGAGGCCCTCCCTCTCTCAACAGAGACTCCTGCCAGTGCAGGGGGAAGAAACCTGATCTAGGGTGTCCCTGCCCACGGCAGGGGGTGGAATGAGATGAGCTTTAAGGTCCCTTCCAACTCAGGCCATTCTATGATTCTGTGATAAACCCAACCCCCCAGGTACATCAAATTATTGACATCACCTTGACAGGAGGCTGTGGCCAAAACAACCCTTTTCTAACTGCACACACCTTCTCTTGTGTGTGTCAAGATGAGCAGTTGCCTCGTTTCTTCTGTATTAAGCAGGACTGAAAATTCCTATGTTCTTTACAGCATTTATCCCTTTCCAGATGCTTCCAGTGTTTGATCCAAATCATTTAGCCATGTATCTAAAACCCGTTTTCTCCTGAGAATGCATGGAAAACACTTGGCTTTTTTGGCAATAAGTGCATTGTTGCTGTAAACATGGGGTTTTTTCTGAGCTCTTTTTAATTAAGACAATTAAGAACACATTACAAAACAGCATTATTAATAGGAAACAGCAAGTAGTAAACCCCACCTATTTAATGTCACGATATTATTAGGTTTCTTATGCAAGAACTGCAGACACAAACACCCTGGACATTCCCTTAACAGCATGAAGTCCTGATATTTGGTCACAATTCTTTAAAAAAGGTCTATGATCTAAGGACAATAAATGCTATTTACTCTGCATAGAATCATGGAATATCCTGAGGTGGAAGGGACCCACAAAGATCATCCAGTCCTACCCCTGACCCTGCACAGACACCCCAACAATCCCACCCTGTCCCTCAGAGTGTTGTTCAAACACTCCCTGAGCTCTGTCAGCCTTGGGGCTGTGCCCACTGCCCTGGGGAGCCTGTTCAGTGCCAACCACCCTCTGAGGGAAGAA
>JAWWLV010000057.1:2900560-2930865 GCA_035041135.1 Platyrinchus mystaceus | reverse complement strand
TGCCCCATCCCTGGAAGTGTCCAAGGCCAGGTTGGATGGGGCTTGGAGCAACCTGGGCTAGTGGAAGGTGTCCCTGTCCATGGCAGGGGGTAGAACAAGATGGGCTTTAAGGTCCCTTCCAACCCAAACCATTCTGTGATTTTATGATACTGGATTCACCAGTGATCTACTGAGGAGACTTAAATAAATTTAATAAGCTATCAGATGATAGGTAAATTTAGCCTTGCAGTTCAGCTGCACTTCACTCTTGCTAAAAACAATCTACCTGTGTGGATCTACTCTGTGCTACCATAAGTGACGTGAAATGAAACTGCTTTTATGTAAAGGATGACAATTGGAATATCTTATACGTGGGAGATATGCATACCAGGAAAATATAGGCCCCTAGAAGTGCAAAATACTGTCACTATAAATCTTGATTTGGTTTGTAACTGTTGGGCTGGAAACTTACTCTAAATTAGAGCTCTTGGGGGAAGGGGTTACTTGTTTGGTTTTAATTTTCTGCAGTCGTTCAACCTTTGCAACTTCAGAAAAAAATCACAGATATCGGAAATATTTCATAAGAGCTGTGTATGTACCCTGTATGCAAACTGGGTAGCAAACAGTTGTAATTAACTGTGCCCTTGTAAATAACTCATGAAAATGAAGTTAAATACATGTAGCTGCCAACAACTGCATAACCAGGAACCAAACAATGTGATCGTTCATTTAGAAAAGAACCATAAATGTCAGCTGTGGAAAAGTAAGTCACTTCTGTGGGCACAGGAAAGGATATTAGAATCAAGCAGTGCTGAACTTCATAACACTGCAAAACTGAAATGGAAAGTCCCAGTGTGAAGGGGGGAGTAGAGTCAACAGCCATGAGCTGAGCTGAGCTGAGCTCCCAGCCCTTCCAGCATTCCCAGAGCTCTCCCTGCTCCACAGGGGCTTGTTCTACAGAGGAATCAAACCATTAACTCCCAGTTTAAACCAAACAAGAGAAGAGGCAGAATTTCAGTGAGGATCCTGCACAACAGACCTCCCCGGTGTGATTAATGAAGTATTGAGGAAGATGAATGCACGCAGGCTCACTCTGAGCGAGGCAGCACCACCTTGGAGAAAGCTTTTGGTGAGAGGAAATGCTAAGGTTTAAGAGTCCTCTGGATCCAAGGCAGAGGCAAAAGTTCCATTCAGTTCTGCTCTCTGTCTTCACAACTTCAAACTGCTGAAACAGGAAGACTGCACACTCTTGAGACTCTGTAATTTGCTTGATGAATGCTTTAAAAGGAGATGGTCTGGAAAAGAAGATCAGTGAATTTAAGCAAAATATAGTAGTCACATCACTTCTGGTATCAAGAGGCAAGGCAGATGATTCCAGATGATTCACAGATGATAAAGGAGCTCAGCTGTAAAGGTGGGAAGCTGGAATAAGAATGAGCCAACGTTTCACGAGGAACACGTAGAAAGAACACTACCTGTCTCGGGAGAACAAGAAAGAATTCCAGTACTGGTTATTAGATACCCAATTACATCAGATATTTTCAAGACAAGGGGAAGAAATTAAGAGGAATAATCTTACTCAAGGCAGGGTGATGAAGACCACTCCATTTGGTGCCCTTGGATCCAGAGGCTGACACAGAATTTGTGGTTCCTTCCTTTTCTTCTTGTACTGCGGTTTAGTTCCTACAGTTCCCAGTCCCTCCCCTCTCTTCCATCTGGAAATTTCTAAATTCTGTCCACTAGCTCCTAGGATAAAGAAATCTTTACCACCCAGTGTTCACACTGTTTTGTTGTGAGGGGGACAGGCTCCAGCAGTCACCCATGGAAGCAATCTTTGCAACTCCTGTTTTGGAATTGTTGCTGAACCCTTTTTTCCCCCCTTTAGTTCTGTTTTTAATCAAGCCTGAAATTTTCTTCCTTTAAAGAAACCTTTAAAATCTTCTCATTTTCTCTGGATAATACATCTCTGAACTACATTGTTATACTCTAAGAAAAGGACTATTTTCTGTCACTTGGAAACCCACGCCTCATTTTGAACTGAAATAAACCCACTAATAAAATTAATCAGAAGCACTATTCCTCTAGAGAGAGACAGGGAAAATATGATGGGTTATAAACTGAACCACAGGTTTCCAATAATATAGCACAGTCAATACCAAGGAATAAGATCTGCACTAGGTGGGACACAGCAGATCTCAGCAGAAGGTTGGGAAATCACTGCAGGAAAACAGCACAGATAAGGACAGAAAAAAAAAAAAAAGGAAGTCCAGATAATAAAAAAGTTGTAAGCACATTGAAATTCCTCCAGAGGATCTGCAAGGACCTTTAATTCCTTGTCTATTGTTCAAGACAGAAGCTTCAGTTTAGAAATGGGCTAAAATTGCTGTTGTTGGCACATCCTTCTGGGGCATCCTGCTCCCAGTGCCTGGTTTCCAGGAGAATAAAGCAAACACATGTATCCTGTTAGAGTTGATTATTTAACAGCAGTGAAATTCAGGCTGAAGTGCTGAGAGCACAACTAACAAGACACCTAAATTACCAGCCCTGGATGAAAATTGGGGTATCACTTCTGTCTGAGTCTCCTTTCAAGCTTTTCTGTAAAATAGAGATACTTATGGCAATTTCCTAAATGTGAAGGGAGGGTCAGGTAGTGTCAGCAAGGTATTTTAGATTTGTAAACCACTATCTGTGCCAAAAGTTAATGTCAGATGCCTGCAATGAAAGTGCAGGGCATGGCTAATGGAAGGAATATTAGACAACAGACAGTAGACTTTGTTTTAAAATTTTTATGACTGAGAGATTAACTGAGAGAAGCTGACATTGATGAAAGAAAGGTACTGCTCTGGGAGCTGGCCAGGATTTCTGAAGCTGCTATCAACAGAAAGGTAACAAATGCAGCATTTCAGTAACAGACCATGAGAAAATACAACCTGTTCATGTAGTAAGACACCAACACTTGTTTAACCTCTTTCAGAATGATGAAAATTACAAAATATTAATATTACGCTACAGAAAGAGGCCTAACTTAATAGTCATGATAAAGTGATACTTACCAAGTAACTAATGTTAGTATCTGCTATGAATTCCACTCAATTTGGCAGACTTTTGTGTGTGTGTGTGCGCAGTTAACCAAGCCATAAACAAATCTTGATGCTGTAACAAGCCTGACAGTATCGGTGCTGTTGGGAACCCTTTGTGAATTTATGACACAGGACATAATAAAAAAGGAGCACAACTCATGACTTCCTATCCCACAGGGTTGTTTCTTTGTGCTTTGTCTGACTGAGAAATTGGATAAGCCACAGTCCTCTGGCACTACAGCAGCTCAGAGTCCATCCAACACGAGGGCCTTGTTCATGATGATCGGGATGATGTGATTTACCTTGTAGCGCAGAATTGCTACCAGGTGTCTCACTCAATGTTTCCCCACGTGAGACCCTCTGCAGAAATGCCAGCACCAAGTGGTTTGGGGCTGAGTGCTGAGAGGCAGTCTTAGAAATTTCCTTTTTATCATAAGCCAACACCTCCTTTATTTGCCAGACGTAAGAAAGAACGAGGGGACTCTGCTATTTGTTTGGTGGCTCTTGACACTGATACTTTACTGATGACCTTATTCTAACTACTTATTTTCATTTTCCAGTAGATGACACCTTTATCTGGGCACCAAAACTGTTTACAGCACACCCTCAACCATGTGAGTAGCTGAATTTTTCTTCCTTCCTTCATCTTCTCTTCTGCTGGTTGGTGGCCATCTTCTACACATCTCTTTGGTCTTTTGATCCATGTCCCAACCCCTGTTTTTCCTTCAAACCCCAGAGGCACTGCAAGCAATAGCCTTCTTCCCTGAATGCCACCTTTACATCCTGACTGCATGGTTATGCTCTCACAGCCTAAGTACTGGGCAAAGTCCTGGGAAATATAGGTGTTTTGTTATTATTTTCTGTGTTAACATGGATTTCAAGTAGCTTCTTTCAAAAGCCTTGTCAAAAGCTTGAAGAATTGGATCATACAATAGAAATAATCTTTATTTTTTTTTATTGAGTCAAGGCTGCAAAGGAGAACAGACTCAAAAGTTCAGCTTTCCTGTGGAACAGGGTTAGCATTCAAGGAGGGCTGAAAAACAAGTTGTGTAGGTACATTGAAAAGGACCTGGTTTATCTCCAGTACAGTTGTAATGGGATGACTATTCAAATTCTTGCACATTCCGAAAGGAAATATTTGAGTAGACCTTTTAATCTTGTTTGCACTCCATGACACAAACTTTAGTGGTGGTAACAGAACAAAACTACTTATCCCAGGGCCAGGTTGGATGGGACTTTGAGCAACCTGGTCTTGTGGATGGTGTTCCTTCCCTAGGGGACACCTGCAGGGAGTGGAACTGGATGGTTTTGGGTCCCTTGCAACCCAACCCATTCTGTGACTTTTACTTTTCAGTAGATGATATCTTTCTCTGGACACCCAGCCCGTGCTTATAACAGCCTCAACCACGTGAATTTTCCTTTCTTCATCGTTCCTTCTCATGGTTGGTGGCATTTTTCTCCATGCCCAAACTTCCTCCTCCAGAATTTGCCCCAGCAAAGACATCAGTTTCTATTTGATACAAGACATTTCATTTCAATCAACCCAGCACTTTTATCTGACTTCCCCTGATACCATTAGAGTCACTAGAAGCACTAACCTCTTCAGACTCTTCATCAGCATCCTGGACTCTTCTGAGGCCACACTTTCTCAGTCTGTTCCCTGCACATCTCCTCTGATGGGCAGCACAAATTCTGTTGGGTTCCCCTACAGCCCAGTTTCAAATATAAGGAGGCATTTGCCTCCCCACAGAGTCACTCACATTGAACTCTCTGCCATGGCAACTGAGCAAACAAATTGACAATAAAACTACTTTGGTTATCAACTCATATGTTTTTCTAAGCTGGATCCTGATGCTTAAACTCAGTGACTAAAATACTGCAGAGATTTCAGCATTGCCATTTCTGTGAGTGCATTAAAACACTTCCTTCTGGTGCATTTCTTCATAGCTCAGCTGTTGCAGGGAAAGGATTAAGTAAAAAAGAATCCTTAAATCCTTTTTTTTTTTTAATCTTGATGTTTGTGGGGAAAAATGCAAAAAGATATAAATTGCAGTTATACATAGCAGTGTTTTTTAATGTACAAACACATTTTTAGAAAGCTTAAGAAAGAGAAGGATAATGAATGAAAACTAAAGCATTAGTGAAATATGTGGATGGAATTTAATGTTAGTGAGAATTTGTGAACTTAGTTACTACTGTGGGGTTTATTATTTTATAAAGTGCTTTATTTTAACAGCACATTTTGGGGATTACTTCTAATTTATTGGCACGTAGGAAAGTTTCCTTCTAAAACCTGGCCTAGGCAGAGGAGGACAATTTGTGTTTTGCTTCTTTTGGAAACTTTGGACAGCAGAAGTGAGGAACTCCAGAACAGAAGGACAGATAACATGTAGCACCAGAGCAAACCTCTCATTTCCAGAGTGGGCTGGTTCTGGCCAACAATGAACATTGAAACCATGGCTTGCCTGTCATATATTGATTTGCTCATGATGAGCTCTTTATTGATGTGCCTAAATAAGATTATGATCAAGAAAGTTAAAAACTACCTCCCACTTAGTTTCCCACCAGTGAGTTGGTACCAGACTTTGCTCTGGTGCTTCATGTTGTCTATCCTGTTCTGGAGTTCCTCACTTCTGTGGCTCAAAGTCTCAAAAACAAACAGACAAAACCCCAACCCACCACATTGTCCTTCTCTGTGTAGACCATGACTTTCCTACGTGCCAACAAACTAGAAGTCGTCCTAAAAATGTGCTGTTAAAATAAAACACCTTATACAATAATAAACAACACAACAGTAACACAGTCCACATATTCTTATAACAAATTATTATTACTATTATTGTTGTTATTGTTTATTATTATAAATATTATTAGTAATAATATAATAAATACTACTACTACTACTACTACTACTACTACTAATAATAATAATAATTTAACTTCCCTATGAGGATAAGCATTGCCCCAGGTCAGAGCTGTCATTGCTGATGACCTCCCAAAAACCCTCCTCAAGAGCAATCAGGCTTTGACACCAACTTTCAGCCATCACCTCCCCCTTATTCCTTTCTACCAGGCTTTACTGATGTAGAAACATTGCTACACTGGTCAGAGCCACAGGATCAATAAAGCAGAGGAGGAAAGAGCTGCATTCCCACCTGCATCGTCCATCACTGGCAAACCTGGCAGTTGAGTTCTGCTGCCTGAATCCCATTTTTTCACTTGACAGAAAGCCTCTCTTGGAGAGCACTGGTGGAGAGACCTAAAGCCTTATATACATTAAGGCAAGTGAATTGATACCCTGTCAGATGAAGAGAATCTCTCTTCATCTGCTGAGAGTTAATGATGATTTATTAGGCAGAACAGACAGGTCCCAGGACAAATTTGCAAGGACTTGTCAATCAGGAAAAATTCCTCCAGAGATTTGGACTAAGCTTATTTCATACTTTTTACTTAGAAGACATGAGAGGACAGTGAGATTCAGTCTAAAATACTTCTCAGATAACATGAAGCTTTGGAGAGATAAAAAGCTAGATGAAAAGGGACCTCTTAAGACCTCAGTACAATCCCTTGTCATCCCAGAAATGCCACTAAGGAAGCCTGTATAAGTATAATAGGATCTGGAGGATGGTAAAATAAACATGACAGCTTATAGGGAAGATTCCCAATGAAAAGAAAAGTCTGCCTTGGATCTCTATACAAAACACGCCAAAAAAATTTCAAATAACTGAATTCCTGATCTCACCACATAAATTTCTGACACTCAAGAGGATCTGTTGTTTTACCAAAGTAGGATTCTTTGCCCACAAGTAAATGTCTCCGCTTCAGCAAGTCACCTTAAAGTCCATGGAAATAACTATGTATTTCTAGGGTGAGCTATGTTAGCACAGCACAGAAGGGAATCACCCAGTAAAAGCAGCCACCCCTCTATTGAGCCAAGGATCACTCAGTTCAGCCTACATCATGGTCCTCTAAAGCTCAGAGAGAGGAATCCTCCTCAAATGATCATCCCACTATTGCCAAGGACTAGTTCATGAGAGGCTGAACAGGAGGTGGGAGAGATTTAATAAGCCTCTCTGAGCTTTAAAACTGTCTTGCCCAGACTTTAGTTTTCATCTTTCTAAATCCATAACTGTTGCTGGAAGGAGCTTGGAAGGACAGAGGAGCCAGACCAGAGTCATCCTCCTCTAGAACAGGGTTTGAAGGAAGCAGGGGCTGTCTGAGGTGTGCAGCAGATGCAAGAGCAGAAAACTATCTCCACTTAGACTTATTAGAAGGCATATGCAGATGGGTCCATGTTGTTTGCATGTGTCCAGAGTGACAGTTAAGGAAGCCCAGCAGACCACAAGTGTGTGGGAAACGCTTCCCACATCCAGTAACCTCTCTGAAGGATCATTTCTCATATTTAGTGTGACTGATCACTGTCTACCCAGAAGGATGTGGCAGAAGGAGCAGACAGAGTACTTCTCCTGCAGCAGCAGCATTTAAAGCTCTCAGCTGATAGTCCCAGCAGAAGAAGAAACCATCAGGTATTTAACTCAGACACAGGCCCTGCACACCTCCAGCTCTCTGATCCAGGAAGATGCTCCATGCCCTGCTCCCTTGGGAAACTTCTCCTGCTCTCACATATCCCTTCCTTTGAAACTAGCCTTGTAGACAGTGAGTGTGTGGCTGCTCTGAGTGTGGGAGAGCAACATTAATCACCTTTAAAAAATCCTCTTATGTTTTAGTGACAACAGTCTGCGCAAAAACAGAGCTGTGGCTGCACTTCCCTGTTTGCTGAGATTTATACCAGAGCAGGAACCTGCTCTGGGCTGCTGCAAGGTCTGTCTCACACAGTGCTTCTGCTTTCGAAACACAGAACAGAATCTACCTTTCCTGCTTGAATTATAAATATAAGCTTTCTCTCTCTACTCCCTTAAAATGAGAATGAACTTCACAGAGGAGCGAAAACATTTGCGAGTTTTTTTTTCACTCTAGAAGTGAATCCTGGCTTGGTCAGAGACGTTCAAGGATTTGAAGTGAAGAAAAAAAAATAAAAATCAGGGTATCCTACCAAAGGGTGTGTTCTGCAATCTGCAACCATCCAGGATCACTCTCTCAGCAGTGAGACAGAATCCGACTCCCACAATAGTCCAAGTCATGAGAGAAAACTGCTTTATGGTGACTTTGTTTTCCTTGCAGTGTTTTCTTGACTGTTCCTGTCAGAGCCACCTTCCCAGACAGCCCTGCAGAGACAGCAGTTCTGGTTTTCCATGCACCCCTGGGGAGCTCAACCCTCCCTTTGAGCTCACAACCAGAGCTCACATTCCCATCGTGGGCAGCCCCAGCACCGGCTCAGGGGTCAGGTGCCAACCACCAGCTCTTGGGCCAAGCTCCTCTCAAAATGGAAAGAGCTCATTTGTACTCAAACCACAGTCTTGATGTGTCCACACTATGCTACAAGGTAATTAAAAATCCTGGAGAATCAGTAAAGGATGGAACCAGGCACGCACTTTCCTCCATGGTCTGATGGACAGAGGAATTCTGCTGTGTGTCTTTCCCCTCTGACTGGATTTACCTGTGCAACCTTAACATGTTTGTGTCTGCAACAGAGATTTTCTTCTGTCCTTGCTCCCTGCAGCCTCCAGCCCATTTCTCACTGTCATTTGAGCAGAATCATACCTCCATGGAAAGTTTGTCATCACAGAAAGCAAAAGGCAAGGAGGAGAAACACCCACTGTTTAAACTAATGGCTCAGCTGATTGATGCCAGGATGCAGCATTGGTTGCTTCAGTGTTAGCTGTCACTAGGCAGAAAATTCCCCCACTCCAAAAAGTTGGTTAATAAATACACCCTCCTTCCAGCTTCCCATCAATGGGCATTTAGGGGCTCTAAGGAGAGCACTAGTCATATTGTGTTAAAATATGAAAGCAATCTGTTCACACCTGTCTAATCTGTTACTACCAAAGGTGAGACCAAGCTCCAGAAAAACAACCCTCATCACATCTGGGCCACATCTATTTGCCTGCAGTGCTTGTAGTTAATGTTTATTGTTACAATGCTCCTGCCCCACAGCACACTGTGGGGAAATCCCTACTGAGCTCTATCACTTTTATAGACACCCATTGCCTATTTGAAAGGAAATCTGTAGGGGAGAAATCCCACTCCAGCAGCCTCTCACACTGTGGATAGAGCCAGGTTGAGCAGGAGGGGGGATGCAGGGAAACTAGCCTTGAGGGAGCAGAGTTAGAGCTGGCTGGCTTTGCTGGACCAGAAAGAATGAAATTACCATGTATAGGTAACATCTTATGGGCCACAAAATCTGCTCCCATGTGTTTAATCACTTCAAGGGAAGACAAATTAGCTCCTGTGATAATATTACACAGGATGATCCTTCCCAAGAAGGAATTCATACTACTGCTTTTTAAAATTCTACAGGATTGTAGAACAAGAAAAAATTATAGAAAAGCTCATGTATCTTCCCTAAAGAAGATACTGCTGCTGATCCAGGTATAATAAACAGCCTCCTTCTTGCCTGGATGGATCTTAATGATCTACACTACTTTTTACTTAATGCTTTTTTATTTTTATTTTAGATTTAGTGCATGTTTTAAATACCATACAAAGAAGCGGGGGGTGAGCACTGAGGTTTAAAAACCATCAGTGCTACAGCAGCTCTGCCATGCAGGAGTGGAAAGGGACAAAGTCAGGTATTGTGTGGCACATTTGCTTTTCTCTCTCTTTTTTGTTTAAATTAAACTCTTTGTATAAATAGTCATTCTGTCTGATTATATAATCTCCCACATTTAGATCGTCTGTGTTGCAACCATGGCAACTCCCAGAGCTGAGCACATTCGGTTCAAATTTCTTTCTAAATTTGCTGATGAGGGTGAAGAAACAGCTTTGGAAACCCTTCCCAGACAACCTACATTTGTTCTTTGCATGTGGAGTTCAGTCCAGCTGGGATTGACAGGATCCAGAGCCCTAAATAAGTCAAGAGCAAGTGTCCACCCCATTCCAGCTTAACTGATTGCATCTCTGATAATAGCTAAGGGTAACAGCACTATCATCAAGGGAAATAAATATCTATATTTTGTTTAATTGAAACTAAGCAGAAGGACTGAGCAGTGGTGGAGCTGGAGAGTGACATCTCCCATGTGCAGAGCAGGCAGCACCCACAGGAGCTGGGCAGACTTCCCCTCCTTGCCTACCCAGCACGCTTCATCTGTAGTTTGAAAAACAATATTGAAGCTAAAAGGTTCCAAAATTATCTTCTTATGTGGCTAATAAGCCGTCTGGGGGTGATATTAGCTGCTTTGAATACTGATATTTGGTCCTAATTTTCCCACTGCAGCATGTGACTCGGTGGTTGGGTGAAGGGAAGCAGCTCAGCCACAGAATTGTGGAGACTTTGATCAAACTGCAGCAACAGTGCAAGAATACCAGATTATATTCTGATACTGATCCCTCAAGACTTCCAGGCCCTGCCTCTTCTCACTGCTCTGCATGGAGCTTGCAAAGGGAGAGTAAAGCAAGGCCCCACATCATGTGCAAAGCAGGAGCGGATTTCGAGTAACAAGTTTAAAAACGGAAGTGCAATCAGGAAACTTTTCTAATCAACCATCATGATCACCTACTGTATTTTTCTATTTATATTGTAATTCTTGGTGTAGTTTCAAAAGGATGAATCAGCACAATCAGGTCTTTCTCTTTTTTATGGCATAACATGGAGTCAGATTTTCGAGTAACGTGACTGAAAATGCTCAATTACTGATCACAGCTGCCAAAACATGCCATAAACAACAATCAAACACAGTGATTTTGCACTTGGAGCACTTCCAAAGTAACTGGGACTGAAATCCTACTGTGATAGGTATTGGATAAATGCTGGGGTCAAGTTGGAGAATTTATGCAAGAAGTTAAATTGTGCATATGCAGTTGTCCATCTGTCTTGCAGAATTGGCTCTGTACCAGAGCAGGCTGGTGGGCACTGCCAGGTATGACCTGCAGAACTGCACACCCCTTTTTGGTCTAGCTTTAAAGCTGCCTCACAGTCTGGAGATGGTTATCCTCACACAAATATGACAAGGACTGTAATCCAATCAAGGGAACCAAAAAATATTCCTTCATACCCTATTTAAATCTTCATGGCAATAAATGAAAGCAAAGGCTTCACACTTATTCCAGGCACTTTTAGAGCTTGTGCAGAATTTAATCTCTTGCTTCAGTTGGATATTTACAACAATAAAAGGCCCAGCCATGCACAGACAATTCATGCTACAATTACACTTACAAAAGCAAGAGGCAATCAATAGCTCGTGTAGACACTGATTTTGATTATACTTAATCGATGGTGATGCTAATAACTTATATCAACTAATTTCTTTCCAATTATGTCCTAATTACTTGTCTAGCTATACCAAAGAGGCCTAGAAATCGTACAACAAGAACCCATGTATTTTTTTATATCTTAGGTTGACATGAGCTTTGACACCATCAAGTGCTGGTCCAGACCAGAGATTAAAATGCAATAATTAATTATGTACGTTTAAAATTGAGTAGGAGAAAACTTTTAAAAATAAGATTGCTGAGCTTATGCATTAACAGTAACTTGTTGCATTAATTTGGTTTCTCAATTACGATTTCTAATTCCTCTTTCGTTATGTGGGGAGAAGGAATACATTTAGCTAGAGCTAAATACTTTTGGGGAGATGCTGCACTCATTTGAAATGTGTTTATTCTCCTACCTGTAGACAATGGATCTCTTTGTTATCATCTTCCTTGCCTGATAACCCCATGGAGAACTGAATAAACTCAGACATTCAAGGGAATAACAGTAGCAGAGTCAGCCTGACATATTCAAAAACCCACCGCGACTCAGCACAAGGTGGGGAAGGCGTTTAAATAAGCAAATAAAAAGCCACCTGAGCCTCCTTTGCAGGATAATGTGGCAGGAGCTTCTCCGGGAGCCGAGTAAACAAATGAATTAATAGGAGTCGTAGCCTCTCGTTGGGATTTATTCACGCTCCTTTATTAGGCTGCTCCCTGGAAACCTGGGTAAACTTTGGCTGCCCAAATGGCCCTCTTTAATGTAATCCTGGAAACCTCTCAAGAAGTCTCTATTCACAGGCCGGTCTGTACCTATTTCCATTTGAAAGGGCAGCTGGTGCAAACCGTGGCTGGAGCAGCTCTGTAGGGTGGACGCGGCTGATTCGAGCTGCGATCCTGAAAGGGCAGAAAGCAAAGAGGAAGGAATGCTTGTGTCAAGCTAAAAGCGCATTCCGGGTATCCAGGCTCGTGAATCGGGAGGAAGGGTGAAGAGAGAACCCCTCTATCCTGAGCTGTGCCCACTGTCACCACCCAGCCCTTCCCGGTTTGCCACAACTCCCAGGGAAAAGCCTTTACCACCGCCCTGGAGCTCTGCTTTGCTGCTTCAAGGATTAGGAAGCAAATCCTGCTGAGTTTAGGGACAGTTGCCTGTAATGTCTCTAGTAGAAATTAAACAATAGGAAGTCACTTTGCCCTGTTGCTGGTGGCATCTTCCAGATACATTTTCAAGTCTGTGTACTTCTGCCTGTACCCTGCAGGTAAAGCATTTTTCCAATCACAAATGATCCAGGGGTATTTAGAAGCAATAGTAGCAAAACCTATTTACAGGTGCTCTGAATGTAGATCTACATAATTTTTTTAGCCAAGCCACTATTTTTTTATATAAATACAATCTCTGTGGGTTCACTTCTATCCTTTTGCATTGCCTTGGATGTCCACTAGCCTGACACCTTCCCTTTTTTGGAGAAATTCAATGATAAGATAGTATTATAATGATGTTTTTGATATCCATGTTACTTCTTTCCCTTTTTCTTACTACGCACACCCTTTACTATTGCACAGACAGTGCCTTCATAGTGAAAGGCTCTGTGAATGAGATCCTTTGTACAGCATTGTCATCTGCTCTAGGAGGTAAATATAGAGGCAAGTAAGGTGCATAAGTCTGAGTGTCCAAACCTAATGCACTGTTTTAGCAAAATTTGTATTTTTCTATACATATGTCATGATTAGCTGAAAAAGAACACGCTTGTTAGTGTCCCTTGGGAACCTGCTCTGCATTTCACGATGAGACAGCTCACTTCTCTTAACAAATTCACTAGGAAAGAGTATTTCACTGTGAAATATTTCAGTGGTGCTGCATTCTGCTGGGTTTGGATGGCTTTGGATTGCCTCAGTCAAGCTGGCAAAGACCCCAGGGCGGACACAGCTCAGGTAGAGACCGAAGCAAAGGGCTCCTGGGGAGGCAGAGGAGAGGATGATGCAGGACTTGGATGCTGAATTAGTTCAGCACCCTGGTGAAGGAACCACAGCACCAAAATTTAGCTGTAAACAAATCATAAAATACAATATAAAATAAAAGCAATGGCTTTTGCCATCAGAAGCTGCACATTTTCCATAGTGATCAGCGTGGTGAAGAAAACACCAAACTATTCCCATAGCTGGAATAGAATAGCACTCTGGAAGCAGGAACAGAAAGAACAAATAAAATTACTATGGTAATTTCCTATTTTCTAATTGCATAGAGGTTATTTGGATATCCTGGCGTCATAATAGTTGGTAATTTTTGAGTTTTTAATGGCCACTGTAAGGGTGGCCCAATAATTGCCAAAATCAGTAGGCAAAGAGCACAACTGTTTTGACATTCCTTGCTATTATGAGTGGACCTTACAAAAGGAATCAGTTTATGTAACTCATATGTTGTGAAGGCAAATGAAATCTCAAATGTCCTATAATTATAATAATTATTTCTGCTTGATGTTTAATTACTCTACTTAATGAGCCAGCATTACTTTAATGGACAGGTAAAGCTCAGATGAAATTGTCTTTTCATGTAATTTGGTTCCTAAAGGAGGACAAAGGTTTTGGTGTTTACAGCAGCACCCTGATAAGGTAATGTCACAATTTCCATGATTTACAAAATGTGATTAGTTGTGGCTGTCCTGCTCTGCAAATCACTGCTCATGCCACAGGAACGTGAGCTGGGCTGTGCAATGAACTCTTGCTCCCAAAAGGACTTCTGTTGATGTTGAGTAAAGCACAAGTAGATGATCAGCAATGTGATAGGTGACTATAAAGAGAGATCTGGGGAAAAAAAAAGGGACATTAAGATCACCTGGAACCAGCACTGAAAGCAAAAGCCATGAGTGTGTGAAACCGTGGTTTAAATTAAACAAAACATGTTGCTTTGCTTTTGAGTGCTTTAGAAAGTGAAGAATAAATAGGAGAGTGGTGGATCTAGAAAATGACTTTGCCACCATTTACAAGGCAGGAGGGGAAGTAGGATGCAACTTCTCTGGTCTTATATAATAGGTGTTAAAGGGCTCGTCCAATATTATGGAAATTCACGTTCAAATCCTCTGTTTCTCAGACTCAGGGTGGAAATTTGACCAAAATACTCCTGGTTTTTATGAGAGTACCTCAGTCATGAGACTTCTGCCACAGTTCTGTGGCTCTTGACATCCATGTCTCCAGGCTGGGCCTGGCCACTCATGTACAGAGCCAAAACAATAAATTAATAATTTGTATCCTTTTCATCCAAAGAACATCTATCTCAGCTCTTATCCTCCAGGCCAAGGAGTCCAGTCATGGGCATAACCTCATGGTAAGACACAGACCAAGACAGATGATGAATTCCCTGGTCCCCACCCTGATGCTGGCACAAAAGGAAAGCTTAGATGATGTTTCTAGACCCGCTTGTTGTGGAGTGGGAGCCAGGACTGTTCTTAACCCTGTAAACTCCTCATTCCAGGCAGCTGAGAACATGCACAAGCACTAAGATTCCTAAAACAAAAACTGATATTGGAGGACTGCAGATGTTGATTTGTTGTGATCCTGATTTAAAATGAATCATAGAAACATAGAATCCTAGAAAGGTTTGGGTTGGAAGGGACCTTACAGACCATCTTGTTCCAGCCCCCTGCTATGGGCAGGGACACCTTCCGCTAGCCCAGGTTGCTCCAAGGCCTGTCCAGTCTGGCCTTGGACACTTCCAGGGAAGAAAGAGAGGCAAAGCACAGGAATTCTCGACTCAGAGAGCGTGAAGGTTGAGAGTCAGAGAAAGCAACAGCAAAAGTAGAGTATTCCTCAAATTTTCTGTTCTAATACTGGGGGCAACACTAAGGTTAAAACTCATTAACACGTTGTGTATGAGTTTGATGACAACTGCAAAATGCCACGTACTTCAGCCTAATGTAAATATGAAATATGGTGGGTACATCTTTCTTTCAAAAACCTGTCCTGAAACCCTCAGAGCTGTGGAAGGACTAAGGACCACACAGCCAACATGAGCATCCCTCTGCTCCAGTATTTGGGAAACCATTGTTTAAGAAAAATAAATAGGCTCTAGTGAGGACCTGCTGCTCAGTCACCCAGACCTGGGAGGAAGCAACTTATTTATGCAGAATTCATCCTTGCAACTGGCTGGTATTTTAGCAATCCAAGGCTCTAATTTTAATACCATCAGAATTCTCCCAGGCTGCAGGTGAATCTAAACTGCAGAAATGGAGCCAGGTTTCATTTTAGTCTGAAGTATCAAAACTGCTGACAATTAAACTTAATTGTATGAATAAGCTCCTTAACGGAATGCACTGCTGGGCTTTCATCCAGCCTGATGCTGGCAGGGAAAGAGAAATCTGTATGCAGGGAGTCTGCCAGTGTCCCACAACCTGGGAGAACAGGGCTTTATCACCATTTAATAGAAACATATAAGGATCCTGATCTCCCTGCCTTTCCAAGAAAACCTCATTTTTCTTTTTCATGAAGTGTTGCATTAATAGTCCTTATCCTCAGTGGCCTGTTTTTCCCTTGCCACGTTTTCTTGAAGGTAAATTTCTTTAAAAAAAAAGCATTAAACCTTTTCATAAGGTGTAATTACTGGCTTTGGCTCTACCTGCCCTAACAACAGGCTTGAAAAGTCGGAAAAAAAAAAAAAAGGCCCTCTATATTTTTTTCTGGAGATATCCTTTCTGAAATATTAATGTTGTTCCCTCTGGGGTTGTACCTTTATTTGCTGTTTCTTGTACAACCAGGTTGTCACTGTACCTGCCCCTGCAACCAGGATTGCAGTGAGCAAAGGTGTTCTTGGGTCCAAAGGGTCAGTTCTTTTCAATTTAATTTTTCTGTGGTTTAATTTTAATTTCTTTTCACTTATTTATTCTATCACTTGTGGAGATCTACTCCACAACTACTCAGGCTGAATAAATCTAAATAAAAATTACCAATAGTTGGATATAGCCTTATCACGGACTTTTATAGCACTGCAAAACCCACCTATTTTCATGCTATATAAAGCAGGTTCAAGGACAGCTGACCGACACTGCATTGTGAAGTTCAGAATTTTTGATGCATGAATCAACAGATTTTGTCTCCCTGTCTTTTCATATGCAGTGATTTTATCACATTTTTATAATTACTAACGGGACGAGTCCAAACCCCAGACCAAATGCCACAAGACAGTGCAAGATTCCTGTGTTAATCAGTGGTTTTGTTTCTAACCCTCGTGGTGAGAAATGTCCAAAATATCTATTTCACATCTGTGAACTGTGGCAGAACTGAATCCCTTTCCTCCCCAACAAAGCATCTTAGAGCCCTCACCGAAAAAAGACATAGATCTTGATTGGAATACAGGTAAAATACGGTCCAGAGGGGAGTTTGAGGAGCCAAGAGAGAGCTTGAGTGCTGTGGGTGATATAAAGAACATTAAATACTCCAGAAAAAAAGAGGTGAATTCCAAAGCAAAATAAACCCCACAAAGCTGAAAATTGAAGCCTTTAGCCCAAGACACAGATTGGTCAGTGACAGAGCACAAAAAAAATGCAAGCCAGGGAATGGAACTCCTGCTGAAGCAAGATATGAAACCCAGAGATACTTATGTCTAATTTATTTCCTTTATGTGAGTGTAGAATGTGAGTAGCTGGGGACAGTTTACAACCCTGATACTCCACTGGCACAGGTAAGGAGGGTCTGGAGGCAAATAGATCCACTGTGCCTTCAGTGGTGAAAAATGACTACTACAGGATACTCACAGGAGCAGAAGCCAAAGACAAAGAAGCAACAAATTGAAAAGCCATCAGAGCACAAGTCCCTGAGCAGAAAGTTGGCTCCTTCCTGTTTTGGGGAGCCCAAAATCATGGACCCTGTGCTCAGAAGAAATCATGTTTTTCAAGTTCAACCCCACCCCTGTGCAGCCTTCCCAGGGTGGATTGATCTTCCCTTTGCTTTGCACCTGTGTGTGTGTCACCTGGAATTTTTAGTAAGCTTTCAGCTTTATTTTAATGTGTTTTAGAACAAATCAAACCTGCTAAATTGATTAATGAGGATTTACAGCGTTTTAATTATGGAGTGTGGTTTTGAATGATTTAAAGTCTGATACGGGCTCGAAGCAGCCCAAGATTCTGCAAGAAAATGAGAAACATGACATTTTGAAAAGGAAACCAATTTCCCTTAACTTAAACTGTTGCTCATATAAACCAAATTATAAATACACTCTGTGACTGTAAAGCTACAGAGGACAGCTTACGAAAATATGATTAGTAGTGCAATTTTCTTAGGTTTCAGATCCTTTCTTCTTTTCTTTGCTGGCTTTAATGCAGAAAAAATCAACATCCTCCCTCTTCACCCACCCATCTTTCTCAATGAAAATAAAGCAACAAATCTAATTCTGCAGGATAGCTTGGAGGTATCCTGATAAAACTCCGCTGTACAGAGAGAACTGAGGACAAGAGGGGATATAAAAGAAAATATAAGTATAGAAAGGGTAAAGAAATGTGAACATGGCTTTGATCTCAAGATTATGCCTCATCTAGTGCCAGAGTTCAGCTTGGATTGACATCCATAGTTTTTAAGAGAAGCAAAGGGAGGGATGTGGCAACATGATCTAGTTTTTCTGCTCCAAAGACCATCCATCCATAACTTGACAGTCAGAGGGGCATCAAATGGGCCAAACACAAGAAAATATCAAGAGTTTACTTTGGTATACCTTCTGCTGGGTCAGGCACATCACCAACAAAAGCAGCACTAAAGGACCACCAATAAAACCTATTTTGTTACCCACCAGTACATCAGGTTGTATTGGGACTGTGTGGGATCTGCAGGGCACCTGATGACTTGGCAGCACTTCTTTAGGTCAGTGATCCATTACTCCAAAAGCTTTGTTGCTTTGGTGTTAGAGAACTCAGCAGTGCTAAATTTCAGGTAAAAGAAATAGAAAAATAATCTGGCCTGCCCCATGTAGATACTGGAGACCTGATGCTGCCTCTGCTGAGAAATTGGGCTTTATTCCTGTGTAAGTAAAGGGAAAAAGAATGAGTCATTGGCATTCTCCTTGCACAAATAACATGTGTAGCACTTCACAGAGGCACCAGATAAAAGTAATGTTATTTTATTTATCAGCAGTGATGGCAAGGAAAATGCAAGGGAAGTACTTGCTTGAAAGTGTGTAATAAGATGACTCTGTGTGTGAAATATTAGTTTCTTGGAGTTTGGCAGACATTTATTACAGAAACACCTTCTTCTGAGTGCTATTTCTAACAAAACATGACTGTTAGTTACACATATAAGGATTTTGGAAGTTCTTTTGGGAGCATCTCCATTAAAAATCTTTAGAACCAGTCCTTGCATATGCAAGGAAGATGGTGGACCTAAGTCCTACTGGCATATGTATTTTGTCTTTCCACAAAAATACCTGTTGTTGAGAGCATCAAGGAGACACAAAATATCCTTTTAAGGGCAGCAATATCCTTTTAAGTATTTTTTTTTTTACCATTTCTCCTTGCTGCTTCTTTTCTCTCACAGTGCAGTCCTGAAGAAAACAGGGTATAAATTCCCCTGTACTCTGTTTCTAGTGTGCATTTAATCTCCTTGCATTCAAATGGTAATAGATTGTTACAGGTATTTCTTCACACAGGTGCCTGGTGTGTATACCTCTTCATTACACCACTGAGTCAACTAGATCTGTGTTTTTTTAATATTAATCTCTTTAGGTTCTCAGAAGCAGTGGCACACATCGTAATTTTAAGCTCCCGGCTGATGACTCATTCTATTACTCCCAAGCCCATGCAGAGCAAGGCAAGAAACTGTCTGGCTCTACAGCTCTGCTGGATGAAACAGCGTGTGGAACCAGGGCTTTGTGAGGATTCAAAGGAGGAAGCAATTGCCAGGGATGAAGCTTTTTTAAGGTGCAGAGAAGGCAGTGGAATGGAATGAACAGTGTGTCTCCATCCCTGGAAGTGTCCAAGGCCAGGTTGGACGGCGCTTGGAGCAACCTGGGATAGTGGAAGGTGTCCCTGCCCATGGCAGGAGGTTGGAACAAGCTGATCTTTAAGGTCCCTTCCAATCCAAACCATTCTGTGACTCTGTGAATCTCTCTGCTCCCTCCTGGTCTCTACCTGGATTCACCAACGCTGTGGTGACCATGTGCTGCTCACTACCAGTGCACAGGTATTGAAGCTGTGGTGTAAATAAGTCGGGTTTCATCCCAGGATCTCAAATCTGATGAATGATCTCTTCTTTGTGGTGACAGGGTCCCAAGGGAATGGCCTGAAGCTGTGTCAGGGCAGGGTCAGGTGGGATCTCAGGAAAAGGTTCTTCCCCCAGAGGGTGGTTGGCACTGAACAGGCTCCCCAGGGCAGTGGGCACAGCCCTAAGGCTGCCAGAGCTCCAGCAGTGTTTAGATGATGCTCTCAGGGACATGTGTGACTCTTGGGCATGGTCCTGTGCAGGCTTAAGGGTTGGCCTCAATGATCCTTGTGGATCCCTTCCACCCTTCTGTGCTCCTGTGATTGGCATAGCTGCATTCCCAGCAGTTCCCTGTGTTTGCTCCTGCAGTGATGCAGCTCCATGGAGAAGTTGCAGGGAATAAAGCCAAGCTGTTCCTCCCTGGAAGCTGCTGCAGGGAGAAGTCACAAAGGATCTGTGCCCCAAGCCCTCATCCAGAGCAGTCAGGTGTTGACCAGCACTTCCCACTGCCTGTTATGTATTCCAGCCATCTGGGAATCGCAGGAAACCCAGGGAAGCTGCTGAGGCTGTACCTGCAGCTCATCTGCACCAAGGCAGCCCAGAAGGGGTTTAATGCAATGGAGATTTGGCAGCTTTGCCACCCCATGGCCAACATCCTCTGCTCAGCTCCTCCTGCAAGTGCCACATGCAGTTTAGTAGGACATTCAGCTGATTATGCAGGATAGATTGAGCTACTCCCATTGCCTCAGTGAACCTCTCTGGGATAAGGCACCAGACTGGTGCCTGCAAAATTTGTACCTGACCTGAAATGACTAAAGAATTTTATGGCTTTTTGTTCCCTCAGGAGACCCTTAAGAACAGCTCACCAGCATAAAAATGGAGAAAGACAATTATTAAAGGCAATAACTACAGCACTGGGGACTGTAACTAAGAAAGGGTTCTCAGAAACAGGGATTTGGAGCATGACGTGGAAGAAATTCATGCTCATTTAAACAGAAGCAGATGCAAGTGTGACAGTGCATACAGACAGTAAGTTTCAAGTGTTTGGGACCCTGTGAGGTTATTGAATACTGCACACTACCAGGTGGGAGGAGAAATTAAAGAAAATATCCCAAATGGAAAACAGGAGTCGCAGAAAAGTTCCAGCAGAGCAGAGATTATCTGAAAATAAGGAAGAGAACTAGAAGGGATTTGTGCAGCTCTTTGTAAGCGTGAAGAATGCTGGAAGGGAAGGCAGAGTACATCCATTTCTGACAGGAACATGTCCTTACAAACTCCAGGTGTAAGAGTTTCCCGTTTTTTCCTGTCATGTGTTTTCAGCTGTAAAAGAAAACTAAAAGCAGAACCAGAAATATTGTAAAGGGACTCAAGACTTGACCTATACTCCATAAACATGGAGTTTCCAATGTCAACCTGTGTTGGAAACACAGAATTGATTGTTTCCATTCCTTTTCCTTAAACAACTCAGCCCATTATTTTTTTAAAATAAATAAAATTATATATATTTATATTCTTGGACACGCTTCCTTGGAAAACCTGCTTCAAACTTATTGATGGGTCAAACATGGAGCATTAAGAAGAAACAGGGAACCTGAATGTTTAAATTTTTAAAGTCTGAAGGAAAAACAGAGGCAATTTGTAGAAATGTAGAAAGACACACAAAACTTAGTGTTGGAAGAGCTTCCACATCTTGACTGATCATAATTACTTGGAACTTGGAGTTTAATCATTCCTGTTTGTTAAGCAAAGTTCTGGCTGGGAAAACAAAGATATATTATCAGGCTTCTTCCTTGAAAAAGTTCTGTTTCCAAGATACTGGAAGTATGGAGAGACTTCCAAAGACAAATTTCAGCCAGGCACAGACAATTAAACCTGAACAACAGGATAAAAAGTCTCCTTGGATCACTTTTGGCCCTGGTGGTACGTAAACACTCTATAATTAGCATCAGGTTGGCAACTGTCCTTAGAACATTTGACAGAGAAAAGCGCTCTCTCCCCTGTGATCTCTTCTGCCAGCCAAGGCCTGCACTGTCCATTCCTGGTTGTTGTAGAAACCTACAAAAACCTCCCCCCAAAAACCTAAAAAAAAAAGAAGTATTTTTGCTTCCTACATCCTCATGTCCTTCCTGGAAGTATCATGGGAGCCTTATCTCCTCTGTCATGTGCAACCTTCATCCGAAACATGTCACTCTTTTTCCCAGGCAGTGATGAGTGGCAAAGCTCTCCAGAAAGCTTGAGCAATCACTTGAGGCCCCTGGATAGCAATCAGCTATGCAAAGTGACAATCATCTCTCACTTTGTGATGCCTCCAGGAAAGAAGTGAGAAAAACACAGTCTTTGGTATTTTGGTAAAGAAACCACATGATAAACAAAAATCTCTGCAGCTTCACACGGCGTAACCTGGCAGCAGAAATTCCATACAGCAGGCTCCAAACTTCATCTGGAGCAGCCTGCATTCTGAAAACAAATCTGGGGAGAGTTATGTATGCTGGAATATCCCCAAAACCCTGAAAAGGAGCGAAGTTACCGGGAAAATATCTGCTTTCTTCGAGTCTGTGCATCATGTGAGACATCTCCGGGATCACAGCGCTTCCACCCAGCAGGAAAGGGAGTGGACGAATGAAAAATCATCTCCCTAAGCTTTGGATGGTGAAAAAATACATCTCTTTAATTAAATGTTTCCATGGCAGTGTTCAAGTCCAGGTTGAAGGAGGCATTGAGCAACCTGGTCTAGTGGAAGGTGTCCCTGCCCATGGCAGGGGGTGGAATGAGATGAGCTTTAAGATCCCTTTGAACCCAAACCATTCCATGATTTTATAACACTGCAGCCAATATATACTTTTGTAGTGCTCTAGTCACAAATCGTTTCCAAAGGGAAAACTATAATGAGACAAACTGGATTCCTGGTATTGGAGTGAATCTGGTTGGAAGAAATGGGTAAATCAATAAACCAGCAAAACTGCTGCATGTCAATAGCCAGAAATTGCCTACAGAAAAAATCACTCTTGGGCCTGCTGGTTCTCAGTAGTCCAGTCACCACAGCAGCTCTCAATCTGCAGCACCAGAGCTGAGGGGTGGGAAGGGTTAGGGAGGGAAGCTATTCCAGTTTACAATGGGATGTGAATTTACACCAGGATATGAATTTACCCCTTGCTATATTTTCTGTAGTAACTTAAGAGTCTGCCTGCACACATAGAATCACAGAATGTTTGGGTTGTAAGGAACCTTAAAGTTCATCTTGTCCCTTCCCCTG
The DNA here is from genome assembly GCA_035041135.1 of Platyrinchus mystaceus. Taxonomy (NCBI): domain Eukaryota; kingdom Metazoa; phylum Chordata; class Aves; order Passeriformes; family Tyrannidae; genus Platyrinchus; species Platyrinchus mystaceus. The sequence goes on along the minus strand of JAWWLV010000057.1, from coordinate 2,908,071 downwards.
CCATGGGCAGGGACACCTTCCACTAGCCCAGGTTGCTCCAAGCCCTGTCCAACCTGGCCTTGGACACTTCCAGGGATGGGGCAGCCACAGCTTCTCTGGGCAACCTGTGCCAGGGCCTCCTCATCCTCACAGGGAAGAATTTCTAATCCCATGGTTTTCTCTGAAGTAATTTCAGACATCATTCTCAACAGTTAAATAAAAAAATATGGTGAGCTGCATTGCATTTACGGGAGGTTAAAAGCAGGTACAACGTCACTTACAAGAGAGGAGTTAACAAATTGCTGGTCTGCACCCTGGCTCATCCACAGTGACACCTCCAGGTGCTCGGGCTCCCTGGAAAAGGATAAAACGTTTCCCTTAAGTACAGTGCTAATGGCAGTAATTGGAAGATACCCTCCTGAATGCTGAACTAGCAAAAACCCCAGGCTGGCCACAGGAACATCTCCTAATGTTCAATTAAGATAAGGCTCAGTGTATTGTTCAGTCTGCAGTGTCAATTTTTTTTTCTCTTTTGCTGGGTGGAAGCTTTTGAGATCGATATAAAATGAAAAAAATTAATATAGCCCATGGTTTCAGTTACACTGGGGCCCTATTAAACATCTGCTCCTCACTCAGCCCTCGTGCCTAATTGCTGTCTGCCCAGAGCAAGTCACTTCTTGAAACCTTTTATCCTATTTCATTTCTCCTCAACGCTGTTGACTGGAAGAGTCTGTTTGACACTTCCCAGGACATGGTAATAGGGTTTCCATAGGGTTATCTGCCACAGGAGGGGACTCACAGCCCGTGGGACAGGGGACAGTCATGCCATGGGCAGGTATTGACCCGGGCAAGGCTTGGAGAGACATCCCAGCAAGGGCTGGGCTAGTGGTTGGTTCTTACAGGTGCTTCCGTGCTCCTCATGCATGGAAAGTTTACAGATGCCTTGAAACATTCCATGAATTGGGGGTTTAAGTTGGAAAAATGGCTATAATAAAAATAAACCAAAACCAAGGAAAACCAGTCTGAAAATACTGGCTTGGTTAGACATCAGTAGTGGCAAGTTTAGCACTTTTTTAACATACAGTCAAAGTGACATTTAATCTCCAGACTAATTTCAATTTTATTTAAAAATATGAAGGGAAACTTGGCACTTAAATTAATCTTTCAGCCCGAAGTGGTGGTGTTTTTTTTTTTTTTCCTCTACTCTCATTCACAGGGAACATCAGCACACCTTTAATTACAGTTTCACCCCAGAAGATTATTCTGCTCTACTTTGCAAACTCAGCCGAGAAATCATCTACTTATACAGCCTTTGCTTCTTGAAACGTCTCAGAGCACCTAAAGAGCAGAGTCCCTCGGCTGAGTCCCTCCCTGCTCCCCAGCCCGCTGTCCCCACCCAGGGACAGTCCCAGCCTTGAGCGTGGGGGTCTGGAGAGCCGCGGGGTCCCGGCGACGATCCAAGCAGGAGATGACGGCGTTTCCTTGCTGCCCTCCCGTGGCCGTACCATGACTACAGTCGCTCTGGTACTTCACTAAAAATCCCTGTTTTTACATGAAGATGTTGGCTCTCCACCTGGATTGTTTTCTCTGCTCAAATACAGTTGCATTTACCAAGGCAATCGGTGCTTTTGTGTGAAGGGAGAATATGCTTCTAGATCATAAATTTTAATCTGAAATCTCTCTGGGTACCCAAAGATTAATATTTAATGTCTGTTCTATAATGTAATTTCTACAGGCCAATCTTTCATCTTCAAAACTTGATCGTCACAGACCCACAAAAGTTAGACTCGAATATGATAACAATGCTTTATGAACACAGTGACTCCAGAATTCCCTGGCTGTCTCCTATAGGCAGTGATGGTGTTCCTGTGAGCCTGAAAAAATGAGCTAACACTTTTAATTGTCTGTTTTCTATTCAATTTATATTCAGTGCTGTTGAGCACCAAGTGTGAAGTGCTGGGAGGAGCCAGATCAGTGATAGGACAAGATGAGAAGCAATACCTTTGCAATTGAGGTCATCATCCCAAGATTAAAAAGAGGCTGTGATCTAATTCCATCTGTTAAGTGTCTTGGGACTCCCTGTCTAGTACAGGGGAATGCAGAGATGTCCTTATAATAGGAATTTTGTAAAGATCTTCAAGAAATGTAGCAACTTTCCCGTTGGTTAATTAATATTTTTTTTAAATGTCAGTCACATTTTCACATGTTCAGTGTCTGGGTTTACATATAACAGGCAAAGGGAAGTGCCCATGGACCAGATTTTTCCCCTGCTTTACGGCTGCTGTAATTTATATTTCCCAACAAATCACAAATTTGCCTTTTCTCCTGCCTCTAACAGTGAAGAGAAGGAGAACACTCGAGGCTGACCAGAGAAAAGAGGGACAAAATGATAAATTGACTCACAGTGAAAATGTCATGTAACCCCTGGTGCAACAGTGTTTTTGAAAGGCAGAGGAGCCAACTCCAGATGTTGGCTAGTTCTTCCTCCCTAGAGGAAGGCAACACCAACTACTGCTCTCAGGCATGGGGATCACTCCAGGGATTGAGAGCCCTCTTTCTACAGCCTCCTTTTGGGCCCTCAGCATAATTCAAGTTAAAAGCTTGCACCACAAAGTGTGAAGAGCTGCCTAAAGAATCATAAAATCATAAAATATTTTGAAAGGGACCTTAAAAATAATCCAGTTCCACCCCTTGCCATGGGCAGGGACACCTCCCACTAGCCCAGGTTTCTCCAAGCCCCATCCAACCTGGCCCTGGACACTTCCAGGGCTGGGGCAGCCACAGCTTCTCTGGGGACTCTGTACCAGGGCCTCCCCACCCTCACAGGGAAGGACAAGGCACTGGTCATAACCCCAGTTTGGCAGCAGCTCCTGTTTCCTAACTAAACACTTGATTACTTTCTTAACAGCAGTTACTCGTCCTTTCCTAAAAAGTTAAGTCATTATTCACCCCTGAAAAGTGACATTCTAGGCTCCCAAAAAGTCTGAAGAGCTCCACCTTTCTTAGATTTGCAGTAGGAGTGTTTCCAGAAGCTTTAAATAAACAAACCTTGTAGATGGTGAATGTTAGCCCTGAGGGCTCATTTCTAATCTAGAGTGAGATTATGAACAAATCCAGCTAGGAGAAGATAAAGCTGCTTAGACCCTGACCTGTAGCCCCATACCTGCTGCAATCACCTCAAAAAATAAATCCCTGCAGTCAAGAGTCAGGTCATGGCACCAGCATCAACCCACCCTCCTTGAACAGACTGCATCCATATGGGCATTTTGAGCTCTCCATGAGCCATTAGGTTCAGAAAAATGTATGTGCCTTAACTTGTGCCTTCTGGGAAGGTTTTTGTGGGATATTATTTGAGCAGGTATGTGCAGGTAATCCCCAGGTTTCTCTGGAGTTGTGTATCCCAAGCCTGTGTGGGACAGCGGTATCCACATAGGGATGAGCTTTGCAGCTTATTCTGATTGCCAGTACAAGCCTGACTGGATTGTTTGTCTCTCCCCAGCTTCCTCCACTTACTCCCCTGAAAACTTACAGCATTTAAGCTTGCTGGACCAGAGTCAGACCAGGAAATTGTGGATCTTCGCCTTCTGTGCAAGGTCAGAGGCATTTTCTTGTTTTGCCCAGCTCAGACCACAGACAGATGGGAAGAATCCTGGCATGTAATTCCTGAGTGTATCTGCAGTGCAGAGTGCTTTAATACAGTGGTATAAAATAGCTGCTCCTTTTGTGTGTTATCAAGGTTGTTGGAACAAAGGAAATTGTGCCTCAGCTGAGCACCCACAGTACTCTCACATCAGGCATGACACTGATGCCTGTTGCTGTCCAGAAAGCCAACAGCAACCTCACTCTTGAAGATGTGATGCCAAAGAATGAGTTACATTTGTTTAAATTATGGTTCTACTGCTCCCTAGGTTAATTACCTGTTGGGAGCAATGTTTTGGCTAATTGCTCTTTACCCAAGAGGTGTCACATCTTCAGTGACATCCCAGCTGCAACACTGGCTGTGGCCCTCCAGGACCACAGGTTGCAGGTAAAATGGTACTCTCTTTAACAGGCATATTCACTGGCTCCCTGTTTCCCAGACAGGAAATTATTTTCTTTTTTTTTTTTTCCAGGGTCTGCCCTAGAAGCAGGAAGGCAATTCCAAAAATCAGGAACTTTGCTTACAGCCAGAGCATTATCCCTACCAGCTGCTTCCTTGGCTGAGGAGGGACCACAGGAACAGCAAAGGCATGTGCTGCACTCCCCAGGCTGCCTGTGAACGATGACAGGGCAGTTTCAAAGTCACCTCTTTTTCAGTTTTGAGGTTTCATTGTCCCAAGGTAGGATGCAGAAGCTTATTTTACCTCTCAGAGTATCTCAAGAGCTTTTGCAGATGGAAAGCAGAGGGAAGTAAGGGACAGGAACTGCTCTTCCTCCACGAGGGCTGATGCTCAGGCCTTCAGAAGGAGAAGGTGAGATGACAGAATAAGGAAACACCTCTCAACAATCACTCAAAGAAATTCTTCATCCTTATTAATGAGTTTTTGTGACAATTAATTGTGTCTCAAAGCGAATGACAATGTCATCAAACCCAACCTGAACGAGCCCAGTTGGACCAGGGGCTCATCTACTGATTCCCCTTTGGTTCCTGCAGATTTCTCTGGGATGTGCTTTTCTGTAATGTCTGTCTGATGTTATTTTTTTTTCCTGTGTGCATAATATTCTTTTCATCCCCCAAATTTAATTTTCTAACTTGTTGGCTTTATTGCTTAAAATTTTAGTGGAGGTTTTGGGTGTGCTGCGACAAAATAATAATTTATATTGTATCAGTCAGTACCACTCCATTGTCTTAATCTCTCATAATGGTTTTTCTGCAGCTTCCAATTTTCCTCCAAATAAAACAAATTACTTAGCAAGTGGAATATCTTCTTGTCATAATAATTTAATATTAAAATGTCAATAAGATTTGGTACACACAGCAGAGGGCACAGAGGTACAGAGGCAGAGCAGAAATGAAGTAAACTTAATAAAGTGAGTGAGAAGGTACAATAGGGATTGAGGTTGGCTCCTGCACTGGATATGAGAGAACCTTTTTATCCTGCAGTGCAGTACAATCATTGTGTAAGCAATAATATGATTGCAGGAGCACTTCTACCTGCTGCCTGCCCACTGAGTCCAGTACAGCCTGAGGCCCCAGGGCTGTGTGTCCTCTTTGGGGGGGAGGGAGCAGCCCTGGATGGTGACAGAATGTGGCACAGAATGGCAGATGGGGTGGATAATGGTGGGGATGGAGAGGAAGGGTAGAGGCTGGTGGTACACCCTGCCCTCTGCAAGGTAGTCCCATGTGTTTTGTGGGTGGTTGAAGGCACCAGGCTGCGGTTCAGCATCCTGATCCACATCTTGGGTCAGGATTCCTACTGGGAAGTCAGGTCCTTTCATCAGCAGGGCAGACCTTACACTCATTTTTTAATACTCTCATGAACAACATATGTAAAACTCATAGTTCTGTGCAGTTCTGGAAGGGCGAATACTCCTTATGATCCAATCTCAATCATTTGCACTGACAAGAGCCAAATGCTGTGGGTTTATTCAGAACATAAGGAGTCTCCTAAAAAATGTCTGAAAGTCCCAGGAGCAGCTTGGTCCTTTCCCTCTGTACAAGATGGTCAGCAGGACACGGTTTGGGAGCAGTCCTGATCTTCCTTGGGCAACCACACGTGTCTTTGCAAAATGAAAGTGCAGAATTATGATCACAGGAACAGAATAATTCAGGTTGAAAGAGCCTTTAGAGGTTATCTGGTCCAACCCACTGCTCAGAGCTGGGCTGGCTTCAAAGGAGTATAAATTCAAAAAGAAGCAAATATGCATGAGCTTCAGGAGCTTATTATCTGTCCCTGTTCTGTCCCAGACTATAGGAAAGCCATTCCTATATCCAACCACTCCTTTCTCTCCTGCAGCTGTGGAAGTGGGTGTTGCATTCATTCATGGCTGACTCTTTCCACACAAATATATCACTATTTGAAGTCCCCGTGTCTCCTGCTGCAGAAATGGGACACAGGGTTTGCTTTAAGTGCTCAGTTTTACACAATTCCTGGGAAGGAACAAAAAAGGAGAGTGAGAGAAACCCAAAGGCTCCACTTGCCTGGTTTCTCCCTGTTCACAAAGGAATATCTTAGGCCGTAGTTTTGCCCTGCATAGCAAGTAGGCACCACTTCTATGGCATTTCAACCAAGGCTAACAAGAATTAGGTGCTCTGTCCTACAGCTTTCCACAAACAAGGACAACGGTGCCTGAACCACAAAGGAGGGCAGAGGGACAGCAAGGAGCTGCAGAAATTTTCCCCCAAACTCAGAGCTTTGAAGAGTTTGATGAAAGTTGCTGGAGTCATCTTCTACTCACATTTTTTACAAGGAATGAGTAAGAGAGGTCCTTCATCCACTCTGGCAGCCTTTTTCCTTATTAACTGCTGGCCTCCTGTGTGTAAAAATAGAAGTAGTAAACAGAATGTCCTCCTAGGAGTCACAATATTGAATGTCAGGACGACTTAACCATGAGGAGCTATAAACAAAACTTCCAGAAAAGAAGGATTTTTTGGATCCCTGTGCCAGTGGAGGGTTGTTTTCTGCTGTGTGGTTTGTTTCCCAGTTCTCGGCCTGCACCAGTTTAAAACCTCTCAGCAATTTTCTTGAGAGCTCATTCCATAGGACTAATTGCTCGGATAATAGGAAACTGATGCTGATGTTCAGCCAATATTTTCCTATCCTCCCTGGTGAGCACTTTCTGGCTGCCATCAGGAATCCCTGCCTCTTTTTCTATCTACATGTTAATGCTTCGATCTACATCTTAAATACTTGTTGATGCTCACTGTAGTTCTCCCTCTTCCATTCAAATTTTAGCTCAGCAAAACTGCCATAATACAGCTTTTATTTGTCAGATAACTCTCTGCTACTCCTTCTTAATTGCTTTTCATTTGTGAGCTTCTTCCTGGTGTTGAAGTGGTCATAACTGAATGCAATTTTCTACATGTGCTCAGATGCTGGTTTATGGCCAATATTCACATTCTATCTCCCCCCTATGACTACTCTTTCAGATCTAACTATTTACTTGCAGCCCTGCTGCATTGCCATAAATATATTCTAAAATATCAGATATTTCAGTCTTTCCATATTGCCTCTCCCTGCTGGGTGTGTCCCACCTAACAACACCAATCAATACCACCTCCCAACCCATCCATCCATTGGTTCTATCTTATGTTGTCTTGCTTCATTTCTTCTCTCTCGTGGTACATATATGGTTTTTTTCAAAATGGTTTTCCCATTGTTGTTTTCTGTGCCTTTCAGTTTAGCTGGGATTTTAATTAATGTGATTTTTACCTGCTTTTCCAGGTCATTAATGGTGATTCTGAGCCAGATTGGACAGAATAGAAGTCCCTGAGGTAACCCCAGTGCAGGTTCCCCTAACTAGATGTTGCACACTGATACGTGGCCAGTCTTCGCGAACGAAGATCTGGGAAAGGTGTTTTTACCTTTCAAGCCTGCGCAATGGATTTTTTA
>JAWWLV010000057.1:2874229-2886398 GCA_035041135.1 Platyrinchus mystaceus | reverse complement strand
GGCCAGGTTGGACGGGGCTTGGAGCAACCTGGGCTAGTGGAAGGTGTCCCTGCCCATGGCAGGGGGTGGAAGAAGATGATCTTTAATGGCCCATTCTATTATTCATTCTATGCCTCTAATTTGAGTCAATGAGACTTGATTTATACTACTTGCTTCTGGCTGGATGCCACTGGATTATTTCAGGCAGCAATCCTTCCTGAGAACTTGTGAAGTCATAAAAAGGTTGTATTTGATTTCAGAGAATTTCATAGGTTTATGTTAGCAGACTATGGGCTCTCTGAGGAGACAAACTACACCTCCCACCTGTGGGGCTGCCCAAGCACTGGAGACACCATCCAGGAGAAAAAAGATTGGGGCATATCCAGGGAGAGGCAGAATTCCTATGATCCCAGCATGCAGACAAATACCAAGGAAGCCAGATAAACCTGTAGGATCTATGATGAGCCCTAGGATCCACACAATAATAAATATAACATCAGTTGGTGTGCTTCTCCAGGGCTTCAATTCCTTCTAGCAGTGAAGTCCTGCTGGAAGCAGCAATCCCCCTGTACCAGTTTTAAATATTTAGGCTGTGTGGATGATTTGGTTTTAGTACAGTGTCTACACAACCAGTAATTTTCAGTAATTTGCATGTCAGGAGAATTGCTTATACACAGGTATCCAGGTAGCTGATTGTAATTTATCTGACATCCCACACTGACAAAGAGCTGCAGGGAGGAGTAGAAGGGTCAGGGCTGTAGTTGTCTCCAGACAGTAATGAAAATCCAGGCATGACTTCCTCTAAACAACAGGGGATTTCAGCTGGGAAAAATCAGCCCCTGTGAGGAAAAGCAATCAAATAGCAGTCTTGATTATGAAAATCAAAATGGTGAAAGACTGGTGACATTTACCCTGCTATCCCAGCTGCACCTGCAGAATGACCACTGGTACGGACTGAGGGAGGCTACAGGGAATCATAATTTGCATGGAAAGGTAGAGGATTAAAGCAAAATACCAAAAAAAATCCTAATTCATTAACAAAACTGACAGTGAAAGGCTGTAAGACAAGCACAGAATCAATTTCGATTTGAACTGCAGAATAAATCAGATGCAACGAGGCTTTGATTTACAGGTCACACATCTTCCTGCAGGATGTTAGCAGCCAGGACCAGCCACTGCCAGTTTAGAGGCACGGGAACCTAAAGTCAGGGCAGGTGAGGTCACCCAGAGAATGTGTGAAAGAGTTGAAACAGCAGCGTCAGCTCCTCCAAAATATCCTCACAAAAGCAGTGGATGAATTTTTTCATAAAACAAAGAATGATGATGGAAAATGCCATGAGATTCAAGGCAAGGAAGGAGGTGGATCATGAAGCCAAACTAGCTTCTCGAAGAAGTGACAGGGAAACACTTCATCCACTCTCCGAGGTTTATATGATCAGGTTACAGCAGCTGGAGCCCCGCCCAGCGATTAGCAAAGGGAGATTTTTAACAGCAGAAAGGCAAAAGATGAGGCCAAACCACTTTTAACAAGCAGCAAACAGACAGAAACTACATGAAAGTGTTGATTTTGGAAAAAAACCTTTCCAGCATTAAGAAAAACAGCAGTGAAACACTACACAGAAAACTCAGCAGTGGTTTTCCCGAAGTTGAAGTCCATCAGTGTTTCAGGATTGGTGGTATTTGCTGGGATGGAAGCATAGAGGAAAACGTGTAACTGCTCTGCAAAATCTGGGGCCACCAAAGCTCTACAAGGAAACAGAAAAAATTCCTCAGTGGGAAAGAGAAAAGGTCTGGTAAACTGGGAAGATCTGGAGTGTCCTTCTCAGCAAGACAGAAGAGGTGGTTGTGGTAAACCCTGAGGGAGGAGTATCATAGTTTTATCCCTAAGAACATAGTTTCCTATGATTCTATGACACATAAAAGATGTGTAGATGTGCCACTTGAGGACATGGTTTAATGGTGGCCTTGTGCTGGGTTAATGGTTGTGGTGGCCAGTGCTGGGTTAATGGTTGGGCTCAATGATCCTAGAGGGTTTTCCCAACCTAAGCAATTCTATGATTCTATGAAACATATGAACAATCAAAACAGAATAAATTGTAATTAAAAACCCCTGTAATCAACAGACCAGTCTCTGGGCTCAGGCAGTCGTCATCAAATAGCTTCTAGATTGCAAAAAGCACTTGACAGTGCCCACTGCAGCACAGGTGGGGTGCCTGGAGGTATAATACAACACAAAACATGTCTCTGTCAGGTGCCATCCCAAGGTCAGGGTGACCACTGGCAGCTTGTTGGCCTGATGCTACAGCAGTGCTGAAGTCACAGGTGAGTTTTCCCCCACGTGTGACTTGGCAGTGCCACCAACCTGACTGCAAGAAATAAGTAGCAAGGTTCCTTAGGAAGTACACAATGTGCTTTCAATGACAGCTACACCAAAAAATATATCAAATATTGTAATGACAGCATCACTCTTGTAAGTGACAGCTTAGCCAACATTGAAGTGAGGACCAGAAGGCAGTACAGAACTGTGGGGAAAATACTGATAATATTCACATTGAAAACAAGCTTAGCAATCACTGCAGTGGTTTCCATCTCAATAACAGCTTTGGACGGTAAGGATGACAATTAACAAACTTCTTTGCGTATGTTGGCAGCAACATTCTCCTGTGCTGTGAAGATTTCAGAGAGGAAATAATGCTGTGAACTAGAAGATGGCTATTGCCTGTAACATCTTAGAAAAAAATACTTGGTTATTGAAACTCTGCAGCTTTGCATCAAAAAGGGCCTTTTGACTTCTTTCATTTCTGTCATAACATATGAATGTGAAAACTGAAAATCCACAGTGGATACAGGCAGATAGGAAATAGCTTTGAGAGTAAATGCCACAGGAAACTCTTGATAGCAAATAAAATTTATTTCTTAAAAATTCAGGGAATTGTGAGGTCTCTGAAGTTATCTGAAAGACACAGTCTGATGTATCTGCTAAGAAAAAGGTCAACACATCTGCCCATATCTGGACAGCAGAAAGAAGATGTGAGGGATCTGTCTAAAAAGTCCCTTTCTAACTCTCTTCACCCTCTATTCAGATGAGAAAATTTAATATGTTTAACTGTATAAGCTACATGCAAATATAGGCTGGAGATAGGATGTGCTTTAAAAATTGCTGGGGAGGGCTGAAATCAATCCAGTGGTGTGAGAAAAGAGCTATTGTGGTGAGTTTAAAAATAAATGGATGGGTAGGGGAGGGAGCATCTGGAAGTAACAGAGGAGAAAGGAAACAGTCCATGAAGGAAGCAACAAGAAGTGAAAGCTTATGATAACAAGAGGCCTGAGGAAGGGTGGATGCAAAGGGAAACAATTTGGAAAGCAATAGCTCTGTAGGAAACCAGTCAGGTGAGACATTGCAAAGGTGTCGGTGCACACAGGCAAGAGAATGGGACAAAGGCAATGGAAAATAATAATGCTCTGCAGAAAATGAGGAGGCTGTGGCAGACGAAGAACCACAGAGCAGAGCATGGGCAGGAGTCAGAGCAGGGAATCCTGAGATCCTGGTAATCCGAGCAGGACAGTCAGGACACAACACTGAGCACAGGAGCTCTGGCTCAGCTTGCACAGTGGGGTCATCTAAAAAGGTCAGGAGGAGGCAGAGTGTTAGATCACATTCCCAATTATTAGTGCCCATAAAGCCTTTTGGCTGCTTTCCTACATCCAGGACAGACAATCCACAGGTAGATCTGGGCTACAGGTTTTTCGTGTTTGCCCTCTGACATCCCAAGACTTTTTGCCTCTCCTGCAAAATCCTCCTGGGGGTCCAGCAATGCAGAAGGAATGCCAGACTCTCTCACATCCCATCATCACCAGCAATGTGTGTTCCCCTCTGGTCTTACTGCTCTGCAGCTGTGCAGCCTTGGAGCGTCTCCAGCCACAGGCTAGTACAAATTTGCCATTAACTCAGCCTATTCCTAATAAAAAAATAACAGCAACACTACTGAGTCAGACCAACTGTCCATCTGGTCTAATTTCCTACAGAGAAAGAGGTTTAAAAAAGCTAATTGGTATAGAGTTGCTTGGGATGAGGTGAGTAGAAGTGGGTGAACACCTGCAGTAAAATTTCGTAGGCCTCGAGCCATTTACTTACAGGTGAATTACATCTCTTCTATCTATCATGTTCTGCAGAAGATTCAGGTCTATTTCTATTCTGCAACTAAACTGTCAGATCAATACTAGTGAAAGGTTACTAAAAATGTGGGGGTTTTTTTGCTAGTTGAGCAGCCCCTGGCCAAATTCTTGCATTACATGGAAAGTGAACAGAAGGATCCATGACTGTGACAAACAGACATTGAGAAGGATGAGGAAGGACTAATTTTGGAGGAATTATATAGCTCCACAAGCCTGGGGTTGTCTGGCAGGGAAATGGCAAGCACCAATAGAGAGCAGAGCTCTCTTATCCCCTCTTTCTCTAGGTGCAGTTAGTTAGTCATTGCAGCAGTGTAAAAAGTTTTTTGTGAGCCTGAACCACACTTGTAAGAGGGAATGGACATTAGTGAGACTAACAGGAGCACAGCAATTAGTGTTGTCTGTGGCTTAAAGTCCCAGCCTTAAAACTGCAAAAACACTCTGCTTTTACAAAGTCAGTGTGTTTGGGTGCCACTGTCCTTGAGCTCCGCCATCGAGCAGGTTTGCAGGCAGGGGAAGAAGCCTTGGAAACCTCATTCTGCTCCAGGAAACTGCAGCAGATGAGAGCTCAGCCAGCCTTTCCGTGGTCTCCTTCTCCCCATACAGCCCAGTCGTGGTGGGAACAAGGATTTCAGTGAGCAATGCCACTACTGCTCAAACCAAAGTTCCTGCAAGGAGCTCAGCACCCACAGGCACAAAGCAGACCCCAGTAAAGGCTGTTGGCAGCCAGGAGAGTCCACACTGATCAACAGCACAACCACCCCTGCCTTGGCCACCAAGGGTCTGGTGACAGGCTAATGGGGACACAGCACAGGGCAGCAATAGCAGAGCACCCTTCCCACTGCAAGCAGCTCATTACAGCTCTGACCTAAGGGGATCTGGGCTTGTTTCTGTAGCTGGTGGAACTAGTGGTTTACATATAAATTATCTGATGAATGTAGCCTTGTTTTCCGTTCATGAATCATTCATGACCTGAGTCCAGTTTTGGCAAAAATGTGTATTTTCTGTGAACATCCTCTGAGCTGTGCTGAGCTCAGGGCTGTGTGCGGGCTGCCCATCAGGGCTCTTGGCTGCACAGATCCCAAAGTCAGACAGGTAACCTTCATGATCCAATTTTTGCCTCCATCACTGGACAGCTTACTGGCTTAAAACAAGGTGTAAAATGCTAATGTCAAACAGTAGTTTTCTTCAGACATGAATCCCCTTGCTTATCTTCAAAGACGTATGTTTTATGAGCTGCACCTGTTCTTCAAACTTCCCTTTGGATCAAAATCTTCTTTACATGCACCTAGGCTGCCATTACACAGCACATTCCAGCCGCAATGCCAGTCCTTCCCCAAAAACATCACACAGGAATATATCCCTGGTCCTGACAACCAGGTGCTTTTGCAGCTCCATTAAAACCTTTGTAATACACAGTTCACACTTCACCTCACATGGCTGTTAAAGGGGTTTTGCCCCAGCTTGTTGCCATATCAATTTTCCTTTAATTTCAAGCTTAAATTAATTCGTGGCTTATTTAAGCCACTTGTCCTCGTGCCCGTCACTGTTATTTCTTTTCAGCAGTAATTTTCACCTTTGTGAGTGTTTGCCTCCCCATACATTATACTCTCAAGTCTTTACCTAACCAAACTAAGTGCTTTTTTCCTCCCTCAACTGGACAGTCCCTTCATTCCTCTGCTTGTCCTAAAGCCCCTTATGGCACCATTCACAGTTTGAATTCTTCCCTCTCACTCTTGGGGGAAGAGAACTGTGCACACTGTTTTGATGAGGTCAGACCAACCTTTGTAAAATTGAATTAGTGCTTCCCTAGACTTCTAGCCTTAACTGAAAAGGTGAACGGGGTATAGCTGATATTTTTTTTCCCTGAGACAATATAATTGCCACTTAATAGTTAACCTGTGATGTCCAAGTGTGCTCAGATTTTTCCCATCCTCAGTCATTTCTAGCAAGTAGAAATCCTCACTGCTCATCCATAAATACTTGTCCATGCATTATATTTTATGGTATTTTATCCCTTTTCTATTACTTCAGTTTTCAAGGTCAGTCCTCAGTTAAGAGCCCCATTGTGTTTGCATTGAGGATGCTCCTTCCATCGCGTGAGCTCCGAGTGTCATTGTCACTCTCATCCTTCCCCTCCAAGGTCAGTGCAGAAATGAAATATGTTCAGCCCCACTCCTGATCCTCGGGGATGTTTACTGGTAACCTCACTTCAGAGTGATAAGTCCCCTTTTGCTGCTCCCTGTCACGGGCTCCCCTTTAACCAGTGCTGTCCCCACTTCACAGTTCCCTTATAAATTCTCGGCGCTTTCAGCCAAGTTGATAATTTCCCAAGTGGCACTATATCAAATGATATCTTCGGTTCAGATAGATGAGACATCTTGCATTTCCTTTGTCTAGGAAAATCATTTATCTTATCAAATTTATCACAAACAGACAGGGTTTGCCCAGAAGAATTTAATCGGCACCAGGACGGTCATGACTGCAACGGAAAATTGGAGGGCAGGTGGTGCTCCCTGCAGCTCTACAGGACACACACACTTATTGAGGGGACCTGAATTTCAGGCACAGTATTTCCTCACTTGTACCCCTTGAAATGACCCACTCTGCCACCAGAGGTTGGTATATAGATGAATAGATGGTGACTCTCACTCCCAGTAGGAAGGCTGAAGTCATACAGTATGTATTTTCATACAGCACTTACAGCCCAGCACTCCGAGGAGAGGAGCTGAAGTATTTACCTGTTTTATTTTGGTTGCTGTTATATATCTATTTGTTTATTACAAAGGAGAGGGTGCATGTTTTTTACACAAAACTGATATGTTTAGTGCTTTCATTTTATGTTTGAGCAGTTAAGCTATTCAGTGTTTAAAGGTAGTATTGGTACTTTATAACTCCATGCCAACAATAGGAGTCTAAGATAATGGAGTCTAAAGAGGGAGATTTTTTCCATTCCCACATTGTTTCTGAAATATGGAGCAATCAAATGCACTCACTAGAAGGTTTCTATCAGTAAATTTTCAGTAAAAATGTCTTTAAAAGTTAGGGAGAAAGATTGCGGAAGGGAAAATGGCTCACAAAACTTTCGTGGGAATTCCTAAAAGACCCTGGAGCAGGTTTGCTCTAATGGGGATATCAAAATGCCTCTCCCATCCTGGTCATTGTGGTGCTCTGGACCCGTTTCAGCAAAGTCCTTAAGTAATCAGCATTTGTGTTGATTGAAACAGAAAACAAACGTACTCAAAGTTAAGCACGGGCTTAATTCTCTGCAGGCTGTGAATGGAGAAGCAGATTCCTGCGGGGGGCTGAGGGAGGAATGCTTGTCCAAATGTCATCCTCCCTGCAAAGTGATTAAGGGGTGCTAATTAATAAAGGAGTATTTGACTTTTTCTTGTCTCCTGCACATCAGCTGGTAGAAGAGTGAAGGGTTAATGCGGTCCATGCCTTCAAAGCACAGCAATCCCAATCTGAGGTGGCAGAAGGCTCTGTGCTCTCCCCTCTGGTGCTACGGGATATCCTGAACATCCATCACAAATATTTATTCCATTTCTCAGGTTCATAATCTTCACAAAATCCTGCCTGCTGATTGCAGCCCGAACATTCATTGTTTCCAGACCACTAAGAAGTCCCCATCCCTCTTGGGTGTCTGGTTTTAAATTCCTGTTTGTGCACATTTCCTGAAGTGAATAGAAATGTGGGACTTATCTGCACATGCAGTTGATATGATCTTCTGCAAAACCTGCCCATGGGCAATTATGCATTGAAAGGGCAATTACACACACACAGTGACCCAATTTGCATACAAAATCTCGATTATTGCCAGGAATTGCATGTATATCTTCATGCAATATTCAGAAAATTGGGCCCCAAAGACATAAACCCTTTTTTTCTGCCATCAGATCACTTTTTACTTAAAATGAGAAATGGAATACATGTGAGTTGTATTAGAAAAAATATTATTATCAGAAAATTAGTATGGTTGCATTGGGTCAGAATGCAATGTCTGTCGCCACTCTTACCACATCTCTCCCAGATGAAGGATGAAGATGACCAGCATGTCCCAAACCTTGCTCAGCACACTCCCCCAGCCTCCAGCACTCTGTGGCTCAGTGACTTTCAGAGTCAAAGAAGGCATTTTAGGATTTAATAGCCTGAATTATTCACTAATAAATGGATTATTGTTGCAGATAAAAATTCAAATATAGCATAAACCAATTTGGTTTTGCTCACGTTTGTCCCTATCAATAGAGCATCTGATGAGGAAATATGCTGCAGTGAGCAGATTCCCTGCTCTGCCTCAGCACCTCAGGAGTGAGAGGGGAAGGAGAGGTGCCAACAGAGGTCTCACCACTGTGTTCTGTGGTGTGTGTCCATCCAGACCTCTGCTAGCACAGCAGGCTCTGGGAGTCAGGGAACAGCCCTGCAAAGCTCGTGAGGCACCTTTGGCCTTGGCTACAACAGGGACTGGAGACATCTGGGTTCAAGGTATTTCTGTGCAGGACTGATGGGAACTGCTGGTGGTCCCTGCTGGGGTATTAGAAGGACAAGAGGAGTGGCTTCAAACAGAGAGAGGGCAGGGTTAGATGGGATAGTAGGAAGAAATTCTTCCCTGTGAGGGTGGGGAGGCCCTGGCACAGGTTGCCCAGAGAAGCTGTGGCTGCCCCATCCCTGGAAGTGTCCAAGGCCAGATTGGATGGGGCTTGAAGCAACCTGGGCTAGTGGAAGGTGTCCCTGACCATGGATGATCTTTAAGGTCCTTTCTAATCCAGGCCATTCTATGATTCTGTGAAATCCCCATCTCACCTACTTCAGAGTCCAAAATGTGCACTTGAGACAAGCCTATTTCCCGATATAAAAAGACATCCTCTTGATAAAACAGCGAAATTTTCAGTGTCCTGAAACGCTTAGCACAACTTCCTAGGAGACAAAAGAGAGTGTGGGGTGAAGCAAGGAAGCCAGACAGCAAGAAAATGTTTATTTGCTTCATAAACTCCCTGTTAGCAAGGCCAGGAGCGCCTTCCTGTGTGACAGCCCACAAAACACCCGGCATGCTCTGCACTGTTACTGCGATGTGCCCAATAAACTTTCCGCCGATAAATGTTCTCATTTAACCAGTATATTTCCACAAGCCTCCACTTCCCGCTGTCACAGGTATTCAGATTCAAAAAATAAAGCCACCCTTTATAAAAGTACATTTAATGAGGGTTTAACATTGGTGCAGTAAATTTGCAGGCAGCTGGATGTGTTTTTAAGTTTCCTTGACGTCTTTTATTTGTTTAATACATGGGTCCATAAAAGCTGTTTCTCTGAGCCTGCTAATGAGCAGCAGGGGACTCTCAGCTGTTTAAAACCTGGAACAAGGCATCAAAATGAGGGATGCAGTAAAGGCTGCTGGAGCAGGGAGCTCCACATGTGATGAGCAAGTGCTTTATGGTGCAGGAAGACGGAGCACCAGACACTGCAGTGTCACACCAGGTATAGGTTTGTTCACAGGAACCCACAGCTCTTCTTTTCATCAAGTGAACAGAACTTCCTGTGGGATCACAGAATCCTGGAGTGGTTTGGGTTGGAAGGGACCTTAAAGCTCATTTAGTTCCGATCCCCTGCCATGGGCAGGGACATCTTCCACTAGACCAGGTTGCCCCAATCCTTGTCTAACCTTGGACACTTGGACACTTCCAGGGGTGGGGAGTCAACAGCAATGATCCCACCTTTAGTCCAAGGTGCAGTGGGAGACTCAACGTGGAAGGCTGGCACAGGAGAAGGAAGGGGTGGGAAGAGATAAGACCTCTGTGAAGGTCCCCATGAACTTGAAGTAGACTTCCATGGCTACAGCTAAGCTCTGAAACATCTCCACAGGGGAGCTGTTTTTTGTAATTGAATCTCTGAAGACTCTCTGCACCTGCAGCTCATCCAAAATGAGGAATGATCCCCAGAAAGTGTCAGTGACAGTCCCAGCCAGCACAGTGGTGAAGGATTGGCTCCCATCAAGCAGCAGCAGCACCTTGTTTCTGGGGGAGGTCCTGCTGTGGAGAGCACTGGGGGGTCACCACCACCTACCGCTGCCATCCTGGCCCTCCTCAGTGCTGAGGATGATGATGCTGTAGATAAGAAATAGCTGTGAGAAGGCAGTGCCCAGACATCTACATTGTACGAAAGAAAATAAGCACCTGGGAGCATCCAGAACAAGCCAAAATCGGGGAGAACTTTCCTTTGAACATTTCTCATCAGAAAGATGAAGCTATTAATCAAAGTGAAGATTTTTTTTTAATAAATTTTGGGTTGAGAAACTGTTTTGGAAAAAGAAATCCTTTGGAGAAATATCTAAATGAGGGTATTTTTTCTGAGTGTCTTTGAACAAAGCATAACAACAAGACATCTATTTTATTTTAAATTAATTAAAAATGGAAAATTAAAGTCTAGGGCTTCATGAGAAAGATTTTTTACTTTAATTTCCCTGACTGAGTTTTATAAATCACTTCAGACTGACGTGAAATCATTTCTTTCTACATTTCTTCATTTGGGTTGTGCAACTGGCAGAAAAATCAGTTCTTTGCACGTCTTTACTCTCGAATATATTGAATTCCTCTGTGAAGATGGAACGGATGGGAACCCTTGTGAACTGAGTAATTCAGATGAATAGTGTCTTCAAAGTCAATTACCACTGTGCAGAGATGATATCTACTTCTGCCTCAGCTGGACTCTCCAGCTCAATTTTTGCTCTTCCCCAGAACTTTCTGAAGATTTCTTCTTTTTTTCCCCAGGCAAACTACCAAGAGCACTCTGTTGTGCATGTGGATTAATTAGAGCAAGGAGGTGTAAAACAGCTCCCAAATCCCAAGAGCTGCACTATAAGGTGACTCTCCAATGTCTTTTCACACCTTAGTCCCTACATCTTCTTTATGAACAGCACTAGTCCCGCCCTGACTCACCAAAGTGGAGAATAGTTTAGTTTTTCCCAAAAGCAGGTGGCTGAGGGACAGTCCAGCCCCAGACACAACAGGGCACAGTCCCCCAGGCTCTCCTAACGTGTCACAGCAGGTTCCTTCTTGCAGACTGTATCAAATTAAGGGCAAACACCAATAACCATGTTAATATAGTGAATATCAGGTACATTCCAGCTTGTGAAACACAAGCATTTCACTTCCTATGTGGCTGTTGGTTTAGAACAGGAGAGATGAGAATGCTGGTCCCTGCCTGCCCAAGGTACCCCTGAGTGAGTAAAGCACCTACCTGCTTTAATTGTCCATCACGGGCAGAAAACCACTATATTACTCCTTTCCCAATGTTCACATCCATTATATTCCTTCCTGCTTAGTCTGGCAACATGCCACTACAATTCCTGTTCTCTGTTGCTGGGGAGATAATAAATAAGGGCAATTATTCTTATCAGAGTTGCTGTAAGAAAGACAACTTCCTCCAGTGCCATGTAAATGCCACTTTTCATTCTTACTTTTATAATTCTTTAGCCAGTTATGGATCCATGTAGCTGTGCTTATATCAAAGCCAGTTTTAATTTATTTTGAGATTAAAATTTTATGAGAGATGGCATCAGATGCTCTTCTAAAATTCAAATAGACTACACCCACCACATCCCCTTCAGCTAGTAACTGTAATTCTATTTTAATAAGATATTGAATTTGTCTGCAAGTTTATTATTTTTTTCCTGTACAAACCCACCCTCAAAGAAATATTTATCTCCTAATAATTGCCTCAGATTTATAAATTCAATGTATGGTAAATGAGTGTGTTATTCTTTCTCTGTTTTTCTGATGAGTAGGACAATATTTGCATTTCTCCCTTCTCCTGGTACTCCTCAGATATCTCCCAATCTGAAGGGGACCTACAAAGAAGCTGGAGGTCAACTCTTCATCAGGAACTGTAGTGACAAGACAAGGGGGAATGGGTTCAAACTAAGAGAGAGGAGGGTTAGATTGGATATTAGGAAGAAATCCTTCCCTGTGAGGGTGGGGAGGCCCTGGCACAGGTTACCCAGAGAAGCTGTGGCTGCCCCATC
>JAWWLV010000057.1:2850734-2860936 GCA_035041135.1 Platyrinchus mystaceus | reverse complement strand
TGGGGAGGCCCTGGCACAGGTTGGCCAGAGAAGCTGTGGCTGCCCCATCCCTGGAAGTGTCCAAGGCCAGGTTGGACTGGGCTTGGAGCAACCTGGGCTAGTGGAAGGTGTCCCTGCCCGTGGCAAGACGTGGAATGGGATGATCTTTAACCTCCCTTTCAACCCAAACCGTTCAGTGATTCTATGATTGTGTTGGCCAGGATATGGGGGCTGTTCATCCTTCTCCAGGGACAAAGTGACACCAAGCAGAGTCAGGGAGAAAAACCCCTCCTTGCCTTGAAATCCACGAACAATGACTTTCACTTGTGTCTTTGTTTACACGTGGAGGGATTTTGTTCTTAAATCCAGACTGGTGCTTTTAATTTTTCCTGGTGGCTCCCAGGGGGGTTTGCAGCCAGAGGGCAGGGGACTGTCAGGGCAGCTCCATCACATAGGGCAGGATGAACAGGCGATGGATAGGGCAAGATCCTTCTTCATTTAATATACTTATTCTTGACCTGAAAAACACCTGTAACAGCCCTGGCTGGGTGTCCCTGCTGTGGCCACAGAAGCAAATCAAAAGAACTTTTCCCTTTCTTGGTCATCATCAGACACATTTGCAACCCATTTGGGACCAAGCCAGCAGAAGATAAACTTCAGTAAAGACATGAGCATCAGGGCACTGATCAGAGGAACTCTCCAGCTGGTAGTAAGTGTTGCCATTTTGATTCAGTAGCATTTTATACACACTTTGATTTTGTGGAATAAACAGCCAAAGCACAGATCAACTGGCCTCATTTTTACAGGCAGACTTTTAAACCTTTCCCTGCCAGATCACAAAACGCATCATTTGCACTCAGAGTAATCTAAAATAAATTTGGGCTGATGCAAGCTCTCACAATGAAGGTGGAGTCTAAACACAAAAGTAAAGAGAATGATTTGGTTTATGTTCTGTTTTTTTCCTTTTTCTTTTTCTTATCCACTTCAGCCACTTCCAGGGATGGGGCAGCCACAGCTTCTCTGGGCAGCCTGTGCCAGGGCCTCCCCACCCTCACAGGGAAGCCTTTCTCCCTAAAATCCAGTCTATATCTACCTTCTTTCACCTTAAACCCATTCCCCCTTGTCCTATCAGTGCTTGCCCTTGCAAAAAGTCTCTCTCCAGCCTTCCTGCAGGCCCTCTGTAGGTACTGGAAGGCTGCCACAAAACCCTCTCGATGGTGTTTCATTGTTCCTGCCATCCCTCCCACATTCCCTTTGGACACAGAGCACTGGGGGCCGTCATGGACATGAACACCACCAGGGCCTGGGCTGGGCTCACCAGCTTCACATGCTTGGTGGCTGTACCTGCAGCACCACTCCAGAAAGCAATCGATTCTCTTTTTATGCATCCTAAGAAAACAATTACCAGCAGGAGTGATGAATGCACTTCTAATTATATCCTCCCTGTCTCACCCCCTCCTAGTCATGAACTGCTTCAACAGGTAAAGGGCATTCAGGAAAAAAAGAGATTTCATTCAGTGGCAATCGACTTAAGGGAAGGTTTTCACACCCTGGTGGTCCTGGGAGATGTTCACAGTGAATAGGGCAGATTTTGTGGGGGGTGTTGAGGGTGGAGACCCAGCAGCTCAACTGAGACTCCAAAACACCTCTGTGTGTTTTGCACACTGGAGGTGTCACCTCTCTGTGCAGCGCTGTCCCTCACGGATGGTGTTTTGGGTGGTGCAGCATTTGGATGCACTTTTTATTGCTTTCATTTCCAAAATTACGCTTTTTATAAGGGCAGTAAGTGACAGGACAAGGGGGAATGGCTTTAAACTGCCGGAGGGCAGGATTAGATTGGATATTGGGAAGAAATTCTTCCCTGTGAGGGTGGGGAGGCCCTGGCACAGGTTACCCAGAGAAGCTGTGGCTGCCCCATCCCTGGAAGTGTCCAAGGCCAGATTGGATGGGGCTTGAAGCAACCTGAGCTAGTGGAAGGTGTCCTTGCTCGTGGAAGGGGATGGAATGAAATGGTTTTTAAGGTCTCTTCCAACACAAACCATTCTGTAATCCCATGAAAAGTTGCTCCTCTCTCAAGCAGAGAGGCTCAAGTACTGTGATACACAGGAGACAAACTAATGTGACATTCTAAAGTGAACCACTTACCTGTGGGGTTTTTTTGACAGTGGTTTTTGGGAGAAGGGTGAAATACACTTTTGGCTGTTATTTTCTTGAATAAAAACAGTTAACTGAGGCTCACTGGTGTGTTGCAGAGGAAGCCTAATCTGGTATCCAGTTTGGAAAACAAGTCTCTGCTTCATTCAGCCTTGTAGATTTGTTAAACAGCTCCAGAAAGACCACAAAAACATGCATTTTTTAGAAGAGATCAACATCCAACCACCTGTCCCAGCTGTCAACCTGACAGCAAACAACTCCGCGAGCAGCAGCAGTGATGGAACAACTCAGCCCTGGTTTCCTTCCAAATCCCCGCAAAGATTTGCATCCATCCCATTTTAATTGGCCTTTGCCGGGCACATCCTTAGTTTCTGTTGGTTTGCATTTCATAAAGGTGCTCAATGCTCGTCTGGCATTGCAAAGGCTGCACCACCAGCCTGTCTCACGTGCAGCTACTGAATCAGCTCGCTATTGTCTCAGAGCACTTCTCTCCTCCTCCCTCTGAAAGCCTTTGAGAGACACATAATACCCTCTTTAAAACGGCTCATCGTGGATGTATCACCTGAGGATCTATTTCTAACAGCGAATCGCATCATCCTGGGTAGTTTTTCATGCACTGGATTGGAAGCAAACACTAATCAATGCCAGTTACAATAATACCAAGCTACATAAATATAGAGCTCTGGTTTGTAATTGCTTGCAATGCTTGACTCTAAGCTTGAAAATAACGTTTATCTCACTGAGTGTGACCCTCTCCATATGGTGATCTCAGAAATCCCTGTGAACAGGTAGCCCAGGCAGTCTGGGAGAGTCTAGGAGAGAAAAGTCACTGTTTCTAATGTGGGAGGACAGGAGAAAGGGCACCTGCAGCAATTTGTCCTGATACCCCAACCTTTAAGACATGTGAGTGCACAAAATAAATTTAAAATGGGCTAATACCTAGATTGCTAAATGCCAACAAATAAATTGAGCTTATTCTTAGCTCTGGAAAGGGGCACAGAGCAAGGCAAGCTGGGATGTGATCAGAGACTACTGTAAAACAGTATAATTTTAAATCTATTACCTAAAATACATAGCTGACTGTCTTTCAGGCTGTAATTGAGACTTCTCTTTTCCTCAGTGGATTTATTTTGCTCTCTAGGTGGCTCATGGTAATCAGATAGATTGCTTCATCTTCCCAGGAAAACTTCCAGTTCCTTAGAACTTTCCTTTTCTTTTCTTTTTTTCTTTTCCTTCCTTCTCTTTTTCTTTTTCTCTGTGTAATTAATGCGAGCCACAGAATATTTTATATTTGGAATCACGTTATTTGTAGACAGTAGTCAAACATGTTTGGTTAGCAGCCAGATGCTAAGCATATGCAGCAGAGGAGTGAGATGAAAGGCTGGAGGTAAACAGGGAAGACACATGGTGATGGAGAGACCGACCCCCCACCTCTCCCTGTGCTGCTGCACTTGCTAGAAAAATAGAAAAATAGGAGCCAGTCAGAAAGGTAAATGAAAACCAAACTCAGGTGGAAACCAGAAGTAATTTGGAGGATAAATTTTTAATTAAAAAAGCAGTGTGGGATAGCAAGGTTAGAAAGATTGCTTCTAAAAGCTTAAGGATCTGTTTCTCTGCCCTCTATCTTTAGCTTTCTTTTATTGATATGGAATGAGGAAAGAGCTTTTTCTAGGTGCATTGTAGGAAGGCACAATTCATGCTATAAACACCTTTCTCATTTCCATCCAATATTACTGCTGTGCCCCTTGAAATGTTGCAAAAAAGTACAAATAGAGAAGAAAGGGGCTATCTGCTTCCAAATTATAGATCTCAAGCAGGGGGCACGTGGATCCAGAGCTGTAATAGCTTCTAATTGTCTTGCAAGGATAATTTAAATGACTTCAACTCTTATTTATGAGTGTGACATTTATTTCTTTGTATCACAGCCATTCTTAAATGCCTTATTGTGGGATCAATAGCACTTTGTACCAGCCAGACCTGCACAACATGCTGCTCGCCAGAAAGGATTTGTTTTGCTATCCAGGGCTGTTTTCCTGACCCACCTGCCAGCCAACACGTGAAGGATGGGGCTCTGCAAGATGATTTTTGTTTCCTGGCTCACAGATCCATCCCTCTGTAGCTCCTGGTGCCCAGCCAGGCATTTGTGCAGTGATGCCAACAACTCACCAAGCACGTGTGGCCTTTGGCCTGGATGGAGGTAAAAAAAGAGAGAGAACAGCAGTGTTACCAAAATGTCAGCATGGGAAAAACATGGAGCTGGAAATCCTACTGTTCATAAACTAAAATAATCCCTCTCTACACACTCATTGCAAATTCACAATGTGTATGACAGTGAATATGCTTTGAGCCCTTTCTTTCCCTTTATCTTGCTGTTCCAATAATCCAGCCTGGTAGATAAAGTCAGCCAAGAAGCTGCTCTCCAGATTTTATCCCTGGAGAGCTGATGGCAGGTGAACGTGCTGCTCCCCAAATCGTATCTTCTTGTGGTTTGGGAAGTTTAAGCTTTTATTTGCTTTCTGTAGCCACAAATGGATGAGTTTAATAAAACTGATTATTTTTATGCCATCACATGACACAGACACTGCATCACCACAGAGGTCAGAGGAAAGTATTAAGGAATGGTATTGGTAGGAGAACAATCTGAAATCTACTCTTCCTGAAGGTATGTGGCGCTGGAGCCTGGGAACTGTTGTGTGTGAGAGAGATTAACACTGAAAAAACTTTTTGGATGAATTTCTCAGACAACAGATCCCTCTGCAAGATGTCATAGTCATAAATCTACAAGGTTTGGTGCAGCCCTGATGTGGTTAAGAGATAGTTTTAATCGCTGACATCTGTCAGAGCGTAGATAAAATAACTGGGGTCTACCCACCTTGAGAGAAAGAAGGGATGGAGCTCTATCCATTCTCCACTCATTTCATAAGATGCAAAATTCAGTAATTATATCACTATTAACCTTATTTTTCTGGGTCATAGATCCTGGAATGGTTTGGGTTGGCAGGGACCTTAAAGATCATCTCATTCCAACTTGGTCATTTGCCTCTGATTCATTTCATGGCAAGATATCCATGTGCACATGAAAGGTTTTGGTCCAAATTCACAGTTCTGCAGATTAGCAGACAACTTCCTGAATTCCAGAGAATCACAGAATCTCCTGATTTGAAAGGTATCCACAGGGATCACCGAATTCCAGCCTGGACCCAACTCCAAACAGCACCAGTCATGAAGACAAGTATAGAGGTAGGAATGAGGCAATTGTGACCTCTTTAAAAAAAGGATGAAATAAGGAATAGAAATGTTATCACATTAAGCTCATGTACCAATGGGTGACCTATAACTTTAAAAATACAAATTCTTTACAAACTCAGGGACCAGTATTATCTACCCTGGTATCCTCTCCCAGGTCTAATTCCAGTTACACTGATGGAAACTTCTCTGCAGTTACACATCTGCCCTGCCTGCCAGAATAGACCTGGTTCTCCTGAAACTTAGGGGTAGATAAATCAAATGAGGGAGGCAAAAGCAGTGCTAGAAATGCTCAAGTTTGATCTGTCTTCAACAGATACAGATCAGAGCAGCATCAGCCAATGCACTGAAATCACAGGAGCAAGCTGGAGAGCAGCAAGTCCAGAGAGTGTCCCTGGAGGACAATCCACAAGGCCCCTGATTCTACCCCTCTGGCATTAGCCTCAAAATCACTGCAGAAACATCTTTCCTGGCACAGGCACAGATATTTGAGATCTAAGTGAATGTGCTTGGCCAACACCAACTGTCTGGTCTTAATACTCCCCCTCACCCAGTGGCCCCAGAGGACAGCTGACAGAGCACATGATTAGACACAACAAGCTGAGCCTCAGAGATGAACAAGCTTCTTGATAAAGGACAAGCCAGCATTATATTTTAATGATAGCAGAAATCTGCATATCAAAATCTCGTTCTTTCTCTCCCTAGCCCGTGTTTCTGGAGCGGGAGGAAGGAGCTGTGAAACAAAGGGTTCCTTTGCAATGCAACATATGTTTGTGTCTCAGCTGAAGTTCTTCATCAGAAAACTTTATTTGAATGCACAAGCAGCTGCAGCAGAGGACTGGGAAACAGTGGTGGGTTTTTAAGTTTGAGGATGCCAACTTCATACTCCTTTTCCCTTTTAATTGCAAGGCATACACGACAGAGGCCACTCAAATATCAAGATGAAAAAATCCATTACCAATTCCTCCTCAATATCACTGCTGAAGCACTTCAGGCACCTCTGGCAGTGGCTATTTCAGGAGTGGAGCAATCTCTGCCACTCGAGTCCTGGGGCATAAAGCAAAGGCTGCTGAAAACAACCCAAAACCTGCCAGCAAATGTTTTTGCAACTATCACCTTTGTTTTCAAACCCCACATGGAATTAATTATTTGCCCATAAAAACTTCATGTATGGAAGCAAAGGAGGATTTGCTCTTTGTTTTATGGCTCCAGACGGTTTTGCAGCTCAAGGTAAGTTGTAAAGGACAGACAGAAAAATTCTCACTATTGTGAGTCCTGCAAGAGCCTGTAGGGAGGGGATGAGTGGGTGGAGGGAAGTTATCATTAACTAATCTGCCCCAAACTACCTCTATTAGATGTATTTTTTACCCTCTCACCTATTCAACACACAAAACTACAAAGCCTGGCTGATACAAGCTCATGTCTCACCAGCCTGCCTTTACAATAAGCAGCCTTGACATTCTGCAAGTAATTTTAAAAATTGTTTAGAGCTAAGATTGGTTGTTTTGTTTTGGTTTTTTTTTTTAAATGTATTTTTGGGTTATCCATTTAAAAGAAAACAACTGTGAATTCATTGTGTTCTCCAGGAAAGAAAGCAATCCATTTCCAAGGTTGGGTTTCTGAGTACTGCACTTTAGCTGTATCCTAATGATATTTTTTAATAAGAAATGGACACTTCAAAGCTTGAGATAGAGGCCTTGTTTGAGTTAAAGCCCAGCAGTTATTGCTACCCAAAATTAATGAATCCCATCTACTTTCAGAGGGAATAGGGATGCCCATCCCAGTAGCAATTTATGAAATTTGCATTATACTCCCCTTTGCTCCCTACATAAAGGTAACCTGTGAGGTTTTAGACCAGTTTGTTTAGAAGAATGTCTAAAGACAGATATTAAGAAAGAGAAACTACACACAGAGCCTCAATGTGACTTGGGCTGCAGTGATACAATAGCACCATTGCTGCCTAAAAAGTGAGGCAATTTTTGGCAAGGTATAATACATCTTCCATTAGACAAACCAACATTGATATAAGTGAATCAGAAAGCTGGAGATACACAAATTACAAACTAAAATTGCTATGTGGAAATCACGTCCCTTTCTAGCAAATTTACAAAGACAAATGGATACACAAATATTTTGGTGTTTCATTCCAACGTGACCCTTTCCTTACTTTCTACGAAGGATCTGCTTACCTACCATTGGATGCTTTATCCTGCTGCTTGCTCCAGGCAGAGCTGGAATGTCAGGGACCTGCACTTTAATGCATTAATATTGCTCTCTGATATGCTGATGGAGTTGCAAAAAAAAAAAAAAAAAAAAGGTATTCTGGGGAACACGAAGTGCTATTTGCTCAGAATTTAAACGTGGGAATCAAATGCACAGTGGGATGCACCAGCCATAAGAAACACAGACAAATCTTCGAGGTCTTCCTTTAGACATGCTGGGAACATTTTTCCACTCAGCCTTGAAAGAGCCAGGATTGTTCCAAGTCATCCAAGTAAAGCTAAATTGTTGATCAGCATCCAGAGCAGACCTGCCTGGTCGAGGCTGCAAAAGAAAAATGGCTTTATTAGGGGCTGTCAAGGCATAAACCTGGTCCCATGCTGAAGATACTGCTTGGTGTCTATGATAAAGAATGTCTGTGCAGTGAAGGTTCTGCCCCAGCAGGGAGATAAATGGGCAGCACATCCCTGCTGGGTGCCTGTTGCTGCCGGAGCCACTTTTGTTGGGTGTGTCCTCGTCGGGGAACACGAGGGTTGCAGCTCTCAAAGCAGCACCTCAGCCGGGGTTTTAAACTTCCATGGGCCCCTACAGCTTTAATGTTGCCTTTATACACCTCCCCCAAGTCTTACCTGCCTTGGTCTCATGCAGCATCTCCAGGGCACTTCAGCACATGGCAGAGGTGCACCCACAGAGCCGTCCTCACTCAGGGGGAGCAGGCAGTTCCTCCAGGGTGACAACCTGCAGGATTTGACCATGGCGTGCTCAGGAGCATGGCCAACACTAAGCCAGATTGCTGAGAATAAATGAGCCTCCATGTAAGCCAGGAATTTCTTTAATTCCCAGGGGAAATGCACACAACCCCCCTGGAAACACAGCTGCCCTACAGAGAGCAAGTTGCCTTTCCCAGAACTTTTTACTTACATTTATTCCTCTCCCAAGTAGCTTTTCTACAATTGAATGAAGTATTTCAGGGCATGGGCAATACTATCCTAGAAATGTATCTACTTCTATTTTTCTACGTCATCAGGAAGGAAAAATTGAAAGAGCACAAACTTAGAGTTGAGAGAAATGCAGAAAAGCTGTCAAAGCCTTGTCTTTCTTTTACTGACCACCAAGGCTGGGTAAGAAGAGGTGAGAGCTGTAACATCATGATTATTTCTATTTACCGGGGTGTTTGGATGGTATTCAGCCCCAGGACATGGAAGCTTTAGTCTTCTTATCAGAGTAGAAAGAGAGTTCAGACAACCCTCAGTCCAATTCTGCAAAACTGAGAGGCAGGAATGTTCTGCTCAGTGTCAGGTGTGTCCAACAGACAGCCTGCTTGATGTGTGTCTATCAAACCTAAACCAGAGTCAAAATCTGGTCACTGGAAGGCAACCCTGGGCTATACCCTTCACATTTGGTGCTTCAGCAGGGAGCACTCCCTAGTTTTGGCAGGGGGGAATCACTGAGGAAGGGATCTCAGGACCCAAAGTGGGGTCAAGGATGCTGGCACAGCCATGTTATCACCATCTCTTCTCCAAAGCAGAGAAATACGAGGCAACTTTAGACCAGATAATCCCAACAGTCATGTTAGCATGGCACAGAGCCCAAAGTAACATGCCAAGCCTCTCAGTTTATTCCCCCACTGTTTATATGTGTTTATAATCTTTAAATCATAGCTCTCTCCCATACTGAAAGATCCCAAACAGCTCCAACAACAAACTGAAATTCCAGACAAACAGCTTGGGAGGCAGAGCAGATTCATTTGTGGTGAATCACAAATACTGAAACAAAATAAATGAATCAGTTCTAAAGACTCTAATTAATAAAGGTTAATTTATTTATCATCCTGGCTAACCTGATATATCCGAACTCATCTAAATTAATGCAGGATGAACAAAGCACAAAAAGGGCAGCAGTAATTGGAAAACCTCAGTAGATACATTTTCCAGGAGCTTCTTTTTCTGCTACATAAAAAGCATCCCAGGTTCATTTGGTCAGGTGCACAGAAATGCTAGTTGGAAGCAGAATAATTAAAGGATGTTAATGAATTAACTCTTTCTGAGTCAGAGACAGATCTTTCTTTTCCTCCCTTTATCATTAAAGGCATCAGGGAGAGTCACCAAGAGCAGCTCTTCCCACACATAAAGCCATGCCTCCAGCTCACCCAACACACTCTTCACAGAGAAAAGAGCCCATTGCTCCCAGCAAATCCAACCTGGGACACTGACACACTACAAAACAATTATTTGATGAGCTTAAGGATAAAGTTATTGCCCCCCAACTGATAAAATTCAGCAACTGGATTAGTGAAAAACTCATTGCATTTGCTGGCTTGTTGTAACTGTCCCTCAACTCTGATGTCTTCTAAAACATCTAAACCCACAAAATTCTTCTTCAAGACTCAACACTTAAAGAAAAAGAATTTTCATGGTTCACAAGGGTAACACCACACCTCAGGTGGGCAGCAAGAGTGCTGGGGCAGCTGTAGGTGCCCCAGTTGAAACAGGGAACCAGGCCCAAGAGAGTTAACTAAGAAATCCGGGTTTGATGATAAGACACAAACATACAAAACGATCCATGATGTTCTGTTCTACTAACTGGACCAAAGCTTAGAAAGA
>JAWWLV010000057.1:2746634-2850634 GCA_035041135.1 Platyrinchus mystaceus | reverse complement strand
CTGGCTTGCTCCCAGCGCTGCAAATAAATACCTTTGCTGCTCAAAAGATCAAAAGTCTCTGGGCAGTCTGTTATACCAGATTTTTCAGATTCACAGTCCTCCCAGCACCCCCTGAGCTGCCCTACATGCAGTTTACGCAACAGAATTAGTTGTCTAAAATTTCAGTAGCACAAAAAAACCCACTAAGTTTTGGGCTTTCTGTTGCACAATTAAAACACTTCAGAGTGTTCTTGGTAAACTCAAGGTTCCCACAAAGCCATCACTGGTTTTTAATTTGAGGGCTTCACTAGGTTCTCCCTTTCTATATTGGCTCCTTAGTGTGTGAAATATAAGATTGATTTCTAATATAATTAAGCACGGAAAAAAATGCCTGGAAGGTCTACAAAGACCATTTCATGTTGCTGATTTCTGAGTTTTTTTGGGGGATATCCTGATATCAACCTTTTCATGCCCCTTCACATCCACATATGTGGTCGCATCCTCCTGCCTTCCATCAGGAAGGAAAGATGAGATCACCACTGAAAAGCTTCAATAACAGCCTACAAAACATGGCTTGAAACATAAAGAAATCTAACAGGGGTAAAAAGTATTTTATTTTCTTCTCTCTTTTTTTTTTCAGAGTCCTTCTGAATGACTGTGTCCTGTGCACTGTCAGTGACTATGTTTCATTTCTGAAGGTATAAGTGGCTGTCACTTATAGAAATAGCTGTGGGAAACGTCAGGGGAACATGTCAGAGTATTCAGTTCAGAGGGGCAGGTGTATCTTTCATTACTTCTTTCCTTGACAATCCTGCAGATGTTAAGGAATGAATTCCCCTTTCAGAAGAGAGAAAAAAAAAAGAAAAAAAAAAGACATTTAGGAGTGTATTTTTCTGGTTTGAAAGAGGTAAGTGCAGTTTTTGAAAGTGGAGATAGGAGCAGAGCTGGGAGCTGTGATGTGTCACTGGAGAAAAGAGCAGAGCAGTTCTGGGTGGTTTTAAAGGGCACAGATTAACTGAACTGTGATTGACTTCCACATATTGATCCATTATTATTAGCGTTTGTGTAACAATCAAAGGTTATTTAATTTGAAATTATTTTGCTGCTTTCGGGGGTCATGAAACCTGTTTGAATCCACTAAATTTAATCATTCCACCAAAGCAAAGAAACTTTCTAGAAGCTTTTCTTCTAGTAATCCTCTCTTCTTTCCCTCACTGTAGACTTAAGTTATCCATAATCAAATTCCTGTGGAGACTTCCCTTAAACTCCAGAGCAGCATCCACTTGGTTTGGCTTCTTCATTAACATAAGTACTACCCATTAATGCCTTCCAGCTTCCCAATGTAGAAGACAACCCTAGTTTCGAGTTCTGGATGTTGTCAGCAAGATCCTTCAGATGTATCTGCAGAGTGAAAACATCCATTTTTCTACTGACATGGTTCTTAGAGGTAAAACAGCTCCTTTTGTTGTTTTCTGTGTTCGTGGGCTGTGTCTGTCACCTCCAGCAGGTCTCAGGCTTCCATCAGAAGGGTAGAAACTCTTTCTCATTTGATTTCCACTTGTCTAAATGACTTTATTGCTGACACCTTGAAAGAACAGACACACCACAACCTGAGCACCCAAGCGGGTTAGATAGAATTAATTTTCTGTTGCTTATTTGTTCACTATTGCAGGAGGAAAAGCTCCAGGTGTTTCATTTGATGAAGATCATTTAAACCTTTTTTTTCAATTATAGGATAAATAAGAAAACAGGCAGTTTAAATATTGTGTTTGACTCCATTATTACCAGACCTTATTGGAACAGAATTGTGATTATTAGTCCCAATTCTCATCTTAGCCTGAGACTGACAAAGTCAGTGTCTTCCTAACTAAACCTTATAAAAAATCCATTGTTTGCTTGACCCCCTGAGGTTTGAGTCTTTATGATGTTAAGTTTTCATAACAAAAATTATAGTGACATAAACCTCAATTTCCTTTTTCAAAAGCAGTGATTTTCATATAAGCACATGCCTTCACCTGGGACTTGAAGAAAATGGTCCAGTGCTGCAGAAGAAAAGCTATGAACCACAAGGGTTGACAGAGGAAGAGTATGAAGCTTCTGGGACATTACTTTATAAAAATACAGCCAGGTATGGAGCACAATTGGTACTAAGGTATTAGTTCCCAGTGCAGGGACTGATTTTGTTGGATTTTTCATAGTAGTCAGCACAAAAAGGCTCTGGACCTGAGGCACAACAGTAGTATAAATAACATAAACAATTTGGGCACTGACCATATGGGACCAGACCCAAAGCTACAGCAAGACAAGTTGATCTGCTGCAGAGGATGGAACTGTTCCAGCTTGTGCTGAGGAAATGGCCCAGGATCTGATCCTGTTTGTGGGAACCAGATGGTGGTTTATGTTTTTTTTTTTCCCATTTAAAGTTTCTCAGACTAGCAAGGGAAAAAGGGAGAGAGGAGTGGTGTGTTGCAGCAGATTGGTGGGTGGTGATGTGGAAGGGGGAGGAACCAGGAGTATTTCCCTACATTTGTGGAGTGTGACGTAGAATGAAACAGCATTGCAGACTAACCAAAGTTAGTCTTGGGTATGAATCCATTCCTCTTATTGAATAGGAGTTTTTTCATCTTCTTTTCCACCAAATCCAGCAAAGGATCTGGTTGATTTACTCCAGCTATGGGTCAAGTCCAAGTCTCCCACACATCCCTCCTTTGTCCTTCTCCTTGGATCTACAAGAAGAGTGTTAATGAACATGTGAGTCCATCAGCTCTCCTGCATGTGCTCCACTTTACCCACACTTCCCACATGGAAAGAGTGAGTAAACTACCACACTGCTTTACTCCAATCTTTTTCTCTAAAAGGAATGTTACTTAAGTTGAAATATTGAAGAGCAACAGCTCCACAAAGTGCAATGAGGAACTACTTAGGACTAAGTATCTTCAGTTTCTGGAGAAAATTAATAAGCTACTGAGCAGGCAGGAGCACGTAGTGGGGAGCTTTCAGAAGAGAAAAGATCAGCAGCAACTCTGCATTGCTCTGCCAGGCAGGAGCTCCTCTGGAGAGGTGGATGGCAGGAGCCAGGACAAGTCACTGCCAGTCCCAGTGTGAGAGCTCCCATGGGACTGTGCCTTTCTCTCTCTATATATGAGCATTTGCTGCTCTCTGTGTGTGCATATACAGGCATACAATTAGAAAATCTCAGCCCGTGTTGTGGGTTATGGGTCTTCAAACACTGTATTCAACAGTGTTGCAATAGAATGAAAAACAGTCAAGCCAGTCAAGATTTGACAGGTCACCTGAGTGGGTGCTGTGAAGGCACAGATGTGAGAAAAGGAGGCCCTGGGGAGGCTTTGGAGCATCTTCCAGTGCCTAAAGGGCTCCAAGATAGCTGGAGAGAGACTTCGGACAAGGGCCTCAAGCAACAGGACAAGGGGCAATGGCTTTAAACTGAGAGAGAGTAGGTTTAGATTAGATGTTTTGAAGAAATCCTTCCCTGTGAGGGTGGGGAGGCCCTGGCACAGGTTGCCCGGAGAAGCTGTGGCTGCCCCATCCCTGGGAGTGTCCAAGGCCAGGTTGGACAGGGCTTGGAGCAACCTGGGCTAGTGGGAGGTGTCCCTGCCCACAGCAGGGGATGGAAGAAGATGATCTTTAAGGTCCCTTCCAACCCAATCCACTCTAGGATTCTGTATATCTTGCAGGATAGTCTGTGCACACATTGTCATTCCTGACCAGTTTTAGACTGGAAAAAGCAGCCAAAGAGGACAGAAGTTATGCTGAGACACCCCACATAGTCACACCCCCAAAACACTGTGACCATGATCATCCCCTTCCTTATAAGGACCAGATGATCCTCCAAATCATTTGATTTCCAATGCTGGACTGGGGGTAGCTCCCACCACCTCCCTCAGCTGAGGACTGCAGGGAGCAGCCCTGATTTCCACATTAGCACCCCCAGAGCCTATTTCCAGCTGCAGAGAGATTTGCTGGGTGGTGGAAGCACAGTGGGAGCCACTTATTCAAAGGCAGGGAATGGCATCCACAAATTCATCCAGAGCCTCTCTACTGGCAGGGGGACACTGCAGAGGCAGTGATGAAACCTCTGATACTGCTTCTAATTGCAGTCTTTGCCCCACGGGAGCTGCTGTCTTTATTAATGCAATTATGATGTAGCCAAAGGCAACAAATGCTTCTGCTGACCTTGCTTGGGGAACAGAGGCCTTTCAACTCCACGGGAAATTGCTTCTTCCCCTGGCAAGTGGCACATAACCCAGTGTGTTCCCGTGCCTGCAGATGCACCATCTTGTCATCTGACCAGGCAGGATTAAATTGCTGTTTGATGGCACCTCCCTGGCTTGTGCAAATCAGAAATAAAATCCAATAATGTTCAAGTCAGTCTTTTTCTAGAGGAAAATCAACAGTAAAACTAAACAGTCACTCCTACATCATGATTTATAAAAGATAGTAAAAATAATCCTTTAAAATTCCTAATCACAGGCGGTTTTGAGCTCTGATTTAATTGTAGTTTGAATCCTCAGTTCAATTAGCCTAAAGGCATTCAACATGGAGACCTGATCTCAAAACAATATGTGCATAAATTGAAATTCCGTATCATGGCAAGAAGCTGCTGTTAACAATAATAATGGGGGAACATCTTAATGATTTAAGAATTAGATTTCTAATCTCACACTACAAACCTATAGCCAAAGCAGATTCCAAACTCAGAGCAACATCTACATCTACTCTTAGTCAAAAGAGCATTTCTTAAGGTTATGATATATCCTTTGTCAATACAAATTTGAAAGCAAATTAACAGCTGTGCTTGGATTTTAGAGGACCAAAACCCTAAGAGGACCTTAGTCTGGAGAATCATCCAGCACTTTATCCCCAGAAACTCTAAAATTACACTGGCTGCCATCAAGATTTGAGCTTCTCCATAGATCAGTCACTGAAAGAAGAAAGAACGACCCATGACTGGACTTCTCAATTTGACTGCTCAGGGCAGAGAGTGAGTGGAAAAATGAGAACTGTTGCTTTACATAAAAATATACTGAGACCTGGAGGGGCTGGGTGGTTTAGTCAAGGTCATTCATGAAATCATATGCAAAATTATGGAATATTCTGGTGTCATTGGACCTACATTTCCTGGTGGTGGCCCCAGGATGGGTGGTGTGCCAGCCACAGGGTCTTTGGCTGGGCTTCACTACAGAAGAAAGTACATCCTCCACGTTCAGCATCTGCCATCCTTGAAGACTTTACTGGGGGGGTTTGGGTCATCTAAGTCAAGGAGACCTGCAGGGTTATTTTTCAAGGTACCTGCAAAAAGGACAAAAAGACCTAAAAGGTCATTTTGTAAAAGCAGAGGATTGAGAATTAAGAGAAATAAATGAGTGTGTGGAGAGGCATGGAAGGCAGGTTGGGCAGGTTGCTGCCACCTGCCCTGAGGACTGATACACACTGTGACAAGGCCCTGGGGAGCCCTGTGTCACCAGCCAAAGGCCCAGAGATCTAAAGACCCTCCCACACTGTGAGGGAATAAGACATGGACAGATGCTTTCAGTCAGATGACTCATCGGCAAGAAGCCTGAGGGCCAGAGTTTTAAAAGACATTATAATGCATTAGTCAACCTTAAAGTAAAGGCTTCTGTGGGCCTCAATATCTCAAAATAATTATGCCTTAGAGACATGCCCAAGATGGCACAGTCACTCTGCCCAGCAGGGGAACAAGACCCCAGTCCCAAACTGCTCCTCCCTGGGACAGTCCCGGACACCCTTTAAGCAGCAAAGGAGGATTTGCATGAATTTCCCTGTGCTGCTCACAGCCCCTGATAGCTTCCCATTCTGCATGATGCTGTAGTTTAGTCTCCTACTGTTAAGCATGAAAAATTGCCATAAAGCAGCAGCTGGTGCTCACAGGATCTGCTCAGTCCCTAACACCACCCAGCATGTACTAGTGCTGAATACTGGTGAAACTCAAAGTTTATTACTATGAGCACAATATGTTCCTTGCCTATACATCCCCTTCATTCAGGAGGGGGAAAAATGCAAAATGAGGATCCAGGTCAGGTCCAGGTTCAAAAAAAACCATTTAAGTCAAGGTTTTGGGAAAGCCCTATGGGTCTTGCTTGGCTCTAAGGAGAAGTGCTTCCTACTGCAGGGGTCTAACCCAGCTGTGAGTGAACCCAAAGCTGTGGGGGGTCAGGTCTTGATCCATCTCTACTTAAGAACACATTTAGATCCAATCTGGTGTCACGCATCCTGAGGATAAAGGCAAATTAACCACTTCAGAGCACCTTCCACACACAGTGCATTTTGTTCTCTCTCCAGAACCCAAAATAAAAATCCCTGTTTACCAAAATCAGTTTTTCATCTTGATGTATTCCAAGTTCAAAACTGGAAATTAAAAGAAATGTTATATGAGCTGTATCAGTTCAGAAATAGAAACACAAGTGCAAATGATAAGACAAGGCTATTTCAGATACAGATAAATTTTGAAGGAGTTTTACTTCTGGGAATTTAGTGAACTTAGATCTGTGCATCACTGATTCATTCTTTGGTAGTGTTCCAAATTACACAAGATCCACATTATTAACTTTATGTAGTTGATAAAACACATTATGAATTCCCACATTCACCCCCTCAA
Organism: Platyrinchus mystaceus; assembly: GCA_035041135.1. Classification (NCBI taxonomy): domain Eukaryota; kingdom Metazoa; phylum Chordata; class Aves; order Passeriformes; family Tyrannidae; genus Platyrinchus; species Platyrinchus mystaceus. The sequence goes on along the minus strand of JAWWLV010000057.1, from coordinate 2,844,018 downwards.
CCAAAGAAATTTGGAGAAACAGCAGAAGCAGTTTTAAATACTCTGGTGGTCTGCAAGATGCTCTGTAAAAAGAAGAAAAATATCAGAAAGTCAGGGGCAGGGGAACATGCACATTATTGCCTTCCAGCACCCACACACAGGGCTGGTTCCTGATGGTGGGAGTGATCCCAAGCAGCATCCCAGGAACCCTCTCCTGCCTTACAGACCAGAAACAAGAAGGGAAGAGACCTCAACACGCCAGGCCTCTACACTGGGGGAGATTCACCTTCACACAAACCATATCTTCATTTCCTTTTCCTACATCATGCAGTTGCACTCAGTGGTCTAAATACCCAAACCTAAACCCATGACTTCTCCTCCCATGAATAGTGAGCACAGAGAGAGAGTTTTATTCCTCACTTTTTTGTTCAAAATTGTTTTATATCCTTCTCTGACATATTTGCAGCTGAGACCTTCTGTTTGACCTCATTTGCAAATGAAATAAGAATATATCATTCTTGAGATCATTAATGAAAACACTTATGTACAGTAACTCCAGTAACCTTTGCAGAACCCCACTTTGCAAAGTCTTCTCTTTGGATAAGAAACGACTTTCTAGCATTGTTTTCCAACCAGTTTTGCAACTACCAAATGAAAATTTTCTTCTAATGAGGTTTGTCTACCTTGATTATGAAAACGTAATTGGAGAAAACAAAAAGTTTTATTAATGTCAAGTTATACAATACTCACTGCTTTTCTTTTGCCCATAAAACTGGATTATACTGTCACAGGAGAAAAATCAAAATGTTTTGAAAGCCATTTGTTCTAGACAAAGCCCACAGGATGTTGCTGACCTCCTTGTTGTGTGCTAAGGTTTTCATTATTCGCTCCAATATTTTGCTGGCAGAAAAAATTAAACTGCTGGTCTTTATGTGGAGCTTCTTTAACACCATTTGGAAGAGAATTATTTTTTTAATTTTTGCCAGGAGTCATTACCCACACTTTATAATGTCTCAAAACCAGTGGTGAACAGCTCCAAGTTTGCTCCAGGTTTTTCCCTATGTCCCCTATGGTGATTTGAGCAGGATTTGAGAACAACAATCCACACTTTTCACTTGCTTTTTCCCCTGTGTTGGCTGCCTGATGGCAGCTGCACATTTTAGTTGAATCTGAAGCAGTTCAACATGAAACACTGCTGAGCTGGGCATTGCTCCTCCACATCATCCCCTTCTCTCCCAGGGCCAGACCAACACTTCCCAACTGCCTCTTGTGTCTTATACACTTGTGCTGAGCGTCTTCCTCTATATCCTGCCTAGTTCCCTCATCTTTTTGTGCCTTGGCCTTTTAGTTCTGCCCTCCCAGGCTCACACACTAGGCTTTTGTACTCCTCCTTAGTAATGTGACCCAGTTTCCCTACGTCTGGACTGTTCTGCTTTGCATTTGTGGTGACCAAAGGCATCGTGACTTAGTACAAATAAACAAAGCCTGTGAGCTGCACAGACAAAGCACAGCAGAGAGATCTGGGCCACCATCAGCCCTGTCCAGGGCACTGATTTCTCTCTGCATGCTGATCCCAGAGACTCATGCCTGCAGAAAAACAGGAGAGACATCCCTGGGGTTCAATTAGCAATTATTTGTGTAAATGTCTGCAGAGACTGGCTATGACTCAGTTGTTCCTGACAGTGTACAGAGCAAAGAAGTCTCTTCCTTAGGTGATGAAGGTATCCCATGTGAAGCTGATGGGATGGCAGAGGGAACTGGGGGCAGATGTCCAGGCCCTGGGCTGGGAGCAGCAAGAAGAAAAGGGCAGGGAGCTGGTGTGACCTCCTGCACATCACAGGAAGGGCATCAAACTGTTGGAGTGAGTACAGAGGAGACACCAAGGTGATTAGAGGGATGGAGCACCTCTGCTATGAGGAAAGTCTGAGAGAATTGGGATTGTTCAGCCTGGAGAAGAGGCTTTGGGATGACCTAATTGTGGCCTTCCAGTGACTGAAGGGAGCTGACAAGAAATATGGAGAGAGACTATTTACAAGGTCCTGGAGAGACAGGACAAGGGGGAATGGCTTCAAACTGAAAATTAGTAGGTTTAGACTAGATATTAGGAAGAAAGTCTTTACTGTGATGCACTAGCACAGGTTTCTCAGAGAAGTTGTGGCTGCCCCATCCCTGGAAGTGTCCAAGGCCAGGTTAGACAGGGCTTGAAGCATCCTGGGCTAGTGGAAGGTGTCCCTGCCCATGGCAGGGGGCTGGAATACGGTGACCTTTAAAGTCCGTTTGAACCCAAACCATTCTGTGATTCTACAATCACTCACTGCCCCTGTGGACCTACTGCTGCCCTCAGTGAGAGGAGGGAAGCAATAAGGAAGCAGAGGGGCTACACTGAACATCCCCACAGACAAAAATCCCATGTTTGTTGTCTCCCTGCTGTCAAGATTTGAAGGTGCAAAACAGATCTTAAAGGAAGAAAGAAAAAACCCATCATGAGGAATCTGGGAAGCATTTCTAGGCGGTTTGTCCAGCTGTGGGAGACTACTGAGGAGAGGCTGCAAAGATGCTTGTCAGGATTGGCATCAGGGAAGGAAAACACTTGAGTTTTGCAGACTGAAGACAACAACTCTGCTGGTATGTTAGTGCTGTGACAGGGGAGAGGAGCAGCAGGAGTGCAGGCACAGGAGGGGCTAAAACAAGATTCCCAGAGAGATTTTAACCGAGCAGAGTGGGGCAGGATGCATTTGCTGAGGGAAAAACAGGGCAGCAGCAGAGATGACATCACATTCCCAGGTTTCTGGCATGTCTGGGTTTGCCTAGTTTTGGGGGTCTTATCCATCTGAATGGAAATGTCTTGCAGAGGGGAAGAAAACAGGATTAATGGGATTTTCTCATAACTCTGGAAGTCTGTTAAGAGAAATAATTGAAGCTGACTTAAGAGTATCTACAAATGTACCCAAACACAAAAGAAGTCTCCAAACCTGCAATAAGTTGGTCAAGCCCCAAACCCAGTTTGGCTATGGAAGTTTTAATACCTTCCTCCCCCTGCACTGCAGCAGCAGAAGAAACACATGAGCCCTAGACAAGCTAAGGGGCACACACAACCCCCCTGCACAGGTGGATCAGAAGGGTTGAATTATAGAAATGTTGGGCAGAAAGCCTGCAAAATTTAGAAGTAGCTCCAACATCAGGACCCAGAGGGAAATGTGAGTCGAAGGAAGCAACAGGGAGCTGACCTGAATGATAATCACAATATTGGCAGCAGATCAAGGAGGGAAGGGCGTGGGGAAGAGGCTGAGGTCTCTCTGCTGCATGGAGACTGAGCTGATGGTTGTACCTGCAGAGGACACTGGACAGACAGGCTGAGATTTTTGTACGGACAGAGGAGAAAGTGGAGTGACCAGGCAGAGGTACAATAAATCTGCACAAAATCAGGAGCTGAGTATTTCATAGAATCACAGAATGGTTTGGGTTGGAAGGGGCCTTAAAATTCCTCTCATTCCACCCCTGAGTGACTGGGAGAGATAAATTAATAAGGGAAAATATTTTTTGGTGAAAAGTACAACTGATCTTTCTTACTGGTGTAAAGCAAATCTTAAAATCATTGTTTGGACAGCAATGAAGGGTCCTGCTGATCAACAGGAGCAGGAAGAAAACCCCAAACCAGGATTATTTTGGTTTTGTTATGTTACAGGAATAGGTTACAATTCCTCAAAGAAGGCTTTAGGGACCCTGGCACCCTGGCAGTGGCTCAGCTGCTGCTGGACCCAGCCTGGTACTGGAAGTTGAGGGGATCTCTGTATTCATGGACATCTCAGTGCCCACTTTGGCTCCCAGCATATTTGGATAGCAAACACACAGCACTGGGAATTCCTGCCAAAAGTATTCAACCTCTCTCAACCTAGTATTAACTGTTACTGGAGCACTTCGAGGGAAAATCTTTCCTTGACTTCAGAGGCTCCAGATCAAACCCTGGTAATACTTTAATTTCTAGATGGAGAGGCTCTCAAATTAAAAAATAAAAACACAAGTTGACATGCAATTCCTGGGGGGTTTTGTATGTTCTGCAATATCTTTGTTCAATTGGGATAACCCAGGTCGTTTGCTTGAAAAGAAAGCAGGAATCCTGTGGCAAATATTTGTCCATTCTTCCACTTGCTTTCAGTTTCTTTGTAAAATACCAAATCTTCTCAGAACTGTCCACATTTTCCACGGCACTGATCAAAGATGTCATTATTAATGAGGAACATCTTTGGACAGGGCATGTTCAAAAATACATTTTCCCCTAACAAGACTCTCAAACCAGGAGCTCAGCATCAAAAATGCCCCAAAAAATCCAGCCTGTGTTGTAACTGGAGGGAAAAGGCACCAAAAGGGCTGTGGGACAGAGATCCCACACGGCCAGGGCAACCACACACCCTGAAATGCAGCACTGCCACCTCCAGCAGGCCAAAAGCTTTGTACCAAGTTTGATAAGCCCAGGACTACATCAGAGCCATGGGATGCAGCAGAGAGGAGGGTGTGGTTTAAACACAACAGTAAACAGCTCAATAATGGTCAGTTAAAGAAATTCCAACCTGGAGAAAGGCAGGGTTGGGTTTGGGAGTGACAGAGGAGGCAGAATCAGCAAATAACACATGACAATGCCACAGCATGTGATAAATTTAGACATCACTCAGCTGCAGACCACGGAGGAAGCAGCAGTGCTGTAAAGGCTCAACAAAGGAAGAGCAAAGGTGTAAAGGTATGTTAGTAGACAAAAAAAAAGAGCCCAGAACAAGCAAACTAAAATCACCACTGACAACATCATGTTCTTAGCAAAGGATTCAGGCACTGACAACTTGCTCTAATATCCCTCACTGCCACAGAATGAAACCACCAACATCAAGAGCCAGGGGACCAAGGCAGGATGAGCATAAGGCTCCCCAAAAAAGGGGTAAAAGCCAATTGCATGTATAAATATTTTAATTGCAATTTTTAGTAACAACCTATCTTGTCTAATAATCATTAAACTCTTAAGATACTGTATATACCAGCAATATGTGCTGGGCTTTACTTTCACATATGTTTTCATTTCACCCATACAGAACTTGAGCATAGAAATATTTTCTGAGTGAAAATGGGCTCAATACAAGGTGTCATTTGTGTGTTCTTTAACGGGATTTGGTCTCTGCTTTTCTTCTGACTGAGGTTTCCTGTGGAAGGGACTCTCCCAACTGCAGCTGACATTGCCCACTCCCCATTTTTCTCCCTGAAGAGACCTTTGCAAAGACACTTTGAGAAATCCTCAGTTTCTCACAAAGCCCCAAATTAATTTTCTGATATACCCGGAGCCTCGAAGCCTCAGTGAGTGCCCTGCAGTCATGTCTCAGTGGCAGTGTCCCCTATCCCACAGCACCATCTCGTGGGAGACTGCAGGTTTTAAAAACCGACCAGCAAAACCACCAGCTTGGATTAAATCCACTTCCAAGAACCTCACCACTCTTCCCACAGCTCCAAATCCCTTCAGGAAGCTGCAAAGACACGGCAGAGCCAGCGCTGCAGCCTCACAGGGCTTGCAGTGCCTCCAGAGGGCAACCAAGGCTCAGAGCAGAAGCAGAAGTGTCTTTTCCCCCGAGTAAAAAGTGACAGGGCCTCAAGCTGAGCCAGGGAAGGTTTAGATTGGATATTAGGAAAAATTTCTTCACTGAAAGGGTTGTCAGGCATTGGAACAAGCTGCCCAGGGCAGAGGTGGAATCATCATCCGTGGAAATGTTCAAAAAAATATGTAGGTGGTGCTCAGGGACATGGTTTAGTAGTGGTTTTGGCAGTGCTGGGTTAATGGTTGGACTCAGTCTTAGGAGTGCTTTTCCAACCAAAATTGATTCCATGATTCTAGGAACCGTTTAGCCCACCTTTGAAGTGCCCTGTTGCGATTCCATCCTTCACAGAAGACCTTCAAAGGCTGCCTGCTCACTTCTCAGAACTCAAGCAGTGGGAGGAAGAGCCCAGGCAAGCCCCTCTCGTGCTCATGTCCAACAACTGGCAAAGCCTCCATCTCCCCAGCTGCAACAATCTTCCTCAAGATCAATCAAACATCCCTGAAAAGTCTCCCCAGACAAAGCCATAAAGAGGTTTCATAAAATCTCTCTTTGGGCAGTCTGGGAGATCTTACAGTGGGCCCAAAAGCATCTCAAGTACATAGGAGAAGCCTAGATCAGAGAAAGTTTTCATCAGCTCAAAAAGATATTTATATTTGTGGTTCCAATCTTTTGGAGACCATGACTGAGGTCAGCTGTCCCAGCTACTGCTGGGATGGTTTCATCTGTGTTTACTGGACTTCCCACAATGGCACTGCTGCGTGCCAAGGAAGAGGGAGACCAGACTCAGTGGGTACAAACAAGGCTCCTGCTCAGAAGCTGTGCCAGGCTCAGACTTGGAACCTGCCCTTCCTCCGGAGGTTTCCCAGAGAGCACGTTGGAAGGTGGAATTACCACGTAAAAAAAAAAAATAAAAATTAATTAAATTGGAATTATTTTCTGCACAGAAAAAGCAGGACTTCAGTCTCAACAGCCTGCCTGCAGCTGCAAATTTCCTGGGATACAGGGAGAACCAGAGGTGCCAGTGTTCCCAAGCTTGGGTGCTGCAGGCCATCAGCTGGGTGACATCAGCTGGGTCCCACCACAGTCTCAGGCCCACAAATGCTTTCCATCTTCCAGAACAACAACATCTGAGCCAATTTTGATGGTGCTGCTTTTCCTGATGGGCGTCCACACAACTCTCCCACAAAAACATCTTCTGCTTCCTTTTAAATAAAATTATCACTATTCTTAGAAACTCTCCCTGCTCTTAGCCAGCACTGCAGTGAGAATAGTGGGAGTAGCAAACAGCTGTTACCTGCTACAAACATTTAACATAAAGCACATCAAATTAGCAGCTAATGCCTCATACCTACACATCCCACAGTGCTGGGAATCCTGTTTGGGAGCAGCAGCCTGCACACAAAGGCAGAAGCCCCGGATATTTTTCTCCATCTCCCCCCTGCCCTCCCCCCATATCCAAAACTAGTTTAGCCTCCAGCTTGTAACTGTGGGAGCTCAGTTCTTCCTATTCCTGCAGTCACCAGCCCTGGAGGGTTATTAATGTGCTCAATTTATAGCAGCACATTGGAAATGTGGTGTGTCAGGCATCCATTAGGCTTCCAGGTATCCTGCTGAGCTAACATGCAGGATGACTTATTTTCCCAAACAGAGCCAGTGAGATGATGGTGATGGAGAGAGCACTGGGCAGGCTGGTCCCAGCCAGTGTCAGGCACAGGGAGCAGAGCAAACACCTCTGCCTGACCATTCAGACCTCTCTGAGGAGGGAGCCAGCAGACAGAGGATTCTGCAGTGGTTTTATCCATCCTTCCCTTGCTCTCCAGGTGCTCTTTGCTCTCAAGCACTGCAAGTCCAGCCCTGCAGAGCTCAGCAGGGCAGAATCCAGGGTTCACCCTGCTCCTTTCTCCATCCCCTGAATGAACCAGCCCATGCAGTGAAGTTCTACTATTTCATGTCCTGGAGCCTGTTTTGCACAGATTTTTGTCTCAGCCATGAGCATTTTGTGCTCTCTCCCACCCAGGAAAGCTTGAGCTGCCTGCACAGGGAGTCAGCTGCAAGCTGAAACCACCCAAAACATCCCAAGATTCCACTCCCATGGGCTGTCTCCAGCCCTTATAAACCCATTTATCATACTATCAGCCCATCAGCTCCCCAGTGCTTCCACCCCTAAAATTCAGTATAATCAAGCCTGACTCATGCTTTGGTTTTTAGGAAAAGTGGGCAAGAGGTAAAGATGGAAAGGATTTCTGTTGGCATTCAGACATTTGAGAATTCAAGCCCAACATGGACAACCTTCCATCGCATTTCAAAGTCTGCTGGGAGACTGAAATTCCTACCTGGCCTGCAGGATTTGCTTGGAGCTTTATAGCAGAGGCAAGGTCAGAGCCCAGACCCTCTATTCCAGACACACAAACTCTCAGCAATTAAACTGAAATGGGTTTTCCATTAATGAGCAGTAATTAGGGCTTCTGCTCAGAGCCAAGCAACTCCAGCTCCATCTGAAGGTGGTGTTTGTGCCCTTGTGCACTGGCCAACTCATTACAGGGCTTTATTTGCCATGTCCAGTGCAGGCAGCATTGAAGGACCTTCCCTCAGACAGTCCCCTGTCATCAACATCAACATGGCCCTTCCCACACTGCACAGAAAAGGTGCCAGGTGGACAAGATGGAATAAGAGAGCTGGGACAGATAATCCAGGGTTTAGGCTATAAATGAGCTGGGAATCTACCTTATATTAACTACTTGTTTCTTATTCAATAAGATTCTGTTTCACAGCATCCACTGCTCAAAAGCAGGTTTGATTTTACTGATGCTACATTCTCTGAAGGCTCCATAATGTCTAAAACTTTTAAAAAATGCAAATTTGTTCAAGCTCTTAAGAAAAAATGATGCCTGTGAAAGTTTTATTTCTGAATAGGGACTCCTACAAAGAAATCCCAACTTCCCTGTTTAATACTGACCTGACACAAAGCTGCTGAGGTTGGGAGAGAGAAGCTGAGAGCACAGGCCAAAGAAGTGTAGCCACATTTCCAATACTTGGTCCTACAGGGATGCAAGACCCAGCTACTACAGATGGGAGGGAGAAGAGGCACAACTCAAATTGACAAAGACAGAGCCTTCCTCGTACTCTGAATGCAAGCACTTTGGGGCACTGGAACTGATCAAAACTCGAATTCGGGGGGGGGTGTTGTAAGTATGCCATCCCTTTTTGGCTGGCCTGAACCCCCTTGAACTCTGAGGGACTCTGCACTGGCTCTCTTCTGGATTGTGCTGTCTGAGCTCTGCTCTGCTAAATAGTAATAGTCTTTAAACAGCACATGAAACAGATTTGAAGGATGAGGAGGAAATAGCAAATCCAGGGGATAGGGAATGGAGTGGTTAAAGGCCCTCTCACTTGATCAGAGGCTTTCTAACTGTATTTAAAATTTAAAACTCAAAGGTGTTGGCTTGCTTTTCACATATAACAAATCTTCCTCAGACATGGACACACCACTCCTCCTCTTCTTTGCAGGAACCTGCTCCCCCAGCCTTCACTGCCAGCCCTTTTCCCTTCCCACAAGAGGATAGAAAGTTTCTTCCTTGAGCCTGATCAGCAGCAGCGACTGATCAGTTCCCACAGGAATGTGTGAGCAGCCAGGTGGAGGTAACACCAGGCTCAAAACATGCAGAACCACCTGCTGCTTCTTCTGAACTCTTGGAATTTGTATCCAGATTTTCCCTTGAAGAAAGCCAGGCTGAGAAAAGTCTCTGGTCAATCAAGTTAACACAAAGCCAAAGCAGCCAGAATGAGCTGCCAAAGCTGTGCACCACAGCCCCAGGGAACAGATCCAGCCTGTCACAGGGCTCACTAAACAGGGGAGCAGCAGCACAGCAACCACCAAAATCTCCCATCAAGGGCTGTGTCTCCTACTTGGAAAAATGCTCCTTGCAACAACGCTCTAGTGCTTTCCACAGAGATAACACGGGCACACACCCCTGTTAGGGCTGGCAGCCACTGCAAACCCTTCCTTTGTGTGCAAAGGTGCCTGTTCACAAACCAGCTGCCAAAGCCATTGCAACACTCAGGACCGTCTAGGAAAAGAGCAGAGGTGGATAAGGACTGCAGAAAAATTGCCTAACAGCACCATCTTTGAGCAGCTGCAAGAGAGAAGCTGTTCCAAGGAGTGTCATAGGACAAAATTAAGAAGGAGCTCTGAGTCTGCGCTTAAATGTTGCCCCAGGACCAGGTGGAGGATGGGAGTGGGATTCCAGGTGAGATGTGGTTTGTCTGGGGTTCAGGCTTTTTAGTGCACTCACATGCACTGTTGGTGTTTAAGCAGAGGGGTTGTTTGTGTGGATTGAGCCCACATGATGGGCTCCTGTTAGCTCAGCTGATGGAGAAGGCTCAGGTGTCTTGGGAGACACAACAAAGGTTAAATATGTGGTTTTTTTCTTTTATATTATATTATAGAGACTTTTTGTCTCTATCCAACTACTAAATGTCAATACTGTTTATTTTTAAAGCTACAAAGTATAGCTTTTGCCTTTCTTAGGAGACCTTCCCTTGGGAAAGAATTCATGGTTTCTCTAACTCTTTTCCTTCTCACTGCTCAAGGCCTGCCCTGGGCTTCTGACTGGGCACTTTTCTGAAGGGTGAATGCAAATGTAGCTGGGCTTGCACTGGGGTCAGAGCTTTAACCTCTGAACACTGTTAAGGATTCAGAATGCTGCTGGAGCTTCAGGCTTGGCTGGGTGTTTTCTTTCCTTTATAAAAGATATATATTCTTTTTTTTTTTTTTAATCTTGTGCATACTGGAGACTTCTTAAAAGCCAGTTTGTGGTCAGCACATCAATGTAATTGTTCAACCCTGAAAACTTTCAAATAGCTGGAAGTTATAGCTTCTCAGGGGTAAGGTTAAGAAAAGGGAAGAACTTGTTTAGGTTTTTTCTGATGTATTCTTAAGCTTTTGGTTGAGTTGTTGCCCTCCCTTCCTAGCTTGGATCCCTGGCTGAACATCCTCAGTTGTCTTTTGTGGCTCTAGAAAGACCCCTGTGCTCTGAGCTCAGCCTTTGGGCTGCCCTGACTGGGTTTTATATTGTTATGTTGCTTAAATGTTCTATGGGGTATCCAGAAAAAAAAAAAAAAGAATGATTTGCATCCTTTAACTCTGAGCCCACTCTTTGCAGTGTCACAGTTTCCCTGCCACATCCTCACCAACGAAATGGGAACAAAAGGAAGGCTTTTTGTCCTGCTAACATGTTGCTGGTAGCACCCAAAATGGGATGTATGGTAGTGCTCCGGGCAGGACTGTAGCAGAGCTGTGGTCTCTGCTCCCAGGGAAAGGCACAAAAGTGCTGAAATATCAGGGATACAAAAATTCAAATTAAAAACTGGATGAAGTCTGAAGCAACTCTGTATCACTTCTATTTTTAAAGACAAACATAATAAAGTTTGTGTGTATAATGATGTTTAATCATATTTATACAGTACTCCTGTCTGCAGAGTGTTGAAAAGTGTTTTCACTTTTTTTCCTCTTTTTTTCCCGGGAGCAGCTTGGAGGTGGCTGCGCTATTCCACGGGGCCACCGGGTGGCGATGCAGCCCCGCAGCTCCTGCCCGGCAGAAATGGGGCAGAAAACCCCGATTCGGAGATTTATTGCAGAATTTCGTTGTTAAGGACCTTGGTTCACTTTGGGCTTTTTGGGTGCAGGTCCAGGAGAAGACTCGTGGGTGGGAGGACCCTCCTGGGCCGTGGTGATGCCCTTGTCCCTGTCCCAAACAGAGTAGCCCTTGTGAGGCTGAGCTAGGGGAGCTGACAGCCTGGGAGATGCCCTCATCATCCCAGAGGGCCACTCTGATGCCCTAAATTCCCGTGGCCATTCCTTGACCAAGGATCTCCATCCTGGGAGAGCCAGGCTGCCTGCTGGGGTGCTGGAAGTGCAGTGGCACTTCCCTGGTGCCCACGGGGTAAACGTGGGTGGGAGGTGTTGGGTGCTGTGCTGGGTTTCTGGAGAAAATTTCTGCTCAGGAACCCCCCCATCCTGCCACACTGCAGTGTCACTGGTATTGGGGACAGCCAGGCTGGGGGGCTCCTGCACCTGGCTCAGGACTTGAATTACATTCATTCATTGTTGCCCTTGCAGAGCCTGAACACTCAGCAGGTGGGAGAGGAGAGCTGGGCAAGGGGAATACAATGATCTTATACCCCAAAAGCAAGACCTGCCCCTTCCCCTTCCTCCCCGAAGCTGGTCCCAGGAGCACTGAGCAGCAGCAAAGCAGCCCAGAGCTCCCCTGGATTGTGCCTTAAAGGGAGGACAGCAGGGGCTGGGAGGGGTTCTGTGCACTTTGGGACCTGCACTGAGGACACGGTGGGCAACCTGTAACTACAGGAGAGAGTGAGCTGCAAAATCCAAAGTGCCAGGAGGCGGGATTGGCTCAGGGAGGGGCTGCGGGGCTCGTGGCCAGGCTCAGCTGGTGCTGGACCTTTGGGTGCCACAAATGCAGCGGCCCTGACACCAGCTGGCACAGGAGTGGGTGCAGCTCAGGGCCAGGAAAGGGGAGCCAGGGATGTGTCTTGTTTTGTTCCTCTTTGCATTTTTTAATACCTTACTGCAGGTCAGTGAGATGCTTGTGCTGTGCCATGGAAACTGGGTGCTGCTCTGATCCCAGGGTGCCCTCAGCAGCTCTGACATCCTAAATCCCAGACCCAGGGAATACTGTCCAAACCCCAGTAGCCATTTCAGCGGGCAATGCCATCATGCCCTGCTGTACAAGTTGTGTTGGCACTGCTGTCTGCTCACAGGTTGCTGCTGAGCCCAGAGGTGTTGGGGTAGTTGACTCTTCTTCCTCTTGTGGGATCCAAGCTGTATTGGGGCAGAAAGGCTGCGGTTCCCACCCTGCTGAAGGAGACAGCCTGGATTTGGGATGGTAATCAGGGGTTCTCTGGAGGCTCAGGCTGGTGGAGGTGGGATTGCCTGGAGCTTCTGGAGCTGCTAACTGGGCCCAACACCAGAGTCCTCACCTGACAGGGAACAGCAGAGCCTCAACTTGGGGACCTTCCCAGAGGCAGATCAGCCTCTCTCTCCTGCCTGGCCAGAGTTTTTTGCTGCCATCTCTCAGGCAGCAGCAAGTTTGGGAGAAATCAGTATCATTTTTCCTGGGAAGGTGGAAAGCCAAGGCAGACCCGTTGCTATGGTTGCTGCAGACCGTCCTTGATGCAACATCATGTCAAGCAGCTCTGCAAGCAGATGTGCCACAGCTGGAAAGCAAAGTGGTTCCTGCAGCTGTGAGTATGGCATGGAAGGCCACACATGGCCCCCTCTGCTCCCACAGCCTCCCCTGGGATGCTGGTTGTGCCTGTGGCTGTGTGTCCCTATCCAGGACCCTCCCTGGCAGCAAAAATCCCGTCAATGGAAGTAGCACTGGGGAGGGGAAACGTGAATCTGACAGTAAGCAATGCATGTAGGTGTTTAAAAATAACACAGTTGGAGTATTTGTCATTCAGTGTGTGTGTGTGTGTGTGTGTGTGTATAAAGTACTTGACAGCAGATGCAAACTCTGTTTGAACAAGGGGGATGCTGAACACTGGCTGAGCATGACAACCATTTCTAAATCTTTTGTCTCTAAGAAATTGTAGAATCATCAGTTTCAGGGGGTTTTCAGCTTTGCTCAACACAACTTGGGCCATTTTCACTGGGTCCTGCTGCACCTCTGGAGACAGAGGGCTCAGGCTGTGCCTCCTGCCACTCTCCAGGGCTCACTGCTCTTTGCTACAAGGTTTTTAGCATCTTATCCTAAAATGCACCTGACAGCCTCATCAGAGGGCTGGAGAGAAGCCAGCACTGCCACTGAGAGCCAGAGAAGGAGCAGAGTGTGTGCAGTGCCCAGGGCCTGACCCAGAAACGTGTTCAGGTGCAAAGACCTGCTGCTGATTCCTTGTGCTCACCTGGGCTCTGCCTTTTGCACTTAGGACACACATTTTTGGATCTGTCCCCTTGAACCCCCTGGAGTGCTTCAGCCCTTGCCCACACGAAGTGTGGTGCCATTGACTCCAGGGCTCTGGAGGTGACAGGTGGCTCTGGGATCTGCAGGGTTTGTGTCCCTGTGCCAGGAGCCAGCACCTTCCAAGGAACCTTTGCAGTGCAGTGGGGTGATGTTCCCTCTGGCCACTTCTCCTTGGTCCCCTTTCTGGGCCCCAGTGCCCCCCAGGATGGGCTGAGTGGCTGGGGAAATTCTGCTCAGCCCAAGCCCCATCTCCAGAGGCACAGGCTGCGGTGAACAGACCTTTCGCTCTGTGCTGCTCAGGGATGCTCCAGATCCTGGCTCCAACTGGCTGCCAGCCAGGCCTCCCGAGGGCCCAGGGGGCTGGTTAAGCTCATTGCTTTTCTTCCAGAGGCTTCAGAAAGCTGCCTGCCTGCATTTAATTCAAATTTATTGAATAATTCTCCTGGGAACAACTAGTTCAAGACCAAGCACCACCACAGACCATCAATGAGATCAGCTGGCACGGCCCCGGCCCTCGAGTGCTCTGTCCCCTCCAGCACATCTCCATGGTGGTGCCAAGGGGATGGGGAGTGCAGGACCAGGTGCCTGGTCCAGGGCAGACTTGGTTCAGCTCTAAACCTGGCTGCCTGCATTGCCTCCAGCCCCAGGGGATGTTCTGAGGTCTGTTAATATCCCTCCCACTTCCACCCCAAACCTGTTTCAGCCTTTGAGCCGTGGTACCTGGGCAGCAGTCCCAGAACAGGGCTGGCTCAGCCCTCACCTGCCTCCCAAGCCTGTTGCCAGCTGGCTGTGCTGCGCAGGTGGGGAGATGCCATATCCATGTTGGATGCACAGGTAGTGTGGTGGGATTCACATCCACCACTGGATGCAGAAATCTGAGTTCACATGGACAAGCCAGAGCCAGGCTGGGAACACAGGAATGAGTCTCCAGCTCCAGCAAGCAGGCAATGAATGATGAGACCATCCAGATCCTGGAGATGGGCATGCTGGAGGAAGGCTGCTCTCTAGGAAAGCAGTTTTACTTTGCTCACCCTGAGCAATTTTGAGGGTGTGTCATGTGCCACATCCTTATGATATCCTGGGGTCTGTACCCAAGAGCAAGGCTGGGGACACATTGCCTTCATCCCTGGCTCCCCTGCAGCTGTGTGGCTCCAGGAGGGCAGCCCACGGTGTGCCTTGTGTTATGCAATTAGCCACTGCTCAGAGGAAAACTAATGATCTTCATTAATGAGCGCAGCACTTGTCGGTCAGGGCCTGACGTCCTGCTCGGGGGCATGTGCAGTCATGCAGCAGGACTGAGTCACAGCTCTGGAAATGATGCTGTGGGGAAGGCAGCCTTCATTAGCTCTGGGCACGGGTTGCTCTGCAGCACATACAGAAAGGCAGGTCCTGCCACCCTCCATCCATCCCTCGTGCCCCAGGATGCTGGGCAGGACCTGTGACTGCTCAACCTGCTTTCCCACAAGGGGGGGGTTCAGGCAACATGCCAGAGCCTGGAAAATGGCACCTGTGGCTGTGATTCATCCTGGAAAGGGCGGGAGTGCCCAGGGACCTTCCCCCAGTGCAGTGGCTGTATTGCAGCATGGGGATTGGGACGCTGAGCCTCCCACCTCTTCCTGGGAGGATTCCATCCACACCCCCCTTGTCATGCTCATTGGATGACAGGCTGGAGCCACCACCTCAGGATTCACAGAGCCACAGCAGGGGCTCAACAAGCTGTAGCCAGAGGCACCGACCTGATTTGCAGCCCTTGCCCGGGCGACAAGCAGGAGGGAGTGATACCTGCAAGGAAAACCTGGTTTTATTGTACAATCTTTATTTTGCTCTGCTGGATGTATGGCTGGTTTAGGGGAGAAAGGGGGTGCAATCCCATCCTGTATCCCAAAGGGTGCCTGGTGTTTCAGGAGGCTCCCAGGGAGGGCAGGGGGCTGTGTGCTGAGCCGAGAGGGGTGTTGAGCAACCCCACATGTGTTTATTTTGGGCAGAATCGGATCGAGGTGGGTGTGGGCTCTGCCCCTCGGCCAGGCTCGGATTTGCCCCTGAAGGGAAGAAGTCACTGCCTTGGGGTTGTGCTGCCCAGCATTAAAAACCCAAGCTGAGCAGCCAGGGGGCCCAGGGGTCTGTATGACACGGCAGAGCATCGCTTCCCATGGCGAGGCCACGGCCGGCAGTGCTGCCGCGCGGGAAAGCACAGAGGAGCATTTTACAAACACAGCTGAGGAGCATTTTTCAAACTCAGCCCTCGGATGCTCGCAGAGGGTTTGGGGCCGGTTGGTAACGTATGAGAGACGCGGCGGGTGGGTGGGAGCAGACTGGAAGAGGCACTCGCTGCTGCTGCCTTCCCCCTGGAGAGGCACTGTGCGCTCCGACTGCTCACAAGGCAGCTGAGCTGGCCCTGGACAGCGTGGCAAGGGGCCCCAGGGGACCCCCACCGATGAGGGTGCCTCAGGGGATCGGCACCAGGAGGGGCCCTCGGGACCTCCCACCCACGGGGTTCATGGGGGACTTCCATCTGCGAGGATGCCCTGCACTTACAGTGCTGCCCCGGGGGACCCCCACCCACAGGGTACCCTCAGCTCCGAGACTGCCCCGGGGGACCTGCAATTACAGGCACTCCCAAGGAACTCGCTCTGCTGAGGACACCCTGGGGACCTTCTTCCCCAGACCTGTCCGGAGGGACCCTTACTCTCAGGGGCGTCCCAGGAACCACCACCTCTAGGATTGTCCGGGGGTGACTCTGCCCCGCAGGGGCACACCAGCGACCTGCTCTGCGGAGGACAGACAGCATCCAGGGATGTTCCAGGGACCCACAGGGGGCGCGCTGGGGGCACCTGCCATGACACGGCTCTCCTAAGGACACGCACTGATGAAGATACCCGGAGGGGACCCCTCACCCCGGGGATGCCCTATTCATCGGGAATGCCCCGTCCATGGGGGATGCCCACATCCATCGGGGACGCCCCATCCATCGGGGATGCCCCCATCCATCCCGTTTGTCACCATCCATCACGGGTGCCCCATCCATGAGGGATGCTCACATCCACAAGGGATGCCGCCGTCCATCGGGAATGTTCTCATCCATCACATATGCCCCAATCGCGTACACCCTCATCCATCGGGGATGCCCTCAACACCCGTGCATGCCCCATCCATCGGGGATGCCCCCATCCACGGGTGACACCCCATCCACGCGGGATGCCGGGGCTCCAGGGTGGCGGTGGCAGGGTGGGATCTCTCAGCGCGGCTCCGGGCGGGCGGAGGGGTCGCTGTTGCCGCCAGCACGGCCAACCACCACCCCCCTCCCCGCTCTCCCCCTCACTCTCTCCGCCGCCTTTTGTTCGCCGCCCGCGCTCGTCCCCGCCCGGCGGCGGCGGCGGGCGGAGCCGGGGCCGAGCCGGGGCCGCAGCCGCAGCCGCAGCCGGGGCCGAGCCCAGCGCAGCGCAGCGGGAGATGGAGGCCGCGCCGGCAGAGCCGGGTCCCCCCGCGCCGCCGCCGCCTCCACCTCCACCGCCGCTCCCGGAGAGGAAGAAGAAGCCGCAGCGGGCGCCGTCGCCCGCCCGCCCCAAGGAGGTGCCCGGCTGGTCGCTGGCCAAGAGCCGGCGCGGCGGCCCCGGGGGGCACCCGGGCGCGGCCCCGCGGCTGGCGGCGGGCGGAGCGCACCCGCACCCGCGGCGGGCGNNNNGGGCGGGCGGCAAGGACGGGCGGCCCGAGAAGCGGGGGGCGGCGGGGGCTCGGACCGGCGGCAAAGGGCCGGCGGGGCGCGGCGCGGCGCGGCCGAAGGGCCGGCGGCACGGAGCCGACACGGCGGCCCCCGGGGCGCGGAGAACGGGGTCAGTGCCCGGCTCGGTGCCGGCGCCCGGGCTGGGCTCCGGGCTGACCGACAGCAGCTCGGAGGTGTCGGACTGCAGCGCCTCGGAGGAGGCAAAGCTGCTCTCGTTGGAGCTGGGGCTGAGCGGCAGCGATGGCGAGTCCCCCGGCAGCGCCCCGCCGCCGCCGCCCTCGGCCGGGGAGGCGTCGCCGCTGCCCGAGGAACCCTCGATCGCCTCTGTGGCCAGCAGCCGCCTGCATCTCAGCACCTCGCTCGCCTTCTCCGACCTCACCGAGGAGCTGCTGGACGCCGGCACCGACGGGCTGCTCCGCGAGCTCGAGGACTTGCGCTCCGAGAACGACTATCTCAAGGTGGGCACGGCGGGACGTCCCTGGGCACCGCTCGGTGTGGCGTGGTATCCCTGGGCAGTACTGTGGCAAAACGTGGCATGGGTCGGCCAGGGTCAGCATCGCTGTCCATAGCGTGGTTCAACGTTCTGGAGCTTTGCAGGACATCTGAGGGCACGGCTCAGCATGGCACAGCATGCTTGGACGTAGCATGGCATGGTGTGACATCCCTGTGCACAGCTCAGCACCTCTGGGCAATAGCATGGCACAGCATCCCTGGGAATGGCATGGCATGGCACTGCATGGCTCGGCATGGCACAGCATCCCTGGGAATGGCATGGCATGACACAGCACGGCATCCCAAAGTGTAGCTCAGTGTGGCACAGCATCCTTAGGTACAGTGTGGTGCAGGGCACCCCAGGGCATGGCTGGGCACAGGGCACAGTTTGTCTCAGCCCAGAGTGCCCTGTCTCAGCCTAGCATGACATCATCAAGCACAGCCTGGCCTGACTCTGTTGGGCAGCCCAGCCCAGCATGGCTGGGTGCAGGACTTGTCTCGGCTCAGCCCAGCATGGTGTCACTGGTATGGCATAGCCAGGGATGACCTGGCATGTTGTGGCTGGGCCTGGCTTGGCTCGTCTTGGCACAGCGTGGCGTGCCTGGATGTAGGGCCTGGCTTGCCTAAGCCTGGCATGGCCCCACTGGACATAGGGCAGAGCTCTATGGCTGTGGCACAGCATGGCCCAGCTGGGCATGGTCCAGCGTGGTGTGGCACGGCTGGGCACTGCTCGGCTCAGCGTACCGTGGCATGGCTTGACACAGGGCAAGCACTGGCACAACATGGGCCAGCTCAGCCTGGCATTACCCAGCTAGGCATGGCTTGCTCTGGCACAGCACAGATGGGTGTAGCACGGCCAAGCCTAGTATGGCCCTAGCTCAGCATGGTGAGGCTCAGCACAGCCTGGGCTGGCACAGCTTAGCAAGGCACAGCTCAGTATGGCCCTGTTTGGCTCAGCCTGGTTTGGCATCCTGGGACACAATATGGCATAACCTGACCTTGTGCAGCTGGGCACAGCCCAGCCTGGCACAGGGTAGGATGCTCCCTGCTGCTCTCCCTGCCCTCTGATGCTGCCAGACCCTCAGGGGATTTTCCAGCTCTCTTCTTTCCTCTGGTTCCTGTGCTCCCTGGGGCCTTTTTCCAGGCGTTTGGAGTGGCTGCCTGGTTCAGGGCAGACATGCTGTGTGGGAACAGGGGCACAGAGCCATTCTGCCTCTGGTCACACATTGGCCTGATGAACTTGGCACATGCTGCCTGCTGCAGGGTGGGCACCAGCACCCACCAGGTGCCACATCCTTGGGGCTGCAGGTATTTTGAACCCTCTAATCTCCTTCAGGGTGGAGCTGTGGGTGAGATGCTTGTGCAGTCACCTGCTGCAAGGGTCAGGGATGGGTACCAGGTCTCCCTGGCTGCTCTTCGGATGCCACAGGTTGGAAGTCAGGCCAGCTCTCATCTGCTGGTGCCCACATTTGTAAATGTGTCAGGATTGCAGCCCCGAGGTGGGAGCTGGGCACTGGTGACACGCTCTAAGATGCTCAATCAGGCCCTTTGTCCGTTAGCAAAGCCCCAGTTCACAGCTGGTGTCCCAACTCCTGCCAGAATTAGCAGCAACAGCTTAAGGGCTTTGATTTACTGGGAGCTGGAAAAATACAGATGAGGCCCCTCCATTTCCAAGAACGTGCGTGTGAGCGCTGCCATTCCTGTGGACAGAGCGATTGCTTCCTCCATTTCCACAGGATCTCCTTCCTGGCAAGCTACAGGCGTGTGTGGTGTGAGTGTTTTACCTGCCATGAGAAATGGCAGCTCAAATCCCCTGGCCAGGAGCAGTGGGAAATTGGAGAGTTGCTGGAGGTGTGCACCAAGACTGACCATGGGGATGCTGGTGGCATCCTCCCTTCTCTGCCAGCATGCGTGTCTCCTCTCTGACATGTGTATCCTGCTTACATCCATGTTTCCGTCTTGGAGCTTGCTTCTCCTGACGCTCAAGCAGGAGATTGGGGTGGTACCCTGCCTCCAGCTGGGCAGAAGCCCAGAGCACACTCCCCCTGTGCTCCAAAAAATGCTGGAAGGTTTGCCTAGTTTCTCCAGCAAGGAGCAGAAAACTGGGCTGGGCTGGGCTGCAGCAGAGTGCTGGCTTGTGCTGTCTGTGCTAAAAAGTCAGGGATTTGAGGACTTAGGGCAAAAATAAAGCCCTAACCCAAGTGTTGGCATTGCCTGCCTTGCCACGCAGCTCCCTTCCCCTTGGGTATGGATGAATCAGGCTTATCCAAGGTGACTTATTTCCTAAGACTCACTCAAGTAGCTGCAAATGAATATTTTGTTAATGTATTCACCAGAGCCAGCTAAAACCTAGTGCGTATTGAAAGTGAGATGAGGATTTTTGGGGGTGGGAGGGTTTGGTGACGTTCTGGCGTGAGCCAGACGTGTGTGGTGCTACTACGCCCGTGTGCTGCACGCTGGGTTTGGGAGCTTCCCAGCAGAGCTCCAACAGTGCCAGCTCACGTCCCATCTTTCCTCGGCTGCCATAATAAAATGTACATGTTTAAATACACTTCACCCATTTCTCTTTGCAGCCCAGATCTGTGCAAGGCTCTGCCTCCTTCCTCCCGCTCTGCGAGTATGAGGCGGACTGGTGTCTCCTCTTGTCCCTGCTCTCAGGGTGGTGCACCTGCTGTAACCCTCCCTAAATGGGTTATTCCAAGTGTTTTCCCAAAAAGGGGCCGTTCCTCACGTGCAGGTTGGCAGCCTGGTGAGGGAGGAGGTGTCTTGGGTGTCCTTGCCCCGTCTCGCTGTCACTGAGCCGTGCACTGGAGAGCAGCTCCCAGCCCTGCTCAGCGGGCTGGAAAATGTGAGATGTGATACGGCAGCAGCTGCGGAGGGACAGGCAGACAAAGAGTGGGCATGGAGAGGGTTTGGAGCGAGGGGAGGGGATGCCTGCAAACCCTTTCCTCTCCTCCCTGCGGGAAGGGGCTTAGGCAAGAGCCATATAACACTGGGAGCGCAGCCCTGCTTGCTCCTTCCTCCTGCTTGTCCCTCTCCTGCTCCCTGCCCTGAGTCATCCCATATCCCTCGGGGTTTGTGTGCATTTCCCAGCTCTGGGAGAAACATGCCGAGTGGGTGGGTGCCTTGTTTTCCCTAAGGCAGTCAGGGACCAGCACACAGCAACAGCGAGGGCTCTCTGAGAGCATCCCAAAGGGGCAGTGAGGGCTGGGCCTGGGCAGCCTGGTTGGCACTGGGTCCCTGCTCTGCTGCTGTTCAGATTCTGCCCAGCCACAGGGACAGGGACAATTCCCGGGGATCCCAGTAACCACCTGCAGAGCCAGGGCACACAGCTTTGCCATGGAAGGGCCTTTGCAGCCTCTTGCCTTTTTGGATGGTGCACGACACGGGTTGGGCTGCAGAGAGCCCCCAGCTGCTTGCCTGTGAATTTATGGGGGCAGGTGTAAAGCCAAGAAATTCTGATTTTTCCCTCACTCCCAGTGCTGAGCGGGAGCTGGTATGCTGGCCAGGGGCAGGGGTCAGTGCGCAGACTGCTGCACTGAGCTCCATCCAGCGTGACATGGAGGGAAGGATGGCTAGTGTTTGCTGTCAGAGCTGGGCTAGAGCTGCTGTTAATGCACCTGAAAAAAGCGTTGTGTGTGATATGGGTGTGCCTTGTCCATCCTTCCACCCATTGCACCCTGGCATGGGCTCAGGGACATGCCCGAGCACCCTGAGCAGTTTCCTTTAAAAATCCCCTCTGATTTTATTTTCTCTCTAGCAAATTCTAGCATAATTCCCTCTCCTGCCTGACGGGTGCTCAGAGTTAATTGAAAGCTGCTGCTTTTGTCCTGTAATCTCGGGAGGAAGCCGGTGCTTGTTGCTCCTGCACGGTAATCCCTGTCTTTGCACGAGGGAGCCGCGGGCGCAGCCGCTGCCAGCAGGACCCTGAGATTTGCACAAAGACATCACTGCAAAACGTGCAGGCAGCTTCCAGCCTTTCTCCTCCTCTACATCCTGCACTGAGGTTGAGGGGTGCTGGTGGGGGGCGCAGGCAGGGCTGTGCCCCCCAAAGCACTGCTCGTCCCCCACGGGCAGGCGGCTGCTGCTTGGCTGTGCCCCAGAGCCTGGGGCTGCCAAAGTGAGGGTGTGTGTGCTGGCAGCGGCTCCAGAGCCAGCCATGGCGGCATTTGCATGATCCTGTTTTGTATCCCTGGCTGCTTTCTGCTTCCCAGAGATAGCGGGTCCTGCACAGAGTCCCTTGCTCTGCTCTGAGCTCACTGCATTCTTGTACTCACTGAAGCCAGCGTGTAACTCCCCTAGGGCAGGAGATCCAAAGGTTTAACTCCTCTTCTGCAATCTTTGATGGGTCTGGTCTGCATTTTGAGGTGTGCTCTGCTGTCTCCATTGGCCCCCCCTCCTGCCATGACGCTGCTCAGGGCCATCACCCTGAAGCTCAGCCCTTTCCAGGTCTTGCCCTTCCAGGAAGAGCTGGTGTCCTGCAAGTGGATGTGTGGGCACAGCTGTTACCTCCTCCTGCTGTGAAAATGCATGGTTGCTTTTTCCTGAACTAGAACCAGGCAGTTTGCATCCCACCTTTTCGCTTCTTAGTTTCCTTAATAATCTCCCTAGGGAGAGATGGTTGTCTCCAAGGTTTGTGCAGAGGAGGTTGAAGGAAGGTTGTCTCTTGGGCTCCTCCATCGAGGGTAACCTGGCTCCTGCAGACACAAAATGAGCTGTTTGCTTCTGCACACACTCCTTTGGGCATTCAAATGAGTCTCCCTGGACTGCAGATTCCCAGTGTCTTTTCCAAGACAGGTGATTTCTGGTGTAAAAACACCATGAAATCTTTGCTGCTGCAGAGACAGGACGAGCAGGATGCAGCAGTGGGTAATCCTGGAGGATGGAGGGCGTGAGCACCCCAGGAGTGTTTGGAGGCTGTGACTGCACACAAGGGTGGGCACCCTGTTGTTTATGGGACAAGAGTCCCAGCACAGCAGTTGTGTTGGAGAGAAGTCATTTATCTCCTCCTCAGTGTTGCCCACCTCGTCTCCATTTCACACTTCATTTAGCATTGCTTACGGTGCACCATGCTCACAATGCCACCCCCTGAATTTGTGGGGTTTCTTTGGGGTTTCTCCCTTCCCCTGGCTCTGCTCTCACCTTAATCCAAATGGATTTTTTGCTGAGTTGGGCATCAACTCCAGAAAATGTGCAAATGCACAGGGTGAGGCTCAGTGGCTGTCACAGACTCCCGAAGCCATAAGGAGCCCCCTGTGCACCCCATATGCTGCTTCCAGACCCCATAGGGCTGCTCTTTTGCCATGGCCTGGCCGTGAAGGAGGTCAGCTCTGCCCTCCTAGGTCTGCTCCAGTTAGCTGGAATTTTTCCACTCTCCAATCCTAATCCCTTTACTATGGCTTAGTGGCGTGGCTTCCTTCCTTGGGGCAAACTGGGGCTGCTGAGCTGTGGCCACTCCAAGGGTTTATTGGCGTTATAGGATGTGGGTAAATTCCTGTGGCTGGAGTGAAGGGAGGCATCACTTTCCCAGACCCCCCTCTGCTTCAAAATCCCCCAGCCCCACTCCACAGGGAAGCAGCCAGTGAAGGAGCAGCTCAGGGCTGTGCATCCAGGCTTTGCCCAGGCTGTGGATCACACTGGACACGGCTTTCCCCTAAAATAACGGTTGCTACAACCCGAGGCATAAACAAGCAGGAGCTCTTAGCAGGGCAAGCCCAGGCTTCCTTCCAAGCAAATGCAAGGTTTGGTTGGGTTTTTTCCAAGGTCCCTGCTCCCTGCCCTGCTCAGCTGCTGCCTGGGGAAGCCGCACAGCAAACAGGAGCGGGAACAGTCAGTGCTGGAGTGGGATTGGAATTGTATTCCAGCCACGATTCTCCTGACTTTGGTGGTGAGAGGCTGTTTTCCACCACCCGTTGCACTGCGCCTGCTCACCTGCAATCCATAATGCTTTTTGTCCTATGAAAGCTCCCAAGGAATAAATGCCATAAACCGGCTCCCTGGGCTGGTTTGGCTCACGGGGGTTTGCTGTTATCCCCAGGGCTGTGGCACTGCCATGGGGGTAGGTTCCCATCGAGTTTGTCACCCCAAGGTGTGTCACAGCCATCACAGGGCTGTCTGCCAGCCCATGTGGTTCGTCCCTGGGGGATTTTACACCTGAAATCCGGGGAGATTTCATGTGCTTGGGGGGGTTTCCAAAATGTGCCTGCAGTGATGCCCTTCCACAGGACAGTCTCTGGCAGTTCCTGCAACAGCCTGGCTGTCTGTCCATCTCGGAGCCTCGGGGCTGTTTCTGCTCTGCTGTTGTTCTCGAGACCCCCCAGCAAGAAGCAGAGCAGTGGAGGGTGGTCGGACACTGGTGGCCATGGTGCCACCGGGCTCTGCCAGCCCAGGCCAGGAGATAATCCGGGATTGTCTAATTGACGTTCCTTCTTTGTCACAAAGTGTTTAAAGCCAACAGTGAATGACTGTGACTTGTCGCTGCAGCTGCCACCCCCCTCCCCGGGCTCGGCTTTGCCTTTTGGGGAGTTCTTGCAGCTGGGGCTTTGTCTGGGCCGGGTGAGCACGGCAGCCGTGGTGCCAGCGCCTGGCAGAGCCGGCACAGAGCTGCTCTCAGGCTCTAGGACACTGTCATGGGCAGTGTGGGGAGCAGAGGGGTCCTGTCCCCCTCTGTCCAGGGTGAACCAGGGCTGAGCATCCCCACTGCCTGTGCTGGACCCTCGTGTCCCTCCCCTGGCCATGCTGTGGTGCAGGGTGGTGGCATGAGCCCCTCACTTCTCAAGTGGCAGTTGTGTTTGGCAGCAATGAGTGGTGTTTAGTGGTGGGGTTTTTAGCAGGAATGCAGGTGCTTGATCCCATCCCAGGAGTATGCTGGGTCCACTGGGTCTTGTCGAGGAGGAGAACAACCGGTGTGATGGCTGGAGAGTTTGCTTGGAGGATTCGGGTTAAATCTATGTTCATGGCTACATGAAAGGAGCTTTGGGCAGTGCAGCCTGTGTGGATCCATAGGGGACAGTCCTTGAGCATTCCCAGTGGCCACAGCCCTGTGCTGGACTGGGGGGTGGCACTGGGAATTCCACAGCAGTTGTGTGCTGCAGTCCTGGAGGACGCTTTGGGTTGGCACTGGTGCCAGCAACCCCTGGCCCTGCTGTGACAGTGATGCAAAGGCTTCATGCCAGAGGCTGTGCTGGGCTGGGAGAGCTGATGGGACTGGGAAGGGGTGGAAGTGGGCACCCAGCCCAGTGACTGCTGCTTGGTGGCAAAACAAGGGGCAAACTCTGGTCCCCCGTGCTGGTGGCATCTCATTCATGTCCCTGCGTTGCCTTCCCTGTCCTCACCTGCTGTCTTCTCCTTCCCTCCCTTGCCTCCCTGACACATCTTTTCCAAAGATAACCTAATTTTTCTCCCTGTGGCTGCTGCCTGAGCTGCTCCTGCAGCTCCTCTCCCTCCCCCACCTTCCTCTTTCTTTTACCACAAATACTGTCAGGCACCCATGTTGAGTGTTCCCCCCACAACCAGTGTCTGGCTTGTCTGTGGGTGATGGTGCCCAGCTGACTCTGAGCCCTTTTCCTGCCAGATTTGGGCTTGACCCAAGGAGTTGAAGGTCTGTGAAAATGGCTTACGGGGTGGAGGAGGGCAGGGGAGCCTCAGTGGCGAGATGTCTCACAGGTCTGCCCGCTCTAATACACCTCTCCCCACAGGATGAGATCGAGGAGCTGCGTGCTGAAATGCTGGAGATGAGGGATGTCTACATGGAGGAGGACGTGTACCAGCTGCAGGAGCTCCGGCAGCAGCTGGACCAGGCCAGCAAGACCTGCCGCATCCTGCAGTACCGGCTGCGCAAGGCCGAGCGCCGCAGCCTGCGCGTGGCACAGACCGGCCAGGTGGACGGAGAGCTCATCCACAGCCTCGAGCAGGACGTCAAGGTGAGCCTGGCAGGGGACATCCCCACCCAGGCAGGGCCCCCGAAATGGTTCTTGATGAGTTGTGGCCGTGGAGGTGGCAGGGGATGTCGGGTTGTGGGGAGCTCCATGGGGCTGTGCTGTTTGTGAGGCCGTTGATGGGGACATCACGATTCCCCACTAGCAGTGGTGATGTGAGAAGTGGGAGCAGTGCTTTGACTGCACTGAGACCCCAGGTCTGAGGATGTCTTGGGGTGGAGATGACCAGCATGGCCCAAGGATAGGGATCTCAGTGCCATATGTGAGGTTCATCCTGTACAGACTGGAGCTTCCTTATCCTGCTCCGATGGAGATGCGATGGGACCACCACTGAGGGCATGAGTGTGCAGGGAGGCAGTGAGGGGACCAGGACCCTGGGGACCTGGGAGCTGCTCCTCTCAGCCCTTGGGGAAACCTTGCAGAGCCCCAGGCATTGTGGCACTGTGGGCTGGGGCAGGGACAAGGGGATTTCTGCAGGGTGACGTTGCTCTGCCCTCGAGGAGCCGCTGGTGCCGGTGAGTGTTTGCTGAGGGCTCTTGCTGACACAGCTGCTGCCAGGAGGGGGGTGCGGTGCCAGTCGGAGACAGCTCTGCATGGATGTGCAGCAGCTCGAGGACTAACTTTGTTTTTTGAGCAGAAAACAGCCAGTCCTGGTGCCAAGACATGCCACAAGTGTAGGGCTGTGAACCCGCCTTGTGCTGCCCATCCCTGCTGGGGCCCTGATCCCCTCCCCAAACCTCCCATCAGCCCCCAGCTTGGGTTGCTGCTGCCAAAAACGCCTCCTCCAGCTTCTCCCTTTATGGGAAAGAAAGCACAGCACATCCTAAGGGGAACAGGAGCCTGACCCCATGGCCTGAGCTCCCCCAGCCCTACGGAGGGGCTTGCTGCTGCCTCCTCAGTGCTGGTGTCCTGGGCTGTGCAGGGGAACACGGGCACTGGGGACAATTTTTCCCTTCCTATGGATGCAAGAGTGAATGTTTTGTGCTGTTAAGCTCCGCTTATGCCAGGGGCTGCTCCCTTGCAGGGATCTGGAGAAGAGGGGAGTCTCTGGGGTGAATGTAGGCACCCTTCACCTCAGGGCAGCTGCTGGTTTTTCTGTAATGTGATGCAGCAGCTCGCCTTTCTCCTGACCAGCACAGCTGCTGCCCACAGTGAGAGGCTGCCTGTTCTGATGCTTCCCAACAGATTTTCCAACTGTCTGGGGACTTTTCCAGCCTCATGGTGTGGGAAAAAGGTAGGAAAAGGCAACAACAGCATCGGGTTAGAGGTGGAGAAGGCAGGTTGGCCAAGAGGGGAGGCATGAGAGTTGGCCATGAGGCAGCCTTGCAGCTAGTGAAGGGGGAACAGCAGTCAGCATGTGATCAAGGGGATACACACAGGAGTCAGGGTGTCACCCACCAGTGTCTGCTCCAGAGGATCTCAGTAACAGCCTGAGGTTCTCTGTATGAGTATTGTAGGTGCCCAGAAGCTGCAGTCCCAGCTCCCTGCACAGTGTGGCCGTCTGATGAGACCCCTGTTGTGTCCCCAGGTGGCCAAGGATGTCTCTGTGAGGCTCCACAATGAGCTGGAGGTGGTGGAGAAGAAGAGGATCAGGCTGGAGGAGGAGAATGAGGACCTGCGCCAGCGGCTCATTGAGACCGAGCTGGCCAAGCAGGTGGTGCAGAACGAGATGGACAAGCTCCGAGAGGTGAGGGGGCCCCGGGAGGAGTCCCCAAGGCTCTGCTCGTAGCAGGTGTCCTGGCCCTGAATCATGGGATCCCCCAACCCTGCTTGAGTCGCTGAAACCCAAACTGTGCTGCAGATGCTTGTGAAACTTGAGCAGTGCCTGCCCTTGCACTATTCATCCCACCCTGCAGGCATGGGCTGGCTCTGCCACGTCTGGGGCGCCTGCAGGACTTCCCCCCTGTGCTAGAGACACTTTATACGTCCTCAGCCACTTGCTCAGCCTGGCCACCTGGGCCGTGCCCAACTCCCACTGGGCAAAGCCCAGCGTGATGTGTGGGGTCTGTGTGTCCCTGGCACAGTGCCCAGTGCTGGATGTATCCTGACCACATGCTGCTGGTTCAAACTGGGCTGAGCCGTGGGGCTGCATAGCAGTGGTGTCCCAGCAGTGTCCTGAAGGTGTCCTGGTGGTGCTGCAGAGCTGGGTGGGTGCACAATCCCCTCTGTGTCCTGGGAAGCCTCACATGTACCCATATGCACAGGTCCAGGGCACTCTGTGCCGCATTTGGGACCGGCTCTTGGCAGGATGTTATCCTTGGTGATAGGAAAGGCATTCTGGTGACAGCATGGACTTGTGATCCATTGCAGCACTTGTAACCCACTTCCCTACTGCCCGGGATGCCTTTGGTCCCCGGGGAGCCTCGGGAAGCACCGCTGGCTGAGCCATCAGGGCAGTGTGGGGGAGGAGACACAGGGAAGGGAAGGCTCTCACTTCCCCCACCGTGCTTCCTGCACACGGCTTGGGGTCTCTGGGGCCAGCTCCGTTTAATGCCGGGACCAGCTCCTGGGAAGGAGCTGCAGGACCCGGCCGTGGCCACACCCATCCCCTCTCAGCCATTCTCCCGCTGGTGACACGGAGCAGTGTCCCCCTCACCGGGTGTCTCGTCCCTGGGCTGCACAGGCTCCATTGACAGCCGTGAAATGGGTTTCCCTGCAGCCGGAGCGCGGGCTGAATAACAAACGGCAGCAGTGGGAGCTGGGAGGGAGCACTCCCGCGCCTGGAAAACAGGCAGAGAAAATGGTTGTGTGGTCAGTGTGTGGGGGGCTCCGAGAGGCAGCTGCTGCCTTGCCCTGGCTGAAGAGCATGGGACAGGACAGGATACAGCCCCTCTCTGCAGCTGTCTGAGCCCAGAGGGGACGCTGCCGGCTGGTACAAGCTCAGAGAAGGTCCCCAAGCTCAGGATGGAGTGTCCCCAGGCTAGCAAGGGCGTTGGGGTTACTCACTGATTGCAGAGTGCTAATTAGGCAAACATTAGACAAAGTGAGCTAACAGCCCTCCTCCACCTCCCTGCTGCTGGAGGGCACAGAGCCTGGCAGAGCTCAGAGCCAAGAGGCTGCACAGGGCTGGGCTCACCCTTTAGGGCTGATTATTTCTCCCTTCCAAGAGGTTTCTCCCATAATTGGATAATTGTCTGGGGATCATCCCCAAAGGCACAGGCATTTTCCTCTCTGCTCTACCCCTCCATGGCATCTCCTCGGGAGCAGGAAAAAAGTAGGACCAATCCGTGTACCCCCTGCCACATGGAGCTACGCTGTGACCAGACCCTCAGGTACAGCCACCCCAAGGGGTGCTCCCAAGGTGAAGGGATGACATCTGACCCAGGGTGCTGTGCCTGGGGTGCTTGGGGCTGTTTGAGGCTGGTGATGTTCTGTGCCAGCCCCAGTCCCCAGCGCAGTGGGGGTGAGGGCTGTCAACGTGGCACAGCCAGACCCTGGGAGAGGCTCTGCAGCTCCAACAGCTCCAGTGATGGTCGTGGCCTTAATAGGAAAGCCTGGAGCCCGGCACCTTGGCACAGGCAGCAGCTTACATTTCACAGCTGCTTTCTTTGGCTGTTGGACCTCAGCACCAGCTTGGAAATAGGTCCAGGGCAGCTGCATGGATCGTGCTCATGGGGGCTGTGTGGATGTTCTTGAAGGTTTCCCCCCAGCTCCCCTCCCCAGGGTGCTCTGGGCACCCACTTTTTTCTCACACTTTTGGTCTCCCTTTTTGCTCTGTCTGCCTTCCCCATCTCCCAGCTGTCCTCACTAGCCTGGACGTTGTCCCTTGTGTCCCCAGAGACCCTGAGAGCAGAGTCAGCATTGTCCTGCTGAGGAGCCCTCCCTATAGCTGAGTGACCAGGACATGTCCCTTGCTTGGGGAAAAGGCGATGGGGAATGTCATCAACTGCTGCTCTCACACTGGAATGCCCTAAGAGCTGTCCCTTGGCCTGGGGGTTGGATTCCCTGCTCCGTCCAACCCTGACAGTGACTGTGACTCAGCCTCTCCACTCTCCATGGCTCATTTCCTGCTCACTCTGCTCTCTCACTGCTCGCTTGCCTGCAGGGGGAATTTCTGGCCAAACCTCATGATGTGATGCTCGCCAGTCCAGCTCCCTCCAAGCAAAGGGCCTCCCTCAGCCCACCGGGGCTCGGGTGTTTTCCTGGGGTTCACAAGCAGCTGGAAAAGTTGGTGTGGATGTCCATCCATGCTGGGTCTGTCTGTCTGTCTGCACTGGGGCGCTGTGTGATTGCTATGGGTAACAGCTCTCTCTGCTCTCTGCAGAATTCCCTGAAGAAGCGGGGCTCTCGCTCCCTTGGGAAGACGGAGAGGAAGCCATCAGTGCAGGTATCAGTGCCAGTGCATCTAGGACACACCGCAGTGACCCACCAACACTCAGGTCATGGTGCCAGCTGGAGAATACGCTGAGCCCAGGAGTAAATCTGGGCATGGCAGTGCCATCCCCTCCTTGCAGGGCTTTGCAGAGCTTTCCTGCCTCTCAAAGCCCCTGCATAAGGGAGGGATTGATGTGCTGGGCCATCCTCTTTGTCCTCAGCCGCTCCCTTGTCTCATTTATCAATGGAGCAGCAGTGGCTGGGCAGTGGCTTTAACCCTTTCCCTGTGTAAGGAGCTGAAGGACTTTGGCTTTTCCATTTCAAAGCTGCTTGTGCCCTTGCGTTGTGGCTATTGCAACCTGGGTCCCTCCTGCCTGTCAACAGCTGTGCTTGAGAGTGGCCCGGGAACCTCAAGGGGTCTGGGAGAGCAGAGGGTCCCCACGGGGGATGGCTGGAGGCCACACGCTGTCCCTGCCCCTCACAGGCTGCCAGGACAGAGAAGGAGATGGGGGATTTGTTGGTGGCAGCAGGATTTCAGCTGTCACTTGCTGTTGGGCTGAGCTACTGTGACTCACTAATGCTGTTACCAGGGCTTGGAGAGGCAGAGCTGCTGTTGCTGGGATAGAAAGGCAAGAGGAAAAATCCTCTTTCAAAGGCAAAAAGACATGAAAGGTTTATTTTGGGGAGCATATCTGTTCCCCCAAAGCTGGAGCAGGGAAGGAGATGCTGTAAAGCTACTCCTGACTGAGAGCGTCTCATGGCAGGGACCCTGAGCACCCCAAGGGTTCTGGGTGACCTGTGTCCTTGCTGGCGTAGCCCACTCTTTGCAGCTGCAGGACAGGGATCCCCAGGCCCTCAAAGACTTTCCCTTTCAGTCTTTGATTTGTTATTTCCCTTTAACTCCATCCTTGAGATCCCTTTTCCGGCCAGCCCAGTGTCCTTCCCCCACTTCCCCAGAGAGCAAACTGTGGCTTTGCACCTACAGCCAGCTCTGCCCTGAGCTGAGGGGGCCCCTCCACCACGCCTTTCCCAAGGCTGAAACCCCTCCTCTGTCTCCTCCTGGAGGAGCTGGGGCAGGAAACCACCCCCAGCTTATGGCGGCAGTAAAACTCCTTCTGCTTCCCACACGCCTGTGGAGCTGAGACCCCTCAGTGTGGGAATGCAGGGCTGGATGCAGCCCCGGCTCCGTGATGGGACTAAGGCTCCAGCAAGGAGCCCACCCTGGGCTTCCCTGGGTTCAAATGCCCCTGGATGTGGCTTCTCCATCCACTCCCTCTCCAGTGGCAGGGCTGGTGGCCCTGCAGGCACAAATGCTTGTGACTCATCAGCGGCTTCCTGGGCCCCTTTCCTGCCCGGCTGAGCTGGGTGAGCATCAGCACTCACCAAAAATGGAGCTGTGGGGGACAGACTCAACACTGAGGTCTGCCCAGACCCTGCCCAGGGACACTCAAGGGGTCCTGGGGATGTGTATGTCCCTCTGGTGATGCCAAGGGGTAGAGGGACACGCCAAGCTGCTGCTTTTTTTTTCCCCTGGAAAAACAGGAACTGAGGTCATGTCTGCCCTGGCGGGGAGAGCTGCCCGCCAGCCCTCCCCTAATCTCCACAGCTAATTAGGGGGATGCAGTTTAATGCGCTTTAACGAGGCCACGTCTCTGTGCACAAGCATAGAACAGCAGTAGAGTGGTTCCTGTGGTCAGGGCAGGACATTTGGGGAATAAAATGTCACCCCAAACTCATGGGATCCCCCCCTTCCCATCACCATTGTTATGAACAGTCGAGGAAGTTTGCAGAGTAAATACCTGCTGCAGGGTTTTAGGGGTGTGAGGGTGGGCATGGCTGGGAAAGCTGGGGTCTGGAACATCCAAAGAGGGGGACAGATTGTTTCTGCCAGCCAAGAAAAGGGGAAAGGAGATGAGTTCAGCTATGAAAAGGGCTGCCAGGGCCACCAGCCACCTGGCCAAAGGGCTTGGCCACCTCCATCACCCACCCAGCTCCAGCGGGTGCAGCAGGGTGAGGGTCATGGCCAGGCAGGTCCCCTCCTGGCAGCCACCACACCAGAGCTCAGAGCACTCAAGTGACCCCGCGGCACGGGAAGCTGCGAGCTGGACGTCAGGAAATCCTGGTCCTCCATCCAAAAAGCTTCCCAGAGCAGAGAAACAGTCTGTCTGGGCAAATAGCCAAGGTCTTAACTGCTAAATAAAAAAAAAAAAAACACACAGAGAAACAGTCCTGAGAAGCAAAGGGGCTTGGGAAGGGGCTAGAGAGCTGATGCCGAGGCTTTGCTTGGGTTTTCAGTCCCCTGGCAAAGTGGTGGCAGCGAGAGCAAGGGCTGGATTTCGGAAGGTTTCCAGCTGAAACTGCTACTTCTCTGCTCTGTGATGGAGCATTTAGGGCTGGGTGGGGACGAGCAGAGCCCTGGTGAGGGTGCAGTGCCGTGGCAGCAGTGCCAGTTATCTCAGTGCTTGCCGGAGGAAACCTTAGTGACTTTTATTTTGCCCTGTGGAGTCTTGACAGCTTTCTGTCCCCCTCTGCCCTGTGGTGGATCAGGCTGGGCTTGGTCTACACATCCCTGCTGGTGGCTCGATGTCCTTCCTGGGTCCAGAGCCATGGGTCTCCTTGCCCAGGCTCTGTGCTGTCCCTGAAAGCCTCCAGGATAGATCTCAAAGCTTTTTCCCCTCCATGAGTGGCTGCAGATTCCCTGGGATGACTGGGGTGGGAGGGTAGCATGTCCCCAGGGCTCTCTCAGAGCCACCATGGCCCCTATGAGCACCTTTCCAACACCCACACCTTCTGTGTCCCCAGGAGGACAGCGCAGACCTGAAGTGTCAGCTGCATTTTGCCAAGGAGGAATCGGCCCTGATGTGCAAGAAGCTGACCAAGCTGGCCAAGGAGAACGACGGGATGAAGGAGGAGCTGCTGAAGTACCGGTCCCTGTACGGGGACCTCGACAGCTCCCTCTCCGTGGAGGAGCTGGCCGACTCTCCCCATTCCCGCGAGGCTGAGCTGAAGGTGCACCTCAAGCTGGTGGAGGAGGAAGCCAACATCCTCAGCCGAAGAATAGTGGAGCTGGAGGTGGAGAACCGCGGGCTGCGGGCGGAGATGGATGACATGAAGGGCCAGGGGGACAGAGAGCTGCCGGGGCAGGACACGCGGTTCCTGGTGGGCGTCTCAAGCTGCGCGGATGGAGGGGACACGGTGGCGGAGCTGCGCCGGCACCTGCAGTTTGTGGAGGAGGAGGCTGAGCTGCTGAGGCGCTCGCTGCTGGAGCTGGAGGACCAGAACAAGCTCCTCCTGAACGAGCTGAGCAAGTACAAGTCGGAGCACGAGCTGGACGTGACGCTGTCGGAGGACAGCTGCTCGGTGGTCAGCGAGCCCTCACAGGAGGAGCTGGCCACGGCCAAGGTGCAGATCAGCGAGCTGAGCGGGAAGGTGAAGAAGCTGCAGTACGAGAACCGCGTGCTGCTCTCCAACCTCCAGCGCTGCGACCTGGCGTCCTGCCAGACCACCCGGCCCATGCTGGAGACCGACGCCGAGGCCGGAGACTCGGCACAGTGCGTCCCCACCGCCGGCTGGAGGGACGGCATGGGCGGCAGCGAGGCCGACGGGCAGGACAGGGTGCCTGGCAATGGGAAGGTGCTCGATGGCCCCGCCAAGGTGCTCAAGCCCAAGGACCTGGAGACCTTGCTGGGCATCAGGGACCAGGCGACGCTAGTCAGCAAAGCGATTGACGTCTTAATTTCGGATGCCAACGGCTTCACCTCCGGGCTGAAGGCTTGCTTGGACAACGAGTGCGTGGGGGTGCTGCTGGGCGAGGCGGTGGGCAGCGGTGGTGAGAGCCCCAGCGACGCCAAGCTGATGAACGTGCTCCTCATGCGGCTGGGAGTGCTCCAGCAGGACCTGGGCTGCCTCGTGAGGAAGGTGGACCACCTCACTGGTGGCCTCAAGGAGCACACAGACTCTTTCCCCTTCTCCAGCCCCAGCAGCCACGACGTCATCAAAGAGGGGTTGCAGAAGGAGCATTCCTCCGACTTCCAGGTACAGCTTCTTCCCACATCCCTCACAGCAGCTGCTGCTTTATTTGCTGCCCCATTTCCTCCTGCTTTAATGGAGCAAACCCTGATCCCCAGTGTAACCTCCCTCCTGCCTCTCCAGAGCGAAATCCAGACTAACACTTCACTGCATGCCAGTGGCACCGGGGACAAAGTAGGACTCTGCTCCAACAGAGTGTGCCCAGGGCAGGAGGCAGTGGGAATCCTGGCACATCCCAGCACAGGCTGTTTTTGCCGAGGCTGCCCTGCCTGTGGCCAGGGGCTCTCAGGTGCAATCCCTTCTTATCAGGGGCTGATGTTTTGGCTGCTCAACCCAACATCCCCAGCTTGGAAGCTCTTTTGTGTTAGGGATGAGCTGGGTGGGAGGAGTGCAGCCTGTAGCCCCTGAAAGCAGCCCAAATTGTGGGGACCCCGCTTGCAGGAAGTCTCTGCCCCCAGGGGTGCCCAGGCGGGGTAATTTGGAGAGCAAAGAAAGACTTCAGGGCAAATCTGCATCCAATGAGAAGCACCTTTGGAGCACTGGAGAGCAGCTCATGCCCTGCTATCACCCTCCTCAGGGGTCCCAGCTCGTGCTGGGGACCAGGGATGTCAGTGGTCGTTGGGGCTGCGGGCACAACCCCTTTTCTGGAGCACACTCCCTTGTTCAGAGTCCTATTTTTCTGCATGTGGTCCCACCAGTCCCGGGTCCCAGTCTCCCCCAGTCACTGCATGGCACCGTAACTGGTGTTTGCACATTTTTTCCCTCTTTCTCTCTTTCTTTCCCTTTCCCCAAACAATCCAGGCCACGTGTCTCCTCATCCTGTGTTTCCTTTTGGTTTCCGCATTGTCTCCCGCCATGGTGATGAAGCTCCTTCTCCTCATCATCCTTTTTGTCGTCTTGTAGTTCTTTACTGTTTCGGAGACCCATTGTTTTGTTTTCTGGCTTTTTTTTCTTCCCGCTCTTTTGGTTTGTTCTCATTAACTTGCCCACGCATGCAGCAGCCTGATTTTAGGGACGCCGACCCTTTCCGCATCCCCCACGCCAAGGACACAGACCCCTCACATTCCCGGAGCTACAAAACCTGCCAGCCTGAGGAGAACGACTCCTACGCCACAGAGGTATGACACGGGCGGGGAGCCACGTCACCTCGGCCAGCACCGTTGGGGACAGGGCTGTGGGACAGGGGTGAGAGCTGGGGACCAGGGAAGCTGCAGAGCCCCGCTGGGGGGGGACACAGGGAGGTGCAGCCAGACACAGCCCACCATCCCTGTGGCCTCTCTGGGCTGTTGCAGATGAAGGAGCTGCAGCTGGTGCTGTCAGAGGCCAACGAGAGCCTGCGGGGGCTGCAGGAGCAGCTCTCACAGGAGAGGCAGCTGAGGAAGGACGAGGTGGACAACTTCTCACAGAAGATCTGCCAGGTGAGTAGGCAGCAGCCTGTCCCCACACC
The DNA here is from genome assembly GCA_035041135.1 of Platyrinchus mystaceus. Classification (NCBI taxonomy): domain Eukaryota; kingdom Metazoa; phylum Chordata; class Aves; order Passeriformes; family Tyrannidae; genus Platyrinchus; species Platyrinchus mystaceus. Next base: position 2,808,547 of record JAWWLV010000057.1, on the reverse strand, counting down.
CATAGCTGTGTCACCTCCAGCCCCAGCCCAGTGTCCCCACACATCTCTCCACAGCTGAAGGAGGATCACCAGAAAGCGCTGCTGCGGCGAGAGTTCGAGCTGCAGAGCCTGAACCTGCAGAGGCGGCTGGAGCAGAAGTTCTGGAGCCAGGAGAAGAATCTGCTGGTGCAGGAGTCACAGCAGTTCAGGCAGAGCTTCCTCCTGCTCTTCATGAAGCTCAAGTGGTTCCTCAAGCGCTGGCGCCAGGGCAAGATGGTGCACAGTGAGGGCGAGGACTTTTTGGAGGTACAGTGGGCGGAGGGGCTCCCACCTCAGCTGCCTTGGAGGGGGGAACATGATGTTGGGCATCTCCAGGGCTGTCCCTTGTGCCTACACGTCCCACCCAGGGCTGTTTGGGTGTCCCCCGTCCCTGGGCTGTGGGTCCCCTCCTCACCTCAGCCATGGTGTCTCCCACAGGTGAACAGCATGAAGGAGCTGTACCTGCTGCTGGAGGAGGAGGAGCTCGCCCCACAGCAACAGGCAGACAACAAGATGTGTGCTGGGGACACCTGGACCCCCAACACAGTGAGTGGGGTCCCCACAAGCCCAGGGGTGGGTCTGGGCAGGATCAGCCCCTGCTGTGACTGTGGTCTTGCAGTGCCATATGTGAGGTTCATCCTGTGCAGACTGGAGCCCAAGGGCTGAGCTCCCTTATGCTGCTTTGATGGGGATGAGATGGGGCCACCACTGAGGGCATGAGTGTGCAGAGAGGCAGTGTGGGGACCAGGACCCGGGGGACCTGGGAGCTGCTCCTCTCAGCACTTTGGGAAACCTTGCAGAGCCCCAGGCATTGTGGCACTGTGGGCTGGGGCAGGGACAAGGGGATTTCTGCAGGGTGACGTTGCTCTGCCCTCGAGGAGCTGCTGGTGCCGGTGAGTGTTTGCTGAGGGCTCTTGCTGACACAGCTGCTGCCAAGTGATGCGGGGTGGTGGTTCCTCTCGGGGTGCATGGCTGGGTGGGGATGCTCACTGCAGACACATCACCCCCAGGGGTGGTCCCTGCCTTGGGAGCAGGGCTGGGATGCAGAGAGGGCAGCTACCATGGAGTCCCATCCCCTTGGTTCCCCTCTGGGTCCCAGCTCCCCATGCTCACTCCTGTTCCCTCTGCAGCCCAATGAGTGCATCAAGACTCTGGCAGACATGAAGGTGACCCTGAAGGAGCTGTGCACGGAGCTGCGGGAGGAGCGGCGCGGGGCCAGTGAGCTGCAGCAGCAGTTCACCAAGGCCAAGGCTGCCTGGGAGATGGAGCGCGCCGAGCTCAAGTGCCACATTGCCCAGGTGGGAGCCCTGGGCACCCCGTGGGCTGGCAGAGCCCCCTCCTTGCCTGGTTGGGGGTTGGGGGGCTGCCTGTGCCCTGTGCCAAGTGCTGGCCGTTGGGCAGGGCTGGGAGCAGGGTGGCACTGTGGGAATCTTAATTAGCAGCCGCTCAGGCAGGCGAGTTTCTATAGCAACAGGGCTGGCATGGAAATCTGACTGTGGAGCAGCAGAAGATGCTCTTTATTCCTCTGCTGGGTTTGTATGGGGAGGGTGGGACGGGACAGGGGCTCAGCATCCCTGCCCAGGACAGGCATCTGAGAGTAGCATCACAGCCCTCCTCTCCTCTCCTCACCAGAGTTACAGCGCAGGTGGGGGCTCTGTATTCCCTGTGGATGCTACAAAAGGAATGCATGGCTGTGGTGGGGGCAGGAGGTGGAGGGAGGGCAGCCTGGGCTCCTGCCTGCAGAATCAGTCCCATTGGTCCCCCAGCCCTGCCCTCCCAGTGATGAGGGGTTTCCGCTCCATCACACTGTGTTGGCAGCAGCCCACGACTGTACATCAGTTCTGCTCCCTAGAGCAGGTGCCAGTGCTTTCCAGGCAGGATTTCTCCAGGCAGAGCTCAGCAGTGGTGCCCCAAGTGGTCCCCACTCCCCCTCAAAAGGGAGCAGCACCCCAGTGGCAGCAGCATCCTCGGGGTCTGCTCTGCCAGCCCTGCAGGTGATGCTGCCCCTCTCCAGGAGCCAGGTCCCGCATGGAGGAGTGTGGGCAGAGCACAGCCAGGCAGGCAGGACATTCAGCCTGTGTCCCACTGGGTGACCATCTGCCAGGCCAGCTGGCACAACATGGCTGCAAGCCAGGCCTGGCCATGGTGCCCACAGCACACAGCCTTGGGGACACGCTTGTTGTCCAAGCTGGCAGCACGGGAACAGCACTGGGAAGCGGGATGCTCGCAGCCTTGCCCCTCTGCTGGAGGTGTCCAGCACCACGCTGGAGCCACAGGTCTCCCACAGCCACCAATGTGTCCCTGCAGCTGGAGTCAAAGGCAGGCAAAGGGATCGCAGAGCGTGCGCTGCCGGACTGGAAGGTGGCACTGAAGAGGGAGCGGGAGGAGCACCAGCATCTCTTGGCAGAGTCCTACAGTGCCGTCATGGACCTCACCAAGCAGCTGCAGATCAGTGAGAAGAACTGGAACCAGGAGAAGGTGGAGCTGCTGGCTCGCTTCAAGGAGGAGCAGCAGCAGGCAGAGCAGCAAGCAAAGGATCTGCAGAACAAACTCAACCAGGTATGATGTCCCCCATCCTGAACATGTCCTCCAGCCTCTGCCACTTGCCCAGAGGGGCACATACTGCAACTGTTGAGTGACTGTCACATTCTCCAGTTGCAGAAAGGATCCAATCCATGGGCGTTGAAGCACTCAGAAATGGAGAAGCATGGCAGCAACTGGAAAGAGGTAAGAGAAGGTGGAGGGCTCTCAGGGTGCTCGTTGGGCTCAGGTCTACACTAAGGGTTAGGTGGGAGGTTGTGTTTACCCCAATTAACACCCTCTTAAACAGCAAATGATGCTGCAAGTGGGAGCACCAGGAACTGGGAAGAATGAGAGAGTGGAGGGCATAGCTGAACCCCAAGGACTTCCGTGGGGTTATAAAAAGCTGATTTAAAAAAGGTGTGGATGCAGTGAGCCCCATGCAACCCTGGGAATGAGATGCTGGCCGTGGGAGTGTGTGGGAAGCTGGTGGCGCAGGAGGGGAGCAGAATGCAGCCTATGCTCCAGCCCGTCCCTGTGCTTTGGTCCTGTGCTGGCTGACCCCGGAGCTTTCTCCTGTGCCCTTCTAGGCTCTCAATGAGAAAATCACAGACAAGGAGACAATCTCTGAAACTGAAGCCAAGGGAACCAACCTCAAAAGGTGAGTGTGCTGGTACTTGCATGATTCCCAGGGCATGGAGAAGGCCCCTGGGCTTGGCATCCCTAACAATCAGTGAGAGATGCAGCCATGATCCAGGGTAGTCCTGAAGGCCAAGGGCTCCCTATGAGGAGTAGGACTGGGTGCCCAAGAAGGTCCTGTTGTGGTGGGAGCAGCGTGCCTTCAACTATCCTCCAGCCTGCTGCCCTGTTCCCATTTAATGCTGATCCTCTCCCCACAGGACCAAGTCAGTTTCCTCCATGTCAGAGTTCGAAAGCTTGCTCGACTGTTCTCCCTACCTCCCTGGAAAGACCATGCCAGGGCTGGGTGACCATGCCCGGGGCAAAAAGTCATCCTCAGCCACCCAGCTGCTGCCCAACGGGATCCGGGACAGCGCCAGTGTTCCTCCCTCCCACTGTACATATGTGAATATTGAACAACCTGCCCCCGACAGCCTGGCCAAGGAGAAGCTGGGCGTCTCCTCCTGGGACTACTCGCGGGCAAGCAGCCTCTCTGGGCACGACCCAGCCCACAGACAAATACAGAGGAGCTACACGGCACCCGACAAGACGGGAATCCGCATCTACTACAGCCCGCCGGTGGTGCGGCGGCTGGAGGCACCTCTGGTGCACAACAAGGAGGGCAAGATCATGATCGAACCCGGGTTCTTGTTCACCATGGCCAAGCCAAAGGAGCCAGAGGAGTCGGCCAGCACCGAGGGCACCTACAGCCAGTGGCTGTGCAACTTCTCCAAGCAGCAGCGGGAGCTGCTGGACGGCGGCGCGGTGGAGGGCGCGGTGCCGCCGGTGCCACGCTTCCCGCCGGCGCTGCACGACCTGGAGATCTCGGGCAACATGAGCGACGACATGAAGGAGATCACCAACTGCGTGCGGCAGGCCATCCGCTCCAGCTCCCTCGAGAGGAAGGTGAAAAGCACCTCCAGCCAGACGGTGGGTCTGGCCCACGTGGGGACACAGACCATCCAGACGGTGAGCATCGGCCTCCAGACCGACCTCCCGCGCGGCGCTGGCGTGCATGGCAAGAGCTGGTCCCCGCGCAGCTCCTCCCTCGTGTCCGTGCGCAGCAAGCAGATCTCCTCCTCCCTGGATAAGGTCCATTCCAGGATCGAGCGGCCGTGCTGCTCCCCAAAATATGGCTCTCCAAAGCTCCAGAGGAGGTCTTCCTCCAAGCTGGATGCCTCCAAGGACAGAAGCCTGTGGAACTTGCACCAGGGCAAGCAGAACGGCTCTGCCTGGGCCCGCTCCACCACCACCCGTGACAGCCCTGTCCTCAGCAACATCAACGACGGGTTGTCCAGCTTGTTCAGCGTGGTGGAGCACACGGGCAGCACCGAGTCCATCTGGAAGCCAGGCTGCCCCGAGAGCAGCCGGGCCAAGCCCGAAGCACCCAAGTATGGCCTCGTGCAGGAGTTCTTCAGGAACGTCTGCGGGCGTGCGCAGAGCCCCACCACCTCCCAGGAGAAGAAGGAGGCTGCTGGGGAGGAGGGCAGCAAGAGAGCCGAGCATCCCAGCGCCGTCACCCACCACCCAGCCGAAAACATCTCCCGCGTCCTGAACAAGAAGGTCCTCAAGCAGAACAGCTGCGAGGACCCCAAGCCCTCGTCCCCCGGGCAGGGCAGTAAGGACACAGCCCTGCGGGACCCTGACCTCATCTCGGCCTTAGCCAGCGAGGTAACGAGGCACAGTGCCCCCCGGGGTGTCCCGCCGTGGCGGGGGTTGGGGTGCCCGGCCCCTCTAACCCCGCTGTGCCCTGTCTATTTTTGCAGGACACGGCGTGTGACTGCAGCTCCCAGTCCCTCACCTCCTGCTTCGCCCGGCCGTCCCGCTCCACCGTCCGCCATTCCCCCTCCAAGTGCAAACTGCACCCCGCGGACCCCCCCAGGGTGGAGGAGAAGCCGGGGGCCTCGAGTGAGTGAGGACGGGGGGCCGGGGGACGCAGCTATCCAGTGCCTGCTATCCAGAGTCCTGCCAGAAGAGCGCCCGCGCTGACGCCCGCGGGGGCCCCTCTTGGAGGCAGCGCGGGCACATCTGTCTCCTAAACATCCCCTTGCCCCCGGCGGGGACGCTTACGAAGCAGATGTGGGGCCGGAGGCTGCCGGTAGCCCTGGGGGCGCGGGGACATCCCGGCCAGGGTGGTCACTTCACCTCCCGCTGCCGGCACTGGGGGGTCCTTGCCGGTGCCCACTGCCCCGGGAATGTCAGCTGAGACCCCGCCATGCCGAGGGCTCGCCGCGCCCTGAGAAGGGGAGAGTGGCCGGGGGAGGCTGCTTGTGTGGACAGGGAGGGCTGGGGGGAAGTGTTGCCGTATGGAAGCACTGGCTGGAGGTGCAGTGCCACGGCAGCCCCGTGGACCGAGGGTGTTGGCTCCTATGCTGCCTGCCCTGCCCGGGCTCCAGCTCATCCTGCCAGCCCCGATTGCGGGCGGTTGCATCAGCCGCACGTGCTTCCCCGGGCAGGAAGGAGGAGGGAGGGAGGCTCTCTGCGGTCACCCGGGCTGCGCTGGCTGGGGAGGAGGCCTTCCCTGGTCATCCTTCTGCTCTGGGGGTGCTGCTGAGGCCCCTTTGCGGCTGGGAAGGGTACTGGTGGTCCCTGGGGCTCCTCCAGCTGCAGGGATGGGGTCGCTGGGTACACAGCGTGGGGAGAGGCAGTGCGTGCCTCTGTGTGTGTGTGTGTCCCCCTTCAAGGGGCCACGGCTATGGTGCCCCTGCCTTGCACCCACCTCCTTGCTTGGGGCCACTTGTAATTATTTCTCCTCCAAGTGCTGAATATACATATTTCTCTTTTTTTTTTTCTCTTTTCTTGTTTTGTTGTTTGTTTGGTTTTTTTCCCTCCACTTCTGGCTCTGGCCAACTCCGGACAGCCTGCAATGTAAAACCAAGTGCATTTTAAAAATACCGAAATGGGCTACATTGGAGAGGCACCAATTGGATTAAGAGATTGTGGGTTGGGAGGCTGCAGTGTGGCCCATGGCCTGTGCTGCACATCCCTCTGTCACCACCAGAAAAAGCCTTACCCAAGGAGGGAGGGGGCAGCACCCTCAGCCCCCACGGCAGTGCAGAGTTCCCGGGGCTGGGGGGCTGCAACCCAGCCCCACACAGAGCAGCGTTGGTGCCTCTGTGCAGCTCCAGGAGAGAGCAGAGATTTCTGAGACAGCTGCCTGACCTATTTTTGAGCTGCCTGCCAGGGGCCAGGCAGGGATTCACCCAGATGGAGCTGCCTGCAGGTGCCTGTGGATCCTGGGGCTCTGTGCATTGCTCTAGGGCTGCGTACGCTGCTCCAAGGGCTCCGTGCACTGCTCCTAGGGCTCTGGGCACTGCTCCAAGGGGCTGTGTACCCTGCTTCAGGGGCTCCATGTGCTGCTTCAAGAGCTCTGCATTGCTCTGGAGCTCTGTACACTGCTTTTGGGGCTCCATACATTGCTCCAAGGGCTCTGTGTGTTGCTCTGGGGCCATGTACGCTGCTCCAGGGGCTTTGTACACTGCCCCAGGACCTCTGTATGCTGCTCCAAGGGCTCCGTGCATTGCTCTGGGGCTGTTTACACTGCTCCCAGGGCCTCTGCACATTGTCATCCTGCAGTTCCACTTACAAACTGCTCGTGCTGCCGAGGCTGCTGCCCTCTCCCGTCCAGCCCAGCCGCTCTCTGCCCGCAGCAGCAGCAGGGCTGCATCACTGCCACGTCGCAGCCTCCGTCAGCACCTCCGCGATGGCCACTCACTGCCTGTGTCTCCAGACACAAACCAGCATCAGCCAGGGCTCTTCAGGCACAGCACCGATGGCCTTTTGCTCCTGGCCCCACAGGGACCCTCGTCATGTGGGTGGGGGACACACAGAGCAGGTGCCACCACCCTCACCAGCAGCTGGGGCCGGGCGCTGTCCCTGCCTTGCCAGGGAACAGTCAGGTCTCTGTCCCACAGCACTGCCACGGGCGATCTCCTGCTGTACATAGATCCTTTCGGGGTGGTTTTTAGCATTTTCATTGATAAATCGGGGTTTTGGTTTTGTTTGTTTGTTTTAAAAGACTTCTACTTTTGGAATGTGGTTTCTCATTTTTACAACTGCCTTTTAATTATTTGTAATATTGGTCAGTTCTGTCTTACTCTGTAAATAGCAGTGCTGGGCATTTCCCAGGGGGGCTAAGCCTAGGCCGGCAAGGGATCTGTGGGGAAAATTTGAGGTGTGAGGAAAATTTGTGGCTGATTCTACCCCAGCCCCTGCATGGACTCTGCCCTGTCCTCCCCACCAGTGCCCAACCTGGGGTGAAGCCCAAGATGTTTTTGGGCAAAGCCACGCTTGCCCCTGCCTTGTCCTCCTGCCTCCTCTCACCAGCCCATGCCAAGGTCGCATGAAGGGCACCTTGTGCTCCGATGACAGGCTTCCTGCCCACCCTGTCCTGCACCCCTGTATCATGCCTGCTCGTTGTGTGATGAATAAAGGTCCTGCAAGCCCTCACCCACACCCTTGGTGCTGCATTCCTGTGCTGTGGTGGGGGGACCATGTTGCTGCAGAGGGAGATGTGGGGTGATGCATCCTGTCCTTCTGTCCCCACCATCCTGCCTGTTGCCCAGCCCACACACGGTGTCTCATCCTCTCCTCACCCGTCCCTCTCTCCCTGACACCATCCCCATGTGCTGACCCCACCTGTGCCACACCACCAGGGCTTCTTGTCATCACCTGTGGGTCCTCCACGGCCTCACTGCCAGTGCTGTCACCCCACACCAGGCTCCTCTCAGCTTTGCATTGTTTGTGTGATGCTGGTGCCTCCCTGTCCCATCCCAGCCTGCCCAGCTCACCCCAGCCTGCACCCACAGCCCCTTTCCGATCACTTTCCATGGCTTCTTGTCCTTGTGCCCCTCAGTTGGACTCGATGATCTCAGAGGTCTTTTCCAACCTTCATGATTTTGTGATTCTCTGATCAGCTGCAGGTCACAGCCTCCTCCAAGGCTCACTCCATTAAACTGTCCCTCCCTGAGGTCCTCCAACACCCACCATGACCCACCTCTCCTTCTTTTGCTCCTCCATAACCTTTCATGCCCCATCCCTTCCATCCCTGCTCTTTGATCCCCTATGTCCCATCACACTTCATTCCACTCTCATCACCCACCTAACCCAACCCAGCCCACCTTCCTGTCATCCTCCATCACCCTCCACCCCATTCCTCCTTCCTGTGCTCCATCACCCCCCATATCCCATCCCTTCTCCTCTGTACCTCCTTTTATGTCCCACCCCTCCTTCTTCTGCTCCTCCATTGTCCACCCATCCCTCCTTCCAGTGCTGTCACCCACTGTGTCCCATCCTACCCTGCCACTCTCCTCCATCACCCACCAGGTCTCATCTTTCCTTTTTGTGCTCCTCCATCAGCCACCGTGTCCTGTCCCTCCTTCCTGTCCTCCTGCATCCTCCATCATGTCCTATCCCTTCTTGTGCTCTACTGTCACCTATGACCTCCTATCCCTCCCTGTTCTCCCTCACCCCTTCCACATTCCACATGTTCCTGAGTGTGCTATCAGCTGTGTCCCATCCCTCCCTGCCATGCTGTGCTCCTCCATTACTCACCATGTCCCCTCCCCCTCTCTCCTGCTCCTGCATCCTACACTACATCTCCCTCCTTGTTCTTCTCCACCACCCACCATCTCCGACCCCTGCTACCTGTGCTCCTCCATTGCCCTCCATATCCACCTTCCAGTCTTCCTGTGCCATTTGCATCCCATCTCTCTCACCTGCTCCTCTTTCATTCACCACACCCCCTTCCTTGTTATCCTCATCACCTCCACCATCTCCTCATGTCTTCTCTTCCTTCTTCACTTCCACCCTGTGCTATCCATCCTCATCCTGCTTTGCCTCCAGCTTTTAATATTCATGTCAACATCTCACCATCTCTTCCTCAGCTCCCACCATCAGTCCTCTACATCTTACCATCATCTTATCCCTGCTTGTCTTCCATTAACTCCCACCTCCACCCCAACATGTTCAACTTCCTCCAGTCTTCATCTTGTCCACATCTTTCTTCATCCTCTTCCATCTCTTCCTATCTTCTCACTCAACTTCTTCCACTTCCCCATCCCAAAATCCACCCTCACCCCCCACCATTTCTCCATCCCCTCAACTGCCAGTGTCACCCAAATTTGTCTTCTCCTCCTCCACCTTCACATCTCAAATTCCACCCTTGTGCTTTTCCATTTCTCACCATCTCCTCATCCATCCTATTCCGTTGCCCTCCAGTCCTAATCTTCTTCTATCCCTTAGATGTCTTTTCATCCTTCCTGTTGTCCTTATCCATATCCTGCTGTCTCCTCACCCTTCCTGTTCTCTGTCTCCTCCCCCTCCTTTTCCTCCACCACCTGCCGTATGTCCAGTCTTTTCATCCTCCCCAACCTCTCTTCCTCTTCATTGTCCTTTCCACCGTCTCCCATACCTTCTCCCTCATCCTCCATCTCATACTTCTTATTACTCCTCCTCAATCTCTCTGAGTCTCTCCTTCCTGTGACCCTCCACCTCCCAAATGTCCTTTTTCCTGCTATTTCACCTCTTTCCCTGTTCCTCTCATACTTTACCTCTGGCTATCTCACCATTCCTTGTCATTTGCCTCCCACAGTCTCCCTGTTTCTCCTCGTGCTCCTCCACCTCCCTCTATCTTCCCATCGCTCCTGATCCTCTAAGTGTCCTGCCTACCTCACTGATTTCCCCTCCACCCCCTCCCTGATCTCCAACCATCCTTCCTTAGCTCGCAGCTTCCTCTCTTACTGTCCTTTCATTCTCCTTCATCTCCCACTCCATCCTTACCTCCAATTTTGTCCCAGCCTGGCCTTTCCCATTTGTCCTCCATCCTCCCTGCACTCTTACTCCCAGCACATCTGACTGCAGCTACAATTTTCTGCTTCCCTTCCTCCTTCCCCTGCCTTGTATCCCATTCCTTCCTGACCTGGGAAAGCCACCACCAGCTCGGCCACCCCTGATGCAAGCAGGAAGGGCCCTTCCTACATCAGGAAACACTTCTCCAGCTAGTGAAGCTGGAACTGGTCACTGGGGAAAGGGGAGGATCTCTGCCTTTGGAAGGTTTCAGTTACTCAGCTAGATAAAGTCACCACTGTCCTGATTTAGCATTAGCAATAACTATTTTGGAACATGGAGCTCAACCAGATTCCCCTGGGATCCCTTCATGCACTCACATCTTTGGGAGACTTCCCCAAGCAGTGAAGGATTTCCAAGAGGGGCAAGACATGGCTCTGAATGCATCGCTTGGGATGCTGCATGAGGAACTATCCCTGCTACTTGCAGTGGCTCCATGGTGCTCAAGCCGAACAACCACACACTGCTCAAGCAGGACCATCCCATGCTGCCTGAGCAGGACCATCCCACACTGCTCAAGTTAGCCATCTTGTGCATCTTGAGCAGGATCATGCCAGCCTGCTTGAGCAGGACCATCCCAGCCTGCTTGAGCAGGACCATCCCACCTTGCTTGAGCAGGAACACTCTAGCAGGACCATTCCATGCTGTTCTGGCAGGACCACCCTAATGCTGCTCCAGCAGAACCATTCCATGCTAATTGAGCAGGACCATCCCACACTGCTTGAGCAGCAGCACCCTGTGCTTCTTGAGCAGGACCTATCCAGGCTGCTTGAGCAGGATGATCCAATGCAGTTGAGCAGAACCTTCCCAGGTTGCCCAAACAGGACCACCCCATGTCATTTGAGCAGAACCATTCCAGGCTGTTCAAGTAGAACTATCCCAAGGCTGCTTGAGCACCATGAGGCAGGCCAAAGTGACTTCCTGAAAGACTGTCAGCTCCCAGGTCAGTGAGCTATCCCTGAGATGTTCCCTCAGACCCTAGAGCCAGGGATCCTTGCATCATCTTTGGTTTCCTTCCCTCAGGCTGGTCCATTCAGAGCCATGGCCGTCCCCTACCAATGGCCTTATGGCTGCTCTAGGGCACAGGGCTGCTGGCACTGCTGCCAGGGGAAGGACAGGTCTCCTCTCCATCCCAAGGGAGCCCCATACCCTGAGGGGCCTGCACACAGGGCCTGTTCAGAGCATCCCATGTCACTCACGCACAAGGGCCAACCAGCCTCGCTTCTCTGCAGACTTTGCCTTCCAATGTTGGAGGCTCCCAGCCATCCCATGGAGGGGACCCTGCCCTTTCCAAGGTGATGTGTCTGAGGGACTGTCCCACTGCAATACAGGCAGGGACAGGGCAGCCAGTGTCTTGATGGGGTGGGGGTGACATTCCTGCCCAAATGCCTTCTTGGCTGGGAAATCTGGGGGAGGGAATTTGCTACCTGTGTTAGGAACTAGCTGAACTTACGTGTCTCCCCAAGCTGGATTTCTTACTCCAAATGTTCAAACTGTTGTATATTGTACTGGGATTTTTACATTGAATTATTGTAGAAAACAAAAATTTAAACCAAGTCTGTTAAAAAATAAACATTAAAAATCTCTATGAAAAAAATAAACACGAGCTTGTCTCCAAGTCCTCTTCTTACAGTTGTGTCAGAGGAGGGACGTGTCCCCAGCAGTGGCTTTCCTGCATGAGACCACACCACCCTCTGGTGTCAGCACCGACCTCAGCTCCGTGCTGGCCCTGCTCCAGACGTGCCTCTTTGCTCTCAGCTCTGCCTGGCTGGGATCCTCGCAGATCCTTGCATCCTTGCACCACCCCCAATCCTGCTCACTCGAAGCAGGTCCCATCCTGCTCCCAGTGCAGGGACACCCCTGTATGGTGTGGGGCAGGACATGGGCAGGCCAGAAGGAAGCAAAGCAAGAGCAGAGCAGACCCGCTTTGTTGGGTGCTGTCCCCACCCCTCACAGTCCCACCAAGCACTGGTGCAGTCCTGTTGCCTCCCACGCTGTCCAGAATGTGGGACGTGCTCCTGTGTCCACATGTTCCCATCCCGGGGCTTCATGTCCGAGTGAGGTGGCAGGTGTGGGGCTGGGCAACAGCTTGAGGCATCCCTGTGGAGGTAGGTAATGGCTTTCTTGCAGTTGGGTACTGGAGAACCATCTGATACAGCTCAGCCTCTGTCTGCTTCAGGCTCTGGGCAGGGCAGAAGCAGGTGGTGCCAGGGGACAGCGTGGGGACACATGTGCCCAGTGCCAATGACTGGGCTGAGACCCATGAGACCTGGCTGCAGGGAATTCATACCTGGATCCTGCATCCCTGGCACTTCACAGCTGACATTGCTGGCAGCTCAGACCCTGCAACACTGACACCACAGCCCCTGCACTGGTGCCACCTCAGAGCCCACATCACTGGCACTGCAGACCCCACTGAGTGCCCTGCATTGCTGGCACTGGGGGCCCTGCATGGTTGGCAACCCATCATCTGAGGGCACAGCCACTGCCACCTGCCTGCCCAAGGGCCTGTGCCACCTAGGCAGGACACGGCTACTCCATGGGCCACAGTCACAGAGCTCCCCAGAGCTCCAGCTATCCCTTACTGCTCAATAAATCAGGGACAAAGGGAGGCAGCCACGTTTTTGGGTGTGCAAGGACACTCTGATGCCTGGGGACAGCTCACAGGGGGAAGCTGATTATTAAACCCAACCTCCTCTACGTGCTGCTGCTTGAAGGCACCACCGCTCCTGAGCCGAGTTTCCCTTCCTCCATCCAATCTCTTACTGTCCTGACCCCCTCTTCCAGAATGAAAATAGCAGCAGCTGACAGAGCCCAAGTAAACAAATGAGCCACTGTGAGAGGAGAGAGCATCTTTATAAGTTAATTGGCCCCATCTAAGAGACAGACAGACATTTTCTTGTGGATAGATCGCTCAAGAAGCTCAGGCAAACAGCACTAACATGTCTCCTGGGTTTGATTTATAAGCCTGATTGCATTTCTAGCTCATCTCCATATAAAATGATTATGACTATATTGTCTGTACTCTGCAGAGGGCTAAATTACCAGGCTCTGATAATCATCAGCTACTCTTTGAATCTTAAACAGCCTGAAATTCAGAGGTCTCTCTCTCCAGTGACAGCAGAGCTAGAAAGGAAACAGCTCAGGCTTGATCTTTGTGTTCAGCACAACCTGGGCTGTTTTAACACCCCAATTAACACCCCAATACCCCCAGTGCTGGAGCAGGGAGGGAGGCAGCTTGAGCCCAAGGGCTGTGGAGCAGGTGTGTGCTGGAACCCAGAGCCAAGCCTATGGTACTGAGCAGTTACATTTACAAACAAAGGAGCTGATAACTCCCAGCAGGACTGAAGGGCTGTTATCACGGTGCTGATTAAAATTTCCTCTGCAGCCAGCTTACTGAGGAGGAGTGTCATCAGTGGGGAGACAGTACAACATGGTGCTTAACCCTGTGCTGATTCCTTCAGCACAAGTGAAGGGCTGCCCAGTCTAGCCATGTGCTGAAAATTAGCCCAAAAAAACCCAGAAGGAAGATCCACTGCCTGATCACACCCTCCCACTTCATCTTCTGTGCCTCCCACTCCATCTCACCCCTGCTCTGAAGGTCCCAGGAGCTTTTGCTCGTGTCACTTGTGATTCCTTCCACATCCTTTGCTCTTTTGTTCTGCCCCTCAATTCTATGCCTTTGCCTATAGTTAAAGAAAACTTTCCCACTGCAGGATATTCTGATAAAGCCTTCCACTGCCTGTGGCGCGTCTATGCAAGGCATAAGCTTGTTTGTGTGCTGTGATGTTCACCAAGGGTAAGGTCCATGCTGAAAAGATGCCTTCTCTGATTACCATCACCAAGCTGCTGAAACTGCATAGCCAGATCCTGATCCAGGGTGTTCCGTTCAGGAGATGGTCTGGGACGAGCGGGCAGGCAGTAGGAGAGCAGGTGGTTTGCTGTCCTTCTCCTCCATGCAAGGATGTGAGCCATCACACTGACCTCGGTGTTGCTCTCACACCTCTGTGCCTTCCTGGGTTGCATCCTTCCTGCAGTGTTGCCTCCTGCACACCCGGATTCTGGCAAAGAAGAAAAGACATTCAACTGCAGAATGATCAGAGGAGCAAAGGAGCCCCAGAACGAGCGGAGGAGCAGAAGAACCCTTTCCACAGGTTTCACTCAGAGCTGGTCCCAAAAGCAGCTGACAGTGACAGCAACCCAGAGCTGACCCAAACCATCTCCCACACAGAGCCCATCCCAGGCAAACTGAATGCACGTGCTCCCATGGGAGGGCTCTCCCACAGGACACCTGGGACAGATCTCAGCAGGATCCCTGTGGTGGCAGAGATGGTGAGAAGTGTGGAGAGACCCTTGGAGGTGCTTTGGCAGCATGTCCTCAGCCGGGCATGGAGGCTTTAACCACTTGTTATTCTCATGTATTTTCGAGTGGAAGGGGGTTTGGATCAAGTGCTCAGGGTGAGGGGGAGCAGGTGGAGGGAGCTCTGCTTGTTTCAAGCTACCACCTGGCTAAAATGTGATTCCCACACATTTATTGGCAATAAGGCCAGTCAGAAGGCAATGTCCTGTTGGGGCCCCAGGTAAGTCAGCTGCTCTACTGGAGCAGTGCTTTGCCCAAATTAACACGTTTCCCACATGACGATGCCTCACGCTCACCCCACTGGGAGCAGAAGGTCTGAGACGCACAGACCATTTCACACTTTCCGGTTTCTTTCCCCCGTCCCCAGCATTTCCAGGACTGAGGTCTTTCATGCCAGGGAAGGTGCAGTGAAGAGTCCCACCACAGCCACTGAGCTGCTGCAGGTGCTGCACTGAAAGGCTGTTTCCAGAGTACCCAAGTAAGACTCCACATATCCTGGCCAGTATCTTTTCTTTGACCCTCTGAGTGTCTGCAAGAGACCTTAATATGCAGTAACATGTACCCTTTATGTACTTTTATTTCTTTACAGGAAGAGGAAAGAAAGGGCCCAAAATGCAGCTGATTTTCCTGGACTGCCTGGTGAGTCAGAAACAGCTGGGAGTCAAGCTCAAAGCAAACCCTGCAGCATCCAAGCCCACCACACACCAGCTTCCAGGGCAGGACCCCATCTGGATGCAAGATGCCCTGGAGTGGAGGGAGCTGGACCAGCAAGGCATGGACATGCAGCAGGAGCCCTTTCTCTAGAGCCCACAGAATCACAGAGGGAAGACTGGACATGTGTTCAAGGCCAGGTCGGATGGGGCTTGGAGCAACCTGGTCTAGTGGAAGGTGTTGGAACAAGATGGTCTTTAAGGTCCCTTCCAACTCAAACCATTCTATAATTCTAAGATTCTATGGTATTTCAGCTGTGAAACACTGAAATGAAAGTGTCTTTGTGCCATGGGGGATTTGACTGATGGTACCAACTCTGCAGTTCGCAGCCCTGTATACTTGGTGCTTGAAGAGCTCCTGGAAGAGGAGGGAGCTTGGGAAAATGCCTCTGGGAGGCTATTTGGAATTTTCTGCTTTGCAGGTTCTTTTTGAGAGATGCACCCTCTCCCCATCAGGCAGCTTCCTGGGCCCCAGCTGTGGGCAGCTGCAGCACAACCACGAAATTCCCTGGCTGCAGCAGCCAAACTGGACAATGCTGCATGAGGGACAGCTGTAGGGCTGGTGGGACACGGCACTGTCCTGGCCTCATGGCTTGGAATGTGCTGCACACAGAGGCAACAGTTGCTGGAGAGAAATCATGCTGTCACTGAGCCTGGTGGAGAATTTCAGCTGGATAAATCACTGAAAGCAAAAGGCCAATGAGAAGGGAAGCAGAGGGTGCCTCCCAGATCTGCAAACCACCTCTTCGCTGGCTCTGGGACAGTCCCATGATGGGGAGAGTGACAAAGCCCTTTCCCAGCAGTGGGGTGAACAACAGACCTGGCACATAGGGGGACAAGGGTTTGTTAGAAAGCTGCAGGGCCCTGCTGGCAAATACAAAATCCCTGAGACAGAGGATGCTAAAACTAAAGGTTGGCAACTCGTAACAGGAAATTTTCAGCTTGAAGTGGCTTCTGAAGGACTTTAGGGTTGGGTTAGTGTTTAAAAGTGTTGTGTTAATCCTGCTTCTCAGGAGAGGATCAGAGTGATTTCCATTTGGTTTGTTAAATGTTAAATGATCATCTGTACCCTGAAACTCATGGGGCAGTGTCCAGACTGTCAATCCAAAAGCAGTGCTGGAGCAGTGCAATTCTCATAGCTCCTGGGGAGCTTCAAAAATACCGATGTCAGAGAGCCCAGGCTGTGTAGCCAAAATCACTTTTTCTTAGGAAACCCTCTTTTTTGTAATAGGGAACTTGGAGGTAACAAATGCTCGCTGGTGGAGGGAATACCTTGCAGGGTTTGGCTGTGTTTGTACTATTTCCACCGGGCAAGCCTGGGCTCAGAGACTGGTGATCCCAGTCTGAAACTCCAACAAGAAACATGCTAACATTGGGCATTTGGATACGTGTGGACTTTTGTTGGAGACTTCACCTTCAGGTGGTTTTTTTTTTATTACTAACAATGAAATCAATAATGTGAGGCCACACTGCAGCTTTCCAGAGCAGAGATTTGATACCACATGGCGGAGGAAGTTTTGTTACAGTGCTGCAGTGTGATGTGAGGGTGGCTGACCCATTTGGGGTGTAAAGCCTGCTGAGATCATGTTGGAGAGGTGTAGAGAGTGTCTCTGGAGTGATACTGTCCACAGAGTACAGCCCATGGCAGGAGGTATCACCTGAACTACTCCTGGGTTTCACCTTGGAGGAAACCAGCTGCGTCCTCCTAAACGGAGTCACAGAAGAATCTCTGCCCCCAAGCAGTGTGGGCAAGGCAGCAGACTGAGCCCAGAGCAGGGAGCTGCAGAATGGACATGTCCTTCAAAACTGGGGAGCATCCTGAATGGAAAATACACACCAGCACTGCTGCTTTTGCCTGTAGAACTGTTTCTGGCCTCTTTGCTGATGAGAACGCTGCTTAGAGAAGAGACAGTGCTGGCCAGTCCACAAGTTTGCAACTCCTCCCATGTACAGCAAGGCAATGCTCCCAGGGAGTGCACTAAACCATGGAATACACCAAGGATCCTGCTGGAGGCTGTATCTGCTCACTGACACCAGACCACTGGAATACTGTGCCAAGTTCAAGTTTATGGACTTTCATCTCTTGAATGCTTCTTGGCCCTGACCCATACCACCATAGAATTCCCTGACTCCAAGGCAAATGGCTCCCTGGGCACAGCAGTGATTTGCTCCAAGGGGTGATATTCCCCAGTGCAGAAGTGGAATTTGAGGTTTTGGCAGGTATTTCCTGCCTAGGAAATACCACCTTGGCAGGCAATGCCATGGGGGCAGTCTGACTGAACCCAGGGACTGTTAAGGATTGGGATGACAGTGGAATGGCTGCAGGAGGTACAACCACAAATGACTCATGGAATCACACTGGTCTCTGGGAGACCCTAGGTCCACCTGCTCCAATAGGGCTGGTTGCTCAGGGACTTCTCTGGTTGAATTTTGTCTGTGTCTGAGGACTGTGACCCTGCAGCCACTCTGAGCCTCTGTTCCAGTATTTGACTGCCATTGTTTAATTTCTCACTAACTGCACAAGGTCTGTACAATTTTTGCAGGGGGAAGATGCTTGGTAAACTGCCATGGCTTACTGTGCTCACACACCTCAGTGGAGGCGAAGTGGAGGGTCGTGAATCCAAAGGAAGATTGTTTTCTGCAGACAAGCTGTGGCCTCTGGCTTGTGTTGGGACTGATGAAGGAGAATCTCCGATGGAGCTCTGAGTTGCTCCCCTGTGCCTTGCAAAGTGGCAGGGACTGGCACTGAGGGGACACAGCTCCTGGGTGACACTGCTGATGAGAGAGATGTGGCTGATGGGGCAGCTCTGCTAATGGGGACACAGTGCTGGCATAGCGGCTGATGGTGGGGGGCCATGGCCTGACAGGGGACACCAGTGACAGGGGGGAGACACATCTAATGGAGGGGACATGGCTCAGAGGGGACACCACCGACATGGGGACACCACTGATGGAGGGAAATGGCTGACAGGAGGAGGCAGCAGTGACAGAGGGGACAGGCCTGACAGGGGGAGACACCACTAATGAGGATGATGGGTGTGACACAGCTGATAGGGGGACACACTGACAAAGGGGACACTGCTGATAGGGGGTCACCACTGATGGGGAGGACAGGGCTGGCAGGGGTCACCACTGACAGAAGGGACATCGCTGACAGGGGTCACCACTGGCAGGAACACACACACGGCTGACAGCAGTGACATGGCGGGGGGGGGATTCATCCCTGTTGTGACAGGAGGTCACCACGGATAGGGAGGACATGGCTGACAGAAGGGACATGGCTGGCAGAGGAACACTAAGAGCGCAGCAAACACGGCTCGTGGGGGGGACACGGCGTTTAGGGGGCTCACGGATATGGGGTGACATGGCTGAGAGGGGGCACCGCTGACACAGGGGACACCGCTGACAGGGGGGACACGCTGTTTGGGGGGTACACATGGCTGCAGGGGTACACTACTGACAGAAGGGACACGGCTGCCGGGGGGACATGGCACTTCGGGGGCTCACGGCTGCGGGGTGCCATGGCTGCCGGGGGATAGCACTGACACAGGGGGATAGCATGGCAGGGGACAGAGCACCCACAGCACTACACGGCCGCGGGGTGCTGCGACCACCCTCCGGCAGCGGCCCACGGCGGCCCCTCCCGCCTCGGGGCCCGGCGGGCGGGCTCCGGCGCTGCGGGGCGGTGCGGCCGCGCTCCCCGCCGTGAGGGCGGGCCGTGCCCGCCGTGCCCGCCCCCGGCTCGGCGCGGCGGAGCGGAGCGGGCTGGGCGGCCCCCGCCCGGCAGAGCCCCGGCGCCCCGCCATGGTGCTGCCGGGGGAGCAGGCCCGGCTGTACCGGCCGCGGCCCGAGCTGCTGCCCGCGGCCCACGTCCCCTCCTTGCCCCATTACCAGCGCCTCTACCAGCGCTCCGTGGAGGAGCCGCACGGTGAGCGGGGCCGGGCGGGAGCGGGGCGGCGGGGCAGCGGCTCCCCGGGCCCTCCCGGGGCTGCCCGCGGGGCTTGGGGGTGTGTGGGGACCGCGGGGAGCCCTCCACGGCTGAGGTGTTCAGAGGGTGCTCCTCGTGTCCGCAGGAGTGTCATCTGCCTCATCCCTCCCTGTTTCCTCTCATCCCTGTTTCCCCTCATCCCTGTTTCCCCTCATCCCTGTTTCTCCCTCACGAGCTCTGGCCTCCGCCTGCCTTTGCAGAGTTTTGGGGTGACATCGCTAAGGAGTTCTACTGGAAGAGCCAGCAAACGGGACCCTTTCTGAAGTACAACTTCGACGTGACCAAGGGGAGGATCTTCGTGGAGTGGATGAAAGGAGCGACCACCAATATCTGCTACAACCTCCTGGACAGAAATGTCAACGAGAAGAAGCTCGGAGACAAAGTCGCGTTTTACTGGTAAGTTTCTGTTTTTGTTGTGGTATAGAAGGTGTGGAAATTCCACGCGAAAGGGGATAAACAATGTCAGTTTCTGCTGAGGTGTATGAGAGGCTGAGAACCTGAGAGGCTTTAACCTTTAGGTGGGTACAGCAGGTGTTTGTTTCCAGTGTCCTTGGGAAGAGCTGTGCCGTGGAGCTTCTCTGCCCTTTCTGGGATGCTCTGGAGTGCCCAGCATAGCAGTGAGGGAGCACCTGACTTCCAGCTTTGCCTTTGCAGTTGTACCTGCTGAGACCTCAGAGCAGTTAGAGATGGGAGTGAGGCAGGTGCTGCAACTCACTGGTGAAGGAGGTAGATGTGGATGGAGACCTGGGGTGAGGAACAGCTAATATCTGACAGCTAAAAGCTCATAAACCCCCATATCTCCCGTGTTTTTGTTTTGTGGGTCTGGCAAGTTTCCACTCCTGTGGCAGAAAGGTTCTCCAAGTACCTGAGCTTATATACCGATTCATTGTACTTGAACTCATGTTAACACTGGTGTCAGAAAGACAGGCTTATCTATCTTTTCGAAGAAAAGTTACTTCCAGCCCTATCTGAAGTATGTTTGTATTTTTTACCAGAGTAGTTTACTAGTGTTAAAATCCATGTGAAACTTAATTTTCATGTTGATGCAAAGTAGGTTTCACTGGCGATGTCTGAGCTCCAGAATTAACGATCCCTGCTGAATTAGCTCACCTGGCACCTCAGCTGTGTCCCCAAACAGAGCCATACCTGGCTCTCCTGTGCATTTTGCTGTTTCCCTTGAAATAGCATTTGTGCTGCATGGATATGACTGTATGTGGCAGTGCAGAAGCACAATTAAATGTACCTTGTGTTAGGGATGCACTTATTGGGAGATGGGGAGTCCCTTCAGCAGAGCAGCTGGAGAAGTCTTACTGTCGTGACAATTAAAATGTCACATTCTCTAAGTGATTTGTGCAGTTGAAGGTTTCCCCTGGTGTGAAGGTGACAGGAGGTACCCTGTTGCAGAAAAGGACATGGGTAGCTCTGGCTGTGACTGTAAAATTGGGCTCACACTGAAGTTTCTATCCATAACACTCCTGCCTGTCTCAGTAGAGGAATTACATGCACTGCCTAGCAAATAATCACATTGATAAGGCACAGGTGAAATGTTGGAAGTGTTTACTTCCCTGCTAGTTAAATACATTCTCAGACTCGCTCAGATGCAAAATGACTGTGGCTTCTGAATGAAAACTATGTAAGCTCATTCAGGTAAGGGTGTGCCAGCAAACAGCCATTTGGCAGCTGGTGCTCAGCTTTATGGAGGGACTGAGTACTTCCTTCTTGCACATAAATCTTTGGGTGAGAGCAAGGCAGCAGCCTACTGCTTTAATTTGGGCTTGGTGAAGATTTTTCTTAGTTGTTCTGGCAGCCTGTGTGTGGGTATTCATGGTGCTGAGCAAAACTTGGACTGGATATGAAAATGGTGGGTGACTGTCAGTTGTGGTGTTCACAGTGCTGAAAAATAAGGTCTCTCCTCCTGCTCAGCAGACAGTTTTCCCTGACTGTTTTGGGATAAACTCTCCTAGCATGGTTCTGTCACAAGTGACCTGGCACTGCTGTGTGGAGCTGGGAATGTTGTGTCAGGTGGGAATGCCGGTGGGAGGGATGGAAGAGGCACATTGGACATGATGTGTGGTACTGACCTGCAGACCCCTGACACTGAGGACTTGAGGAAGTGGGGCTGAGGGCTGTGACTCGTAAAATTACTCCTCTCTGGGCACATGCTTTTCTTCAAAACAAAACAGTAATTAATTGCTGTCATCTTGTCCTCTCACATTTTGTGTTTAACACTCTGGAACGAGCCTGGCTCGCTAGAACACTTGAGGTTTGTCGCGCTATATGAAAGGTCAAAAAAGAAATTAAAGCCTCTGAAAGCCAAATAGGTTTTTTTATTTTTGAATACCTGAGCCTCTTGCTTCTAAGAAGTCTGTAGCCTGCTAGGTGGGAAAATGTGCTGACCTTATACCAAGGTATGGGTGACTGCCCAGCTCTGGGAGCTCTGAAAAGATACAGGACCATGGTCTCTGCTTTCAGAGAGGAGAAATTAGGGAAAAGGTGAATAATGTTTGGAGGCATTGCTGAGTGTCTCTGAGAAGTGATGTGTCCTGACAAAACTCAGCTGCTGACTGGCTGTCTCCAGCCTTGCATGCATTGGAAGGAGCCAGCAGTTCATCTGCATTTGGTATGGCCAAGCTGCTCTGGAGGTTCCTGTACCACCAGCAGTCCAGGACTGCCCAGATTGGCTCCACTCAGGGGGTTTAATCCCAAGCCACATGGAATTGCATTTTCAGCAGAAAAGGGCAGTATGAGGGATTGCTTCATGCACCAGAACTTGTACATAGGTGACGTTTGCTATGGTGGTGGTGTCCTCACAGTGCCGTTAGGAAGACTATGTAGTTCAAAATGCCCATCTTGAGTTGCAAGAAACACTCGGATTTTCCCTGTGGGCTGTTTCACTCTGGTATCTCACGCTGCTCACGAACGTTACAAGTATTTCTCTTTCTGCTGCTTTTGATTCCTCTTTCTCTGCTTGGTATTGCTGATGTGGCCTAAAAAAAGGAACAGGAGCTCCAGGAAATGCTTCTGATAAAGTGCTGCTCTCAAAAGTGAAATCTCTTTCACAATTGTGTGGAAAGGCTGAGGTCAGTCACAGTGGTTACTGTGGAGGTGGGTACCTGTGGTGACTTCTGTGGGACTTGCAGGTGAAATGCACACCGGACAAACTCCTGGGACACTGAGGGGACTTGCAGCAGTGCTGAGGACTTTGTGATGCATGGTTAGTTAGGGCAGGAGCACAGTAGTCCTTCAGTATGCTGTAGACATGTCCACGACACTGGGACAGCCCTTAGTTCTGTGCTGAAGTGTCTGTCAGAGGTCTCAGCTAAACTTGGGCAGCTGTGGAGGTAAAAGTATAACCAAGTGGGAATTCAAAAAGAAAAACACCTATTGCAAAACTCTCTCTAATTAGACCCCAGGGTGTGAAGGCACTTGGATGCAGCCTGTTCTGTGCATAATCTCTGCCTCTGTTTCTCAAACCAGTCACTCCAGCTGCAGTGCTGGTGGTGCTTGGTGGAACCAGGGGACAGGGGCAGGTGGTGCAGCTTTGCACGGTGTTTTTGGAGTCCCTGTAGCCAAGGTGTGGGTGTTTATCAGGGGGCTGCTGGCTTCTGCCAGCCCTGGGAGAGTGTATTAATCTTCTGCTTTCTTATATTGACATATGATATAACACACCTAGAGAGGAGCAATAAAGATAGTGAAGGCTGCCAGAGCTCTCTGGAGCTTTATTTAAACAAGAGAATAACTGCATATGCTTCCCTAGAACAAGCAGGACATGCAAATATAAGATGAGAAGGTGTGGTTTGTTTGGTTTGGGTTTCTTTATTTTATTTTAAAATGTAATAAAGGATTTATGGGCTTGTAGGTCTGAGACTTCTTCCAATAAAACTTTCTGTAAGAAAAAAACTCCACAACTATAGAGCATTTTTAAAAAACAAAAAGAAAAAAACAACCAAATCAACTCACACATCTGTTGTTTGCACTGAGGCTGTGACTGAGGATGCTGGCTGCTAATAGCCAGCCTTTTAAAATACTTAATTGTAGCCAGTTTCTCCATGATGCATTTGGCTCTCTGCTCCCACTGGCTTCAGGGCTTTGGAGTGTCTTGTGTCAAACTGACTCTTCATTTCTTTGGTAACTTCCTGGGTGACTTTTTTATACTTCCAGTGATGAAGCCTCTTTCAATGCTCTTCTGGTGGTGAAAGCACATCCCTAAATCACACAGTGTATTTAAAGAACAAAATTCATCACTGGGAAGGTTTTTACTGATCCACACTTTCAGGCCTGTGCCTGCTCACAGTGCTACCTAGGCTCAGCACAGCTCCTTTCCTGATGGGAATTTCCATGGGAAAAGGGGTGGCCCCCTCAGCAAACCACCTCATCTCCCCATTGTGTGTGCTGAGTGATAGATTGGTGGGTTTGGCAGATACTAATTCTTTTGGAAGCATTTCTGGACTGTACAATGCTCTGCTTCTGGAAATCAGGGAGATCAGGTGTACCTGAAGTAGGTAAGAAATTACACTGAATGTATTAGTATTTTATTGAGTTGTAAATCTTGTGCCCTCTTCAAGGGCAATGACAGTTGTAGTTTCCATGCCAGAAAGTGTAACTCTCTTCTCTCTTTGTGAAATCTGCCAGCCTGGGAGGGAGTTACAAAACTGGCTGCATGTGCCTGAATGCTCCAGACGAGAACGTCTCTGACTGAGCTGTGTGGGTAGTGCAGGAGTGGGAGTGGTGGGAGCATCAACAGAAACACAGGATTGAAACATGGAGTAAAGGGAGTAGTGTAGTAGCTCAGGCACATCCAAGTCATGTGCTTCCCTGACTTTTTTGGGATTCTTCCTCTCCCAGTTCTGGGACAGTCACCAAGCAGTGTGGTTAGTGCTGTGGCAGTAGTGCAAGCAGCTGCTGTGTTTGGATACTCTTATATAAGTGCAAACTAGGACAGGAGGGACTCATAGCTCGTCCTCAGGTGTAGCTCCCTGGCATTTCTCCATAGGTGGATGGAGTCTCCAGCTGTGGGCTGTTGGCTGTTTGGAGCAAGGCCATGCTGGGTTGAAGATTAACCAGTTCCATGTAACTGCTCTGACTGTCCTTCTGTGGGTTTGGTTGCAGATGAGATATGAAGACAGTGCTGCCTCAGGGCAGCATGGTGATGTCTGCCTAAAGCTTTGGAGGTTCTTGTTTGGCCTGAGAGGCTGGAAAACACAGGGATCATGGTCTGAAACTTGTTTCCAAGGGCTGTGTGTGTGCACCCACACCTGGCATCCTCCAGTTTTCTCCTGTGATATGTCGAGGTTCTTCGTTCCCAAGTGCTTTTGTTAGTGGCTTGTACTCATGGGCTGCATCCTCCATCCTCTTCATTACTAGGGAAATCTCTGAAGTAGTTCCCAGGTGAGGGATGAACTAAATGTGTGAGAGCAGCAACGTACCCCCTTCAGGCAGGTCCTGTCCCGTGGGTTTCCCACGTGTGGGGTGTGCTTTCCTGCATGCTCTGAGTCGGGGGGTTGAGCACTGTGGTACAGTTGGCATGCACGGACTCACTGGAAATGGTTTTCCCATTCCAGGGGCTGACTGGGAAGCAGAACTTGACTCATCCATGTCAGGCACACTTGCTGGTTTTCAGGGAGATGCTGGGAAGGGTGATTAGTTTGATGTTTTGGGGATCCCAAGCCCTGTTAGTGCTCTGCAGAGCCTTTTCCATCACAGGATGCAGGGCAGGAGCAGGAAGGTGGCAAGTGCTCCCAGCCTTGTACCGTTCTGCTCTGCAGTGCAACAAGGGGAAGGGACAGGTATGAAAGGTTGGTGACCACTTGATTACACAGTGCCTGTGGTTTCCCGTGGTTTCTGCCATTCAGAAGCACCCCTGGACTTGCACCTCCATGGGAGGATGTTCTGCATTACTGAAGATTTTCTTTGGAAGTAGCTTTTACTGAGCTCGAATAACCTGTAATCCTGCTCCTGTAGGCAGAATGGGACCTTTCTCCTTTGTTAAGTCAAATCTGTTAAGAAAGAAGGCACTCAGGCAGCACTGGTGTGGTTGCTCCATGGCAGAGCAGTGAGGACAGGGGTTGTTTTAAGCCCTCCTGCTTGGGAGAGCAGCTCAGCTGCTTTGAATCAGGGGAGCAGCTTTCCTTTGGGTTTTGTTGGATCTGTTTGTTCCCAGCCTTTTTGCTCAGAAACCTTTGGTAGCTGCTGCTGGCAGGGATACAGCATCCATCTATATAAATACAAGGGAGTATCCAGGAAGTATTTGACCAGATAAACAAGTGGGATGTCCGTAAGTGCCCAGCAGTAGATGGCATGTGCCCCAGAGGAGGGCAGGAACTTGGATGTCGAATTGCAGAGCTGCTGGCCAGGGTGTGCTGGTGGTGTTTGCAAAGGGCTGCCGTGCCAAGGGCTGGGAGGTTGCCAGCCCCTCTTTGCTTGGAGAGGGCAGTGAAGGGGGTCCTGGAAAACAGTAGATCTGACTTGCATCCTTAGTGGAACAGGGTCGGTGTGTGCATGGAGCAGTGCAGGCTGCTGGGAGAGGTGGTGGAGCTGCTGGCAGTGCCGGAGCGCAGGGCAGGCGGCACTAAGCACACGGGTATGGCTATTTTCCTTCTGGGGGTTTCCCACAAAACGTTAGTCAAGACAGTAACTTAACTGTGAATGGAAGAACAGTGTTTCTATGGAGCTGGTTTACCCTTGCCCTTTGCTTCCTCACTTTTAGAGGTCACTTTTCAGGACCAGCAGCAGGTCCCCCAAGGACAGTGTTGAAACCAAACTGCTGATGGGGGCTCATGTGCCCTCTAGAAACAGCAACTCCTGCTGCTGCTCCTGGAGACAAAGGTTCTGCCCCAACATGATATTTTGGTTTAGTCTGAGAGGCTCTTGGCTGAGCTGCTGTGAACATCCCAGTGCTGAACTGCAGTGCTGAGGCCTAAATGACATCCATGACATCTTTTATGTTCTTGTTTAGTACTTTTTCCTTGTGCTGCTTGTTGGTCTGAGAGAGGGTCTTGCTCTGGTGATTCAGCACAAGGGATTTAATCATTTTTCATAAGTTTCTGCTTACACCCCTACCCAAAATTGTTGGTTTATACCCTGTCCAAAGCTGCATTTCTGCATGGCTCTGGGTGTGTGTAGCACAATAACTACCTGGGGTAATTAATGAGGGGGGGGTGTGCACAGACAATAGCACCTGGATTTTCTCATGTCTGTGAAAGTTTTATCTTGTGCTGGCAGGTATTACAGGCAACTTGATACGTTTTAAGAATACTTGGTTACTGTTGGGAGGGGCAACACAGTTGTGTAGGGATGGCACATAGCAGATATTGGCAAGCAGAGTTGAAACTGGGGGTGGATAAATGGAGTTCATGGACAGAGGGGATGGTGAGCTTCTGTACAGATTCAGGACATGGAAGATCAGAGCCTTCAGTTTGCTTATTGGACTAGAAAACCTGATTATTTTAGCTGTGTGAATGGCTTGTGTGTTCTTCCCTGGCACCCTGGTGTGAATGGAGCAGCAGTGGACAAGGTTCAGGCTCTATGTGGGTGCTCCAAGTAGGGGATGAACTGATCAGGCTTTGCCAAAAGAGGTGTGAGTGGTGCTTGTTCCAAGCGTGGCATCTTTCCTGTTGCCTTGATTGTGCCTGGTGGGCTCTCTGTGCCCAAATCTCTTGGGCTGTAATGCTCATTGTGAAACCACAAGACCTCTTGCCTCCCCCCAGCACAGGGAGCTTGGGCCTGTTGGAGCAGGTTTCAGTTCTCTGTTTGCATTTCTGCACATCACTTGGTGTAAGTGTCGAAATGTGGTTTGATAGGAAATTGTGAGCCCTGGCAGTTGGCCATGAATTCAAAGCTCATCACTTTCTTAGGTGTCACCTCCCTTCTTTAGGGGAATCCCTCAAGGAAATGGAGGGCCTTCCTGGTTGCTTTTTCACACCCAGCTGCCTAACAGTGCCCAGAGAAGCTGTGGCTGCCCCATCCCTGGAAGTGTTCAAGGACGGGTTGGACAGGGCTTGGAGCAACCTGGGCTAGTGGAAGGTGTCCCTGCCCATGGAAGCAGACCGTTTTTTAAGGTCTCTTCCAACCCAAACCATTCATTCTGTGATAGTGAAGCATGTTTTCCATTCCTGTTGCCACTGACCATCTTCTAAGAGATGTTCTTTAGATGACGGTCCAGCAGGTGACATCTGGTCATCACCTGTAGAGGTTTATGAGGCATGAAGGTGAAATGTCCACCGTTAAATCTGATTAAAAGTTTAAATTTCCTATGATGACTTCCATGGATATTGTTTGAGCCTCCATTGAAATCAACTTGCCTGGCTTTCTGTGTTTCTAGAAGGTCTTCAAAATTTGGCAGGATGCTCCATCCATGCCAAAATGGGGCATCTTCCAGCTGCAGGTGACTTATTGATTATTTTACTTATAGAAGCTTCATCCAGGATCTGAAAACTGTTTCATGGCCCAACTGTAAATTACTTAAACAAGGAATCAGCTGTGTTTGGCTGGAAATAAGCTCTCCTCCTGTTGGACTGGTAAAAACAGTCCTTGCTCCTCTGAAAAACTTACTGCTGGTGAACATCTAAAATGTTTCCTCTCATGTCAAACTCTCACATTTTTCCACAGCATTCCATGGGTTTGGCTTGCAGGGTTACAAGTGCTGGCTGAGGGCAGCCAAACTGAGTCTTGCATGTGACCTGTGTTGCAATGCTGTGTAACCATTCTGTTTCCAAAAAAAAAATAATAATTAAAGTTGCTTAAAAAAACCTTTCCTCTAAATAAAATAGGCAAAAAGCTGGCATTTTTCTTTGTTGGCTGTTCTCTTGTGCTGTAAAACAATGTCAGAAAGTAAGAGCATGGTTAGAGTTAATGCATATCCCCTTGACTGGATGGTTCCTTTATGTCTGAGCATCCCACTGCCTAAAGAAAGTGGCTTGAAGTAGATTTTATGGCGTAGCCTGGCATGAATGGGAAAATTGGAAGGAATTCTGGCAGGTCAGTAAATAAAGGAGTGATTTTGGAGCAGTGTCCACCTCCAGCTGGGCTCTGTGCTGTAGGATCGCTCAGGGTATGGCAAAGTGAACAGTGGTTGGGCTGCACAAGATAAATATTATTTCTCTAGATGCTTCTGGTATTTGTTCAGGTTCTGAAAGGCTGCAAATACAAACAGTAGCTGAGAATGTGTTTAATGAGAAGGAAAGACAGAAAGATGGATGTGGTTTTCCTATGGGATGCTAGCAACCATGCAGGGTGTTGGGTGTTTGCTTTGTAGGCTATTTTTGAAGGTGATTAGAAGACTGATTCCTTGATCAAAGAGCAGATGGTGGCCCAGTGTCCCTGTAGAAATAAGCTCTGTTTTAGCTGTTTTGTAAAATACAGACACAGCAATGCCTGTGTTGAGCTGGGGCTGGACTTAGTGCATTGTGCTCTGTAGAGCACAGGGCTCCTGATTGCCAGCCTGCTTTGGGTTTCTTTATGGCAGTAGGAACCTATTTATCCCAGATACATGATCAACTTTTAAGTCGTGATGGTTTGGCTCAGAGATGGATTTGTTAGGCCCTACCTATGTGTATGGGGGCCACTGGAGGGGAAAATCATCGGGTTTTAATGCAGTTGTCAGATTTAACTGTGTGGTTTTAGGAGGAGATGCTGTTAAATTGGACAGATTTTTCTTTTCCCTGGGATTTCTGTTTCCAGGTTTACTCAACAGTGTTCTCTCATTGCTGCCAAATATTTCTGAACTCACTGGGAAGACCTTTTCACCAGCCCCTCCCAAGCTGTGCTCCGTCGTTACGCAACTTCTTCTTTCGTGATCCTTGTCATGGTGCAATGGGATTCGATCGGGGCTACAGGGATGGTAGAGCCTGAGCTTTCTGGTAAACCTGCTGCTCAAAAAAACCTCTCAGCCTTCCCAGAACTCCTTTGGGAAATCCCTGCCATGCATTACTGTAGTGGGAGATGGGTGACATTAAGTGTGGGCAGGGCTGGGCTGGCTGCCCGGTTATTATGAAATGTTCTCATGAAGGTTTTTTCAAACCTGGAGCCAGAGGTGCAGACCTGCTGCAGACCCATCTGCTTGGGCAGTCTGTTCAGAAGTATTTACCAGCATTTTTTTCTGATTAAATGATGTCTTTTTCTGATTATCTTGCACAGCTGGTCTCCCCAAACTCCACATTTCACCGTAATCTGTTTTTGCAAGGACAGATTTTAAAGGTGCAATTCCTGTGTCAAATGGGCATAAGCAAGGCTGGGGTGGAGGGGGAAATCCTATTTTTATCAGTTTTGGCTGCTCTTGTTCCCAAAGGACCAGGCTGTATCCAGGCAGACCTTTTCCAGGCTGCAGGTTTGGGGAGTGTCCTGAAAACGGGAGGTGTGTGAGCAGCTGGTGCTGGGCAGGCACCAGAAGGGCCCGGGGCTCCCACTGCCCATGGAGCACACATGTGAGCCCATTCCACACATGGCAGGAGCTTGGCTGGGCCCAGCTCTCCCTGGCATTTTGGCTGCACTATTTCTGGACATGGAATGGATCAGGGAGCCATGAGCCTGTCTGGCTGCCCCCAGTGACCTTGCACGTGAGGAGCTGTCACCGCAGCGGGGAAATTCCTTCCTTTACCTTGTACCCTGCTCTGGGAACAGGCTGCTCCTGGAGCAGGAGCTGGAGATCATGCTGTCTCCATCCCATGCCTCTCATGCAGCGCTTGGTCCCATGCTTAGGAGGGATTTTGGGCTCTGAGCATGTTTTAGTTTAGATGGCAACAGAGGTGTCCTAGGGCGGACATTCTCACTGCCCCCATCTCTGCCCTACTGGAGTCTCTCTGTGGTTCCCCACTGTGCAAATTCTTCCTGTGATGTTGCATCATTTTCTGTTGTTTCTTTCCCTTTTCCAAAACCTTTCTCAAACTGGGAATCCATGTTTTCTTACTGGTGCTTTCCAGTAGGTAAAATGTAGAGCCTTTTTCCTGCATTGAGCAAAGTTGCCCTGTGGGCTGCCATCACCTCCCCATTGGTTGGGGAATTAAACCTGGTGGCTTTGAGGTGTTTTGCTGTTCTCTGAAACACTCCCCAGCAGTGCTTGTTCACCTTGGGTTAATGCTTTTATTTATTCAGAGAGTCATGAAATGATTTGGTTTGGAGGGACCTGAAAAACCATCTGGTTTCACCCCCTGCCATGGGCAGGGGCACCTTCCATTAGACCAGATTGCTCAAAGTGCTATCCAACCAGGCCTTGAACACTTCTAGGAAGTGGCAGCCTGAGTCAGGGCCTCACCACCCACACAGGGAAGAATTTTTTCCTAATATCCAGTCTAAACCTACTCTCAGTTGAAGCCACTCCTGCTTGGCCTGTCACTACATGCCCTTGTAAAAAGAGAATGATGTGCCACAGAAGTTTAAAGGAGAAGCTTAAATGATCTGCAGCCCCTTTGGTCCTCAGTGGGAGCAATTCAGGGGTCAGAAAGGCTTTGGCTTTGTCCCTAGCTTGCTTTGGTCTGTGATTTTTCTGTTTCTGAGTGTGTGGATCTGCAGATGGTCTGGCAGATCTTGAAGACTTCTAACACTTCACTTGCTTGCCTTCATTTCATCCTTTTCTCCTCTACATCAGCATCTCTTAGTGGTGTTATAACCCTTGTAAATCACAATTATCAGCAGCAATTACCTTGAAAACCATAATTCCCACTGATGCAACCTGTGCTTCCTGCTGCTCTATGCAAATGCAGAGGGAAGCAGTAATCATCCATTACTCAAACAGGTTATGCAAATAATTTTTCTTTGGAAATCTGGTGAAAAGGAAAAGCCAAACAGCACTGCTGATTCGTTTTTGGGCCAGCTTTGCTTGGTCCATTTGGCTGCTCTGGGCAGTGTGTGTCCCCTTGACCTCTGAGCTGCAGCAGGTTAAGAAGTCGCTGCCCCTCACTGCTGCTGGTCATCCCACAGCTGAGATGGGCTCAGCTTGCTTGGGTATGTGATGAGTGGTTGAAGCAGATCAGTGCTTGGAAAGTCCTGTAGTCAGCCCTGATGCTTGGCAGAGCATGGTAACTTCTTAACCTGCTTTGGTGCAGACATCCAGAAGGACGTGTGGGCACAGCTTCCCTCTCCCACACTGCTGCTCCTGACCCCTGACTGCTCCACGGGGTCAGTGCTTGAGCTAATGGGGCTCTAAGAAACGCTTGCCTGCTCCTACAGACCACTTCCCTAATCCACAGGATGTGTACAGCACTAAATCATTTGCTAACCTGTGTGGTCACTCCCACAGGGAAGCTCAGCCTTGATTTACTACCTGGGCACCGGGTAAAACAGCTCTGGGGCTCTGCATCTCCAGAGTCAAACTCCCAGCTGAGCAGGCAGTCTGAACCCCCATGGAGGTGACACGTGTTCAGGTCCTGCTGTCCTGCACACTGTGGTGGTCGTGGGCCCTTGGGTTGTGTGGCCCTGGCAGTGAATGGCTGCAAGCAGCTAGAAAACTGTCCTCTTGGCATGAAACCCATCTTTTCTAGCAGAAGGCCTGCCTTGGAAGGTCTCCGGTTGTGCATTTGTGCGTTTAGTTTAAAGGACTTGCATTTACTTAATTGGTGGGTGGTTCAGTGGAGAGCACAGAATGCTGGGATAGTTTGGGTTGGAGGTCATCCAATTCCTCCCCCTGACATGGGCAGGGACACCTTCCACTAGCCCAGGTTGCTCCAAGCCCTGTCCAACCTGGCCTTGGACACTTCCAGAGATGGGGCAGCCACAGCTTCTCTGGCAATTCCATTTTAGCCCGTCACCACCTCACAGGGAAGAATTTCTTCCATATATATATTCCATCTGGCCAAAAATTGCCTTTCTCCAGCTGAGCTTGCACACAACACGCAGCATGTAAAACACAGGCTTCTCAAGTGCTAAACTCAGATGCTTTCCTGCTGTGACCCAGATGATACTGTAAAATTTGGAATTACAGTTGCTAAATGTAGGACTGGGTTGGAGGAAGATGAGAAAAAACATCAAACTGAAACTAAGTTTCGCTGTGAATTTCACCTGGTGGTGTATCTGGGAAGTTTGGGGAGCTGAGAATTGGGTTTTCCTTTCAGAAGAAGCCTCGCTGTCAGAGCAGAGATCGCACACGAGCAATCACAGCAGTGTTGCTGCCATCTATTTTGACCAGCAGTTCCTAAAAAAAGGATATATTTGGAGGATGTTGGATTCTGGGAGGTCAGAACTGCATGCTGTAGGTGTGCAGGTGAGCTCTGCAGTAATGCTTTCAGAAGAGTGAAGTTTTTTATTATATTTTTTTTTATTTTTCAATTTAATTTGGAGAAATGAATCCTTTTGTGAGAGGTTGGGGACTGAGAGCTCTTGCTTAAGTCCGATGGGTGCTGCAGGGAAGATGCTGCTGGCAGAACGTTGATGCCAGGAATTTACAGGCTCTTGTACTTGGTAGCATGTGAGCGGACATTGCTTTAAATTCCCTGTCTAAAATCCATCATTCTCTGGGCTTTTGTGCCAGAGCAGAGGGGACAGCACAGTCTGAGTGTTGCTGTAGCCCAGTGAGTGTAACCGTGGGCACTCCAGACTATTTTCAGATGTGGGGAGACTTAAAGCAATTGCCTGCTCTTAAGAGGCTGCTCCAGGCCTTGACTGTGGATGCAGTGAAAGGAGGTGTTTTGTCCTGTAGAAACAAGGACATGACTTGTTTCCCATTAAGCACAAGATAATTTTAGAATCTGAAGCCCGAGGTTTCCCCCTCTGGTGTTTGTGGAGCTCTTTTTCAGTCACGCGAATGAATGGGATGGACTTCTGAAAGCCCCCTGAAAACCCTTGCAGAAGTTTTAACTTTTGTCTGACTTTACTCTGCACTTCTCCTGTGTGCAGGCTTTGAGGACAGGCCTAGCTTTGTTCCAGGGGCTGAATTTCCCTCCCCAAGCCCGATGAAGAAGGACTTGATGTATTTGAGATGCGCTTCTCCCGTGCTGGTGTGAGTGGTTCCTCACACGAGGTCTGTGTCCCTCGTGGGTACTGTGTGTGTGAGGGGCAGCACAGCTCTGCCCAGAGGGGTCTGCAGGGCTGCTCGCCTGAGAACCCACAGTTTGGGTGACCTGGCTGCCCCCAAATAGCACCCAAGGCTGTGGGCTGCCAACCTGCCTTTCATGGGAAGCCTTCCAGATGGGACAGCCTGTGCTGGTCTTTCCTCCTGACGTGTGTCTCTCTTAGTAAAGGCTGCAGTTAAATCCTTTGCTGCAGCTGAGCACAGGCAAAGGGATGTCCCTCCTCCCTGCCCTGTTCTGTTGGGCCCACAGTGCCCAGCAGACTCCAGTGCAGAGATCTTCAGGTGAGAGATTAGTGGGCTGGGACACTCCAGTTTGTATTTGGAAGCATTATATTGTCTTTAAGAGCCATCCCATAGCAAGGCTCATGGCTGAGGGCAGAGCTGCTGGACCCAAGCAGGTTTGCACAGCACCAGCCTTGATGTTGCTGGACCTGCAGTGTAGAAAACCCAACCTGGATGGTGAGGGAAGGCTCCCAGTGTGCAGCCACACACAGCAGAAGCAGATGCTCTTCCTTTGAGCCAGATCCGTTACAGCTGCTCAGCCCAACACTGGAATCAGCTCTTGGATCTTTGATTTTCAAGTAATAAAATCAAAAGGGAAACACTCTTGATTTCCTGGTTTCTCTTTCCTAGCTGAGAGTTCTGCTGTAAGGGACTTTGTCTAATGGTTTCACATCTCATTTAGCTCAAAGTGATGCTCATGGCTGTGATGGGGAAGGGAGAGAGAACTGCTGGATGCCAGGGCTGAGCCTGCCCTGGGCACTGGTTTGTGTTACCATGCTTTGCTTTTTCTTTGTGCTCTTATGTCTCTCCTCTTTGCACTTAGAAGGGGTCAGACTTGCATGAAGGATCAAGCAGGGAATTGCTCTTCCAGGAGCCAGTAGTGGGAAGATTCCCTGTCCAGTGTCAGTGCAAGTATCCATGGGCCCAATTGCTGCAGAGCTGCAGGAAGCCAGGAATGTAACTGGGTATCAGGAAAGAAAAGTGTGTAAGCGTCAGATCCATGAGTAGCTTTTGAATGAGATGATCCAAGTGTAACTACCAGTTCTGAAACCCCTGTTCTACATGGGGCAGGAGGAGCAGAGCTTGTGTTAGCAGGGCTCTCCCAACCCTTGTGTTGTTTTCACTAGAACCGTGTCTGCCGTTGGAGCATGTGGTCACTATTGTGGTGGCACAGAAGGGCACAGAATTACATGAGAAATAAGGGTGTTACTTTATGCATTTCTTCACCCCAGAAACCTTCCTGCCCTCTGTGTTGCTGGGGGAAGTGGTTTTCACTAGAATTCACTGTGTGTTTTTGGTATGCTCTGATGTGTTGGAGGGTGAGGTGTCTGTTTTGGAGTCAGATGGAGCCTGGCTCCAGTCCTGAGGGAGCACACGGCACAGAGGTGCTTCCTGGCTTCTCCCCAGTACCCAGTGTTGCTTTTCATTTGGCTGCACATCCTCGAGGGGACACTTTTCCAGGGAGACTTTCAGCTGAGGGTGATGTGATAGCCCTATTCTTCCATTAGGTCATCAGTGTTTCTCTTCTGGCTGCCTTTGGGAGACCTGGGAAAGTGTCTGACTGCTTCCTGGGTGTGGGAGAGCACTGCTTCTCCGAGTGTGAGGTCATATCAGACTCTTTAGTTATCTCCTGATGCACTGGAAGTGCCACCTCATTTGCATGGCTGAAGCACTGTGTCCCTTTAATATGAGCTGGTTTTCATTTTGGTACCAAACCATTTCCCTGGGGATATAACATTCCAGTCCCATCTCCAGGTGCAGCCCTTGGCTCTTCTTCCCGCCAGTGTTTTTAAAGGCCTTGTCTCACTCCCCCACCTGGGCTGCAGGAGCCTGGAGTTGGTTCATGGGAGACCACAGGGAGAATGAGGCAGAGCAGGCACTGAACAAACAGACATGGGTGTATTTATATATGACCTTGGAAAACAAGACAGCGCTTGGCATCCCATCCCGGTCCATCAGATGTCAGGTATTTTGGGGGCTGGGTGTTGTTGCTGAAGCACTGGCCCGTGTTTCATGCAGACATATCCACAGAGGAGTGAGGGAGCCGTGCCATAAATCCCACAGTGCCCTTGAGCTCTTAGCTTTGCTTCTCCTGGACCCTTCTCGCCGCTCTGAAAGTGCCACATATTTCCACTTCACACACTCAGTTGCTTTCAGTGGTGATCTACACAGGAATGGGGACTTTGGACTAAATTTTCCTGCCATTGGAGAACTTTAGTCCAAAAGTGGATTTCTGGGGCTTGGTTACTCTGTGCTCAGAAGGGCAGGTGAGGACAAACGTGTTGTCCAAAGAGGTTCTCAGTGTCACTCTTCCCTTGTGATGCCTGTACAATAACAAACATTACCTGTTTTTCCAGGGAAGGGAATGAACCTGGGGATTCTACGAAGATCACCTACCGTGAGCTGCTGCACAAAGTCTGCCAGTTTGCCAACGTCCTCCGCAGCCAAGGTACGGATGAAGCAACAGGAGCAGTGGATACTGGGAAGGCATTTGACCAGGAGTTTGGAGATTGGGTTCACTTTTTGTGTGGTTGCCAGTCTGTTGAGCAATTCTCATCAATTTGCTCTGCAGTGCATTGCAACTAGGGCTCTGTTGGTGAAAACGGGTTAATGCTGGTCATGTCAGCTGTACAAGGAAGAAATCCATGCTCAAAACTTCCTGCTCTGGGCTTTTCCAGCAAGCAGTGGGCACTGGTTAGTTCCCTTCAAAGCTTCCTTCAAAGAGGCAGATGAGAAACATGGAGCGTTCATTGCTGTCATCTCTCAAGAGCCATAGGGCTTGAAAGGCAAAACCTGAAGCTGGTGCAGCTCCAGCTCCAGTAGGAGTTTTATTGTGTGCATATAAATGTAGAATTAAAATCATGAGTTTCTCTCTACATCCTGTTCTTTTGACATGTGATGTGTTCATTTTGACAAATGCCATGTTCGTTTTCCCTCCGTAGGTGTGAAAAAAGGAGACCGGATTTCCATCTACATGCCAATGATCCTGGAGCTGGTCATAGCCATGCTTGCCTGTGCCAGGATTGGAGCTCTGCACTCTGTTGTGGTAGGAACGAGCTCTTGGTGCTGAGTTCTGTGGGGAATAGCCCTTGTTTCTGGGAGAGGAGCTGGAAAGATGAGTTTGATCCATGAGATGAATGGAAATTAAATTAAAATGCAGCTGTTTCCTTGCATTAACTGTGGAATGAGCTCTTTTAGCTTTCTCCATCAGCACCTGGTGGTATTGTTTACCTTGAGTGAACTGCACAGCAGCTGTTGGGTTTTTGGGGTGGGTTTTTTGTGTGTCCTTGCTGACCTTGCTGTGTTATCTCTGTCAGTTTGCAGGTTTCTCCGCAGACTCTCTTTGCGAGCGGATCCTCGACTGTAGTTGTTCTCTCCTCATCACGGCAGGTAAAACAGCCATCTGTGCATCTGCATTGCTGTTCCCTGTCTGAAAGGGCTTTATTTAAAAGCCAGTTGCAGTTGGAAATGGAAAAGGTCAGGCAGTGCCTCAGCTGAGCCTCTCAGGTTGAATTACTACTTCCCACTCTGAACACCGAGTGAAGCCTCTAAACAGCCCTCCCAGTTGGTCCTGTAAAGCCTGATGTCACCAGCTGCTAATAACTTGTTTCCAAACACTCCTCCTCCATGCTCCTCCTCAGAATCAGCCAGATGTTTGCAAGATGTATCATGAGGCAATCCTAATATAAAAATTCCCACCCTTCCCAATTTTAAGGACATTTCTGCTCCAACTCCAAGCCTTGTAAAGCAAGGGATCAAGAATGTGGCAGTGGTTGCAAGTAAGGCCACAGCATTTCCCCAGCTGTTTTTTGCAGCAGTGCAAAAAATAGTGGTTTTAATAATTTCCATGGCATGGAAAGGACCCATGAAACTGCAATCCATGTTCTGGCTGCGTTGGATTATTTCCCACGGAACATTCCCAAGAGATTTGTTGGGTCAAACTGGGACCTCTCCCAGGGAAGGAATTTCACTGTTTCTTTTGGCATCTGTTTCTCTGGGCTAGAAGGGTGCATTGGGAAAGCTTTCCCAGCAGCTGCCTGTCAGCTTTCCTTCCCTCCACTGCAGGAGCTCTGCTCTGCCCTCCTGAAACTGCTTGATGCTCCAGCCGTTCCCTTGGCTGGGAAGCCCCTCTGATGTTTTCCTCACCACTTTGCAGATGCCTTTTATCGAGGGGACAAACTGGTCAACCTGAAGCAGATTGCAGATGAAGCCATCAGGAAATGCAAAGACAAGTAAGTTCGGATCCCCTTGTGAGAAAGGCATTGCTACTGAAATCTGCTCCTGCACAAATGGAAGTGGAAGTTTTCAGGTTCAGATACAAACTGTCATCAGAAGTTAGGGAAATAATCAGGGTGAAATGACTTTGCCCAGCTCATGGACACAGCATGTGAGACTGAATGTGGGTGTGTGTGTTAGATCAGACATGAAAATTCAGGGCAGATAGTCTGCGTGTTAGAAATTCAAACTCTTCAAAAGCCTTTAAAACTCTAACATTAGAAAACATAAGTTTATATGTCTGTAAAAGTAGGTTATTGGGAGGACAGAAGTGATCTTGAAGCTGGGAATTAATTAGTGGAGACTGTGTTGATGCCCTGACAGGGCTGAAGGGAAATAAGATCATTCTGTTAGTATTTTGTAGGCTGTGTTGGCCCTCGTGAAGGGACAAATAACCACTCTTTTCCTTGATTTATAATCAGGCTTTGAAAGCCTTTCCTCCCTCTAAATCAGGCAGTTGGTCATGCCTAGGGATGGGAGCAGCCTCCTGATACCTCCTGGGTGCTGTGGGAGGTCATCTTCATGGTCACAGGCAAGCAAATTTGGGATTTATAAGGAATTTCCCCAGCAGTGGCCTGGGAGAAGGACTTGTGGGATCCCCACTTTCTCCACAGGAATCATACCTGAGGAATCCCCACTAAGCTGTGCACAGACCATTCCTGTTCTCAGAGCTCTCTTTCTGTGGCTGGTGTCCTTGGAATTTCATGGAGTTTACATGGCAGCACATGCTGTAGCTCAGCAAAAGCAGGTCCAGGCCCCTGCTCTGCTCCAGTGCTGCCTGTGAATCTCGGGAAGGGCCAGCTCGGCCTCTGAACAGCCTGATCTCACAGCTCCTGCCTTTTACAGGGGAGTCCCTTTGAAAAAGTGCATCGTGGTGAAGCATCTGGGGAGGGAAGAGGTAGTGGTGGATGGGACCTGCAGCAAGTCTCCTCCTCTCAAGAGGCTGTGTCAGGATGTACAGGTATGTTCCTGGGAGGATAAGAGGGGAAGTTGGATTGCTGTGGGCCTGACCCAGCAAGTCAACTGGTGCAGAACCGCTGCAGTGATTCCCTGGATGCTCTTGTTCTGACTCCTGTCCCTGTTTCCTCCCCTCCTTGCTGTCACTGCATTGGGAGTGGTCTGAAAAATGGTTCCTTTGCCTTACCAAGGTCCTCTCCCTGCTGCTTCCTTTAACACCATCACAAGCTGCCAGCCCACAGGACCCCTGGGCACAGGGGTACATCCTTCAAGGGACAAGGACAAGATGCCTGTTTTCCTCTGCCCAGTAAAGGACTTTTCCTTCCCAGCCCTTTATCTGTCTGCCCTTCTGTGCAAAGACCAGGTGCTGTCCTGCACTGGAGCTGTGACAGTGGAAACAGGAGAGAAAAAAACAGGAGATCTGTGCTCGTGGTGTGGGGTCAGCACAGCCCCCTGCCATGACAACAGTCCTCCTCTGAGGAAGTGCAGTGTGTGCAGGGCAATGTGACTGTGTCAGCTCTGGGCCTTCCCCTTCACACTGAAACCAGATGCAAGTATGTGGGCCAGAGGAATGTAGGGAGATGGGGGTGGAAGGAGGAGGTGACATTATGGAGTTGTGGCTGCCTGCTGAGCTCCTGAGGGTGCCCAGCACCCACCTGCTGCCTTTACCTGCTTCTAAGGCAGGTTGTTTTCTGCTCCCTCACAGCTCTGTGTCTTGCAATGGTCTCTTCTATCCATCTGTGTTTGGTGATTATTTGCACTGCGTTGTCCCCAGGCTGCTGGCTCAGAAATGGGTTGTATTTGGGGGGGTGGTATTTGAGCTTTGGACTCTGCTTTCAGAAGGGATGGTCTGTGCACATCCCTGGAAGAAGTCCAGCAGATTCTCTATCTTTGAGTTAGTTTTCCTTGTTCAGCTGTGTTAATTTTATTGGAGTGTTGCTTGGTGTTTGCCAGCCTGGCTGTGTGCCTTGGCCTCCTCTGCCCCTTCTTCTGTGAGGGCAGGGTAGCTTGTGAAGGAATGGAAAATCTGGACCAACCCAGCCTTCCTGTGTGAGGTTTTCCTGGTTGGTGGTGGCCGGGAAGCCTTTCCCTGTGCTGGTTCCTATAGGTGAGTTGAGGTTCATGTGCAGAATGTCTCAGGAGAGACTGAAGGAGGTTCTCCTACCCTTTGGCTCTTGCTGCTTTACTTGTTCAGGCACTTTCTTAAATATTATTTCCCTTGTGGATGCATCTTTACCATGTCCTTGGCTTGTGTAAGGATACTGGATGCTGGCTCTGTGCCTCTGTTCCCAGCTGTGCAGGGGGTGGTCTCAGGGACCTGCCCTGGAAGCAGCAGGTACCCAGGGAAAGTGGTGGAAGCGGGCAGGCTTTTGCTCCAGAGGGCATCTCCTGGCCTGGCCCTGGATCTGAGCGTTTTCCAGCCTGCCAGGATGGTTTCCCAGTATCCAGGTCTGTGGGCTTCCAGCTCCCTGCCTGCAAAGCCCGGTGTGGATCCTCTGCTTCCTGTCTTTCACTCCCTCTTTGTGGATTTTTAACAGGAAAAAAAGACTGAGAGTTCACAGAGACTCCGTCCCAAGGTATTTACACACAGCACTGCCTTCCTCTTTTTGGCACCTCCCCTCTGCTTCCCCTCCAGCTCCCCACCTCCCTAACTGCTCTGGCTGCACGGCCACACGTGCCTTCCTAACCTGGGATAGCAGGTGCATGTTAGTGACAGATCCCACCCGCTGCTTGCTGGAGCTGCCCACGGTGTGGGGGTGAATGCAGTGCCACCAACTGCTGCCAGGAACAAATCCACACCCAGAACCCCCCAAGTGCAGGTCAGTGTGCTGAGGGGGGAATGCAGAGCCACAGGGATGCACTGTCTGGGTGAGGGTGGAGGACACTGCCTTTCAAAAGCAGCTCTCGGAACACACTTTGGGCTGAGGCTGGCAGGGATTACCTGCAGCTTCCTGGCCACAGGCAGCAAATCTGGAACTCCAGAGCCAGAGGGTGGGCTCTGCCTGCCTCATCCAAGGAGCTGTGACCTCAGGACCCCAGAGCAGGCAGGCAGAGGCAGGCCTGGCCATGGGTCTGACCTCCTCATGAGGCAGAGGAAGCTGAGTGCTCCTCTCCTTGAAGGAAAGATGGAAGAGGCAACTGTTGGATGGGCTGGTGTGAGCCTGCTTTGGGCTCGTTTACCTGGTGCCTTGCTGGTGGGACAGACTTGTGGAAACGCTTCCCCAGGTAAATCCAGGAGCCCTGGGGATCCATGAAAGCTTTCCAGGTGGGCTCAATTGTGCCAAGCTGTCGAGCAGCTGGTGTCCCTGCACCACATGTGCAGGAGCTGCGTGCTGGGCCCTGGGGTCCCAGTGCCCAGATGGCACATGAACATCTTTAGGGTTGCAGAGAGACCCCGTGGCTGCTTTTTGTGCCCCTGTGCACCCAGCTGAGGGAGCTGTGGGAGCTCCAACTCTTCAAGGAGGGCATGTGCAGGTACCTGCCCTCGCAGAGATGTGGAGGCCTGAGCTCTGGCTGGGGAGTGTTGCCTGCTCAGTTGCCCCCCAGGCTGCTCTGAGGAAAGGTGAGAAGGCCAGGGGGAGTTAAGTCTTGGCCTGAACTGTGCCACCCTGCAGAGGTGGGCAGGCAGCACAACCCTCGGGGTGACCTCTGCTCATCAACCACAAGCACTGGTGGCTCTGTCACCTTCAGGCAGCCAGTGCTGGGTGGCTCTGCATTGGAGCATTTGCTTCTTATCAGGGTAATTACCTTAAAATGCAGAGAACAGGCTTTTTTGGGTCTGCAGGGCCTGGCAGTGTAAGCCCACCGTGTCCCTGTTCGTCTCGGGCCGTGCTGCCGTGGGGGTCCCTGCAGGGTGTGTGGGACAGGTGGCTGTGTGGCTGTGCTTGCTGCTTCGCCGTGGGGCTGGGGCAGCCCCAGAGGGCAGGAGGAGCCTGGTTTTGGGGGGAGCCCAGAGCAGCTGCTGCTGCAGGGCCTCTCCTGGTGCTGCCCAGAGGGATCTGTTGCTGTGACCTGTGGTTTGGACAGTCTGCTTCAGGTCTTGCAGCCAGACTGTGTGTAAAGGTTTTCCTCGTGGCTGTGGGCTGAGAAAAGGAGCTTCTGGAGTGGGAGCTGTGGCCCTGATGCATGGTTTGCATCAGGCTGTGCTGTGAACATCCCTCTCGATGGCCCACGAGCAGGGCAAGGTTGGGGCTGCAGTCCTTGTCCTTCCTCTCTTGTTTTGGGGCAAGCCTGTTTCTAATCTCCTGCTTTCCCCAGACCCCCTGGGACCCAGCCGTGGACATGTGGTGGCACGAGCTGATGGGCAGTGCCAGCACCGAGTGTGAGCCTGAGTGGTGCGATGCCGAGGACGAGCTCTTCATCCTCTACACCAGCGGCTCAACTGGAAAACCCAAGGTGTGTTCCCAGCTCCCTGCCATGGGACAGGCTGGACCACAGTAACACCTCAGCTGGGGTAATGGTGAGGGTCACGGTGGGAGGCCCCAGTAGGAAGAGGAACCACAGATGTCTTGGGAAACAGGCTGTGCTGGTCATTCCTGCTGAGCTGCTGTTGGAGCCCGGTGATGCTCAGCTTGGCCTGGGAGGGCTCGGGCTCAGGTGGGCGCTCTCCCTGACTCTTATGTGCCTTCTCCTCACAGGGTGTGCTGCACACTGTGGGTGGATACATGATTTTTGTTGCCACCTCCTTTAAATATGTGTTTGATTACCAACCTGAGGATGTGTACTGGTGCACGGCCGACATCGGGTGGATAACGGGCCATTCCTACCTCACCTATGGACCCCTGGCAAATGGGGCAACCAGTGTGTTAGTAAGTGCTGGGAGCTGCCTCTCCAGCAGAGTGCAGATGGTGGTGCTGAGCTGCATCCCTGCATTGCTCTGTGATGGTGTGCAATGCCCTGTGCTCTGTGAGGGAGGTTGGTCACTGCTCAGGGGGTGAGTTTGTGTGTTGCTTTTGGGTGGTTAATTTTTCAAATTCTCCCCTGTTTCTTTCCCTTAAAAGTACAAGCCAGTGGAGCCAGGGCTGCTGGGGGGTAATGCAAAGGCTGGATCAGGGAGTGATGGTTTCCCTGCTGATGCTGATTTGACAGCCTGTTTAACTCTTGTGTCTGCTTCTCCCTTAGCAGTGTAACTTGCATATAGATCAGGGAGCCAGAGACCTGTGCCCAACAGTTCCCAGGGAAATTCAAGCAGCAAAACCACTGTTGTTTTGGTGGAAGGCCTTTTTGGGGTTCTTGGTACTTTGAGTTGTGGTTTTGTCACTGTGTTTGGACCTCTCACCGTTTCCCTTGTGAGCATTTGTGCTGGTGGAACTGTGTCACTGTGGTGGCCATCCAGGTGTTGCAAGGGGGTGTCAGGGGACCTCTGGGGTGGGATGATGCCAAATCCATCCCAAGGAAGCAGTAAGGGGGGTCCGCGACCTTGGCTGGTTCCAGTGTGTGGTGCCCCTGCCATTCCTATGGGCATTCACGCCAGGGTCCAGCTGCAGTGTGGCTCCTCCTGCTTGGGCAGGTGCTGCAGGCGGGGAGCAGTGAGGGACAGCTGTGTCACTGCCCTGTGTCCTCTCAGTTTGAAGGTGTCCCCACCTACCCGGACGTCGGGCGAATGTGGAGCGTCATTGACAAGTACAAGGTGACCAAGTTCTACACAGCACCCACGGCCATCCGGCTGCTGATGAAGTACGGGGAGGAGCCAGTCAAAAAGTGAGTCCCAGTGGCACAGGGATACCTGGCTCTGGCTGTGCCACAGCAGAGCTGACTGGGAGATGCCAAAATAACCAAGGTCTCCTTTTGTCCACCGTGGAAAAGAGCTGAGAAGGCTCCAAACTGTGCCTGGAAGGCCCAAGTACATTTTTGGTAGCCCAGGGGTTCCTGCAGGCTCACAACTGCTGCTCTCTGTGGCCTGCTTAGCCCCTGCCAGCCCCTCCTCTCTGCAGGCACAGCAGGAAGTCCCTGAAGGTGCTGGGGACCGTGGGCGAGCCCATCAACCCCGAGGCCTGGCTGTGGTACTACTGCGTGGTGGGAGAGGAGAGGTGTCCCATCGTGGACACCTTCTGGCAGACAGAGACGGTGAGTCCTCCCTGGGGGGTCCCTGCCACCTCTCCCTCCCTCGTGCTCCCCGCAGGGTCTCTGCAGGTTTGCCATAGTGGGTTTTTGGGTCTGTGGGGACCAGCTGTTTGGCTTGCCCGGGAGACTCTGGTGTGGCCTGGGAGTGATGGCTCTGCTTCCCTTCCTTTCCTGGACCTCAAACCGGCTCCAAGGGGAGACCTTTCCCTCCAAAGGGTCTCTTCCAAGGTCTGCTCTGGACCGTGCTCTCCTCCCCTTCTTTTTCTCCCATAGCAGCTCCAAAGCTTTGTGCCCAGAAAAAGGCTCTGTGTCCCCTGCCATGTCCCTCCCAAGGCCCCATCTCCACCTCTGCCAAGCAGCCTGTGCCTGTGACTGGGATGTGATGTGACCAAGCTGATGCTGACAGTTGTGGGATGGGCTGGCAGTGCCCACGCTCACTTGTTTTTTGCCTCTCTTTGCAGGGAGGCCACATGCTGACACCCCTTCCTGCTGCCACCCCCATGAAGCCAGGCTCTGCTGTGAGTACTTGTGTTCTCCTCCCCAGGGGCAGGGAGGGCTCCCCAGGAGCCTCAGCAAGGCCCTGTCTGTACCATGGCTGGGTGGTTGCAGCCTGCCAGGGGGTTGGTGGGACTGTGGTACATGTGGGGAGGTAACCACAACCCAAAATCCCAGGCCTGGCCCCCTGCACTCACAGGCTCCATGTACCACAGCTACCTTTGCCCTGCCTCCCGCTCCCTCTGGTTCACAGGGTTTTGATGTGTGGGCTCACCTCCATGACTCCTTGCTCCTCCATTGCAGACATTCCCCTTCTTTGGTGTGGTTCCTGCCATCTTGAGTGAGTCGGGGGAAGAGCTGGAAGGAGAGGCAGAAGGCTACCTGGTAAGGAAGGACTGATCTTTCCCATCCTCCCTTTGTACTTTCCCCATGAGCTCTGGGACACTCCTGGTTGCATACACACATCTTTTTGCCCGGGGAAGGGGTAGAGTCACTATCCCTGGAAGTGTCCAAAAAACGTGTGGATGTGGCACTTGAGGGTGTGGTTTAGTGGTGAACATGGAGGTGGTGGGTTGACAGTTGGACTTCCTAAAGGTCTTTTTGAACCTTAATGATTATCCACTAATTCTGTGTCCACACAAGGGGCTCCAGGGGGTGGTGGGGACTCCCCCCAATGCCATAAGTGGTTGGGAGCTTTTACAAACTGTTCAGCTGATCACTAAATGCACTTGTGGACTGTTGTGGTTGGGGTGGAGAAAAGCGACAAGGAATCCAGAAGTCTTGATCCAGGAACACACGAACCTCTTTATTACAGCTGCT
Organism: Platyrinchus mystaceus; assembly: GCA_035041135.1. Taxonomy (NCBI): domain Eukaryota; kingdom Metazoa; phylum Chordata; class Aves; order Passeriformes; family Tyrannidae; genus Platyrinchus; species Platyrinchus mystaceus. The sequence goes on along the minus strand of JAWWLV010000057.1, from coordinate 2,763,815 downwards.
TTTATACACACTTTGGTAACACATGTTAAAGTATAATTGGTTTTCAGTAATCATAAATATCTTATAATTGGACAGACATGAGCATGTCTTCTGCGCATGTCTGTCAACATAGGCTCAGGACAGAATCAGGAAAAACTACTCTGTGTTACAGTCCTTATCTTCCAGGATGCCACCAAGCTATGCATAGATGTTCCGTTCTTCTTCTTCTTAGCTTTCACACAAAGACCCCAGATCCAGCTGGGGTCCCCCCACAGTGGACAAGGCAGGAGGACAGGAACACCTCAGCCAAGCTCCTTCCCTCTTCCCAAGCCTGGCGAGACTTTCCCAGTGGATCGGCCCTGGGCAGCAGGTGTCTGAGTGCTGCTCTCTGGCATCTCTGTCACCGTGGTGCAAACCTGGGTGGTTGGTTTGCTCTCAGTGCCCTGGGTGTGTGTTTTCCCCTCCAGGTGTTCAAGCAGCCCTGGCCAGGGATCATGCGCTCGCTGTACGGGAAGCACCAGCAGTTCGAAACAGTCTACTTCAAGAAGTTCCCCGGGTACTACGTGACAGGAGATGGTGAGATGGTCCACATGTGTGGCCACAGGGGCCAGCAATTGATACTTTGCCATGTCCTGCCCTCAGAGTCCCTTATCAGTTGCTCCAAGGGCTGGCACTGCTGCCTCACGCTGTTGTTTCTGCCTATTCTTAGGTTGCAGGAGAGATAAAGATGGTTATTACTGGATCACGGGACGAATTGATGACATGTTGAATGTTTCTGGTAAGCGGGAGTTTTGTCTTCAGCAGGGACCAGTGTCCTTTCTGACACCTTGCTGTGTGGGGGGGACACTTGTGCATCTGTTTGTGACACTGGTTACAAAAGCTACCTGGTTTATGGGGGATGGTTCTGCATCTGTGACTCTGCCCAGCAGCCTGCCCTCAAAGTGGTTGGAATTGCTGGGTCAGGGTTATTTCAGGGACTGTGGCTTGGTGAGTTTCTGCATCACTTCCCCTGGAGACAATGAGCTGGAGGGAAGGAACCTTCTGTAACCAGCCACAGTACCTCTGTGCTGAAGGATTTAGGGCCACAGGGGATCACAGGAGTTGGGCAGGACCATGTGGTCCCTAATCCAGCCTGCTGCTCAAAGGAGTGCTAACCTCAAAGCTGGATCAGGCTGCTTGGAGCTCTGTCTACAGAGGTGGAGATTCTCCCACCTCCCTTGACTGAGCCTTTGAGATTCAGCTGCTTCTCAGCCCATCATTTTCCATACACTGTATTTAATGGCTCCCTCCCTCCTTTCCTGGAAGCTGTAGCCTGCAGGTATGTCCTACCAGCTCTGAGATGCTGCTGTACTCGTCCCTGGATCAAACCAGATCCTTTCATTTGACCAGCAGTGCTTGATCCTGCACCAGCTGATTGCTCTGGGAGTTGACCACCCTCCTGTGACAGCAGTGCTTGGGTGGGATGTGAGAGCACAGGAACAGGAGCAGAGGTGTACAGGAGTGAGTTGTGGTCCTATCCCAAAATGTGGAGTGTCATCCCACCTCCCCACAGCGATGAGCTGGAGCCTGGACTCTGCAGATCCACACTCTGCGCCTCCCAGCTGACCATGTGGGCAGGTCTCCCCTTGCCCAGTCCAGCTCCTCCTCATCTTGTGCTTTGTTTAATCCCACAGCTGTGACCTGTCCATGATCTGTTAAGGGAAGAAGTCTAAAGGTGGGAGGGGGAGCAGCCAGGGGATGTGCCCTCGCTCTGCAGGCGAGTGGTACCTGGCAGCTTTCCAAGCACTGCTGGAACGAGTTTCTCCCTCCAACTGTTGTCTCTTCTCAAGCAAATCAAAGTGATGCTCTCAAACCTGTAGTTCAGGGCCTTTTCCACCCGCAGACCTCTTCCTGCAGGTCAGTAAAGCGCTGCCTCCCCTTGCTTCCAGGCCACTTGCTGAGCACGGCAGAGGTGGAGTCGGCCCTGGTGGAGCACCGGGCCGTGGCAGAGGCTGCAGTGGTCAGTCACCCCCACCCCCTGAAGGGAGAGTGCCTCTACTGCTTCGTGACCCTGAGGGAGGGCCATGAGTTCACCCAGAACCTGAGGGATGAGCTGAAAAAACAAGGTAGCAACAGCCAAAGATTTGGGAGGCCGGGCAGGGGGTGGATGGGTTAAGGGCTTGGGTGCTGCATGAGGTTTGTGTGGTCTGGGAATGCAGTAGGGACAGCTGTGACAAGGTGCCCCCTTGATTGGAGAGCACGGCTGGCCAAGACTAAAATTAGTTCTCCCAGCCTTTGGCTGCTCATGTGATGCCATCTGTGCCTTGTGGGAGCTGGCAGCCCTGGGAGGGATGGGGTGCTCAGCAGGCTTTTGTTTGCAGCAGCGCTCCCTCTGGCACACTGGGACTTGCTGTGGGGATCCTTGGGTTGCTCTGGGGTGGTGCTCTGGGTGTTCATGCTCCAGTCTCAAGGGAGCTCTTGCACTGCCACAGCAAACTGCAGCGTTTAATACACAAAATGGACCCGTGGCAGCTTCTCTGTGGGAACCCAACAGCGAATCAGTTGTTGCTCTGCTAAAATACTCACAGTGGTTGGTGTAACCGTTGTAGAGGTCTCTGGAAGATGGAGGGAATGAAAGGGAGTGCTCTTGCCATTGGGAAGGTGTGCTTATGGCCCTGCTGGCATTGCAGGTCTTGCAGCCCCCTCCCACAGTGCAGAGGCTCTGGTGCAGCAGCCCTAAGCACTGCCCTGCCAGGTGCCCCAGAGCTGGGCTCACTGTGTCTTAACCTGGCCATCCTGACTGGAGAGGATGTGTGGTATCTCCTCATCCCTACAATGAAAATATCTCTTTTTTTGCAGTCAGAGAAAAAATTGGACCGATAGCAACACCTGATTACATCCAATATGCCCCCAGCCTGCCCAAAACCCGCTCAGGTAAGGGGCCAGTGGTGGTGCTGGGGGGGACTGGACAGTTCCTGCCAGTGGAGGGACATCAGCCCTACACTGCTTGTCCAGGGCCACTCAAATTAGGGGGGAGCAACCTCAGTGCAGGTCTCAGTACCCTCCACTCCTGCTAAGGATGCTGGAGAGATCCTGACTCCTGGGGAAAGGGACTTGTTATATGGGCAGATAGTGACAGGACAAGGTTTTACACTGGTGGAAGGCAGGTGTAGATTAGATGGATATAAGGAAGAAGCTCTTCCTCGTGAGGGTGGGGAGGCCCTGGCACAGGTTGCCCAGAGAAGCTGTGGCTGCCCCATCCCTGGAAATGTCCAAGGCCAGGTTGGACAGGGCTTGGAGCAACCTGGGAAGGTGCCCCTGCCCATGTGGAAGGTGCCCCTGCCCATGGCAGGGGGTGGAACTGGATGATCTTTAAGGTCCCTTCCAACCCAAACCATTCAATGACTCTGATCCCTGCTTCCCTCTCATGGCTGTCATTCCAGGGAAGATCACCAGACGGATATTACGGAAGATTGCCAAAAACGACCAAGACCTGGGGGACATCTCCACCTTGGCAGACCCGGGCATCATAAAACACCTCTTCAACAGCAGGTGTGACACGAAGCAGTAGCAGCAGGGCCTGTCCCTGCTGAGCAGGACTGTGGCAGCAGCAGCAGTGTCCTGATGAGCAGGTCCCTCAAACAACCACTGCCTGCCCGGGAAGGGAACCTGCACCTCTTGAATTGAATGTACCAATGTTCGGGACAAGGAGATCTGGCTCTGGAGAGGCCGTGTCCATGCCCTGCAGGAGGGTGTCCATCGTGTTCCAGATGGATATCAGACATCTGGGGTTCAGCACAGAGGGACTCACCCTCCTCCCTTTTTGCAGCACCTCGTTCTTGATTTTAATTTAATTTTTTGGGGGCAGTAGAGGGTGTTAATTAACTTTATGTAATTGAGGGGCCCTGGCACCTTGCGCACAGTGGGAAGGAACTTTGGGGGCTGGAGGGGAAGTGGTGCTGGAGTTGCTCAATGCAGGCAGGCCAGGGAGGTGTATCTGCCACTGCCCACACACCTGATAAGCTTCCCCTTCTCCTTGGGGTGCTGCAAACTGCAGGAGCACTGAAAACACTCTCACATCATCACTGCATGGCTCAGCTTGTCTTGCACCCACTGTCCAAGCCTGCTGCCAGCAGAGGTCCTGGAGCCTGGAGTGGGGCAAGGCTTGAGGGAGCTCTGGGCTTTAAACAGGTTTTAGAGCAATTTGATACCAATATCTGCTGCTTCCTACCTGCGTGGTGGGTCTTTCACTGGCCATGGGCACTATAGGGAGCCACAGAGGGGAAAAGCCTTGGTGTGACATGCTCCATGGAGCACCGTTTCCATCTGCCCTGCTGCCACCACCTCACAGCTCGATGCTCCCTTTGCTTCCTACGGGAGGACTCGGGGTTGTTACACCAAAGGAGGATGGTGGGGAAGCAGCCAGGCAGAGGCACCTTTCCCATGGCAGGTGACCCCGGCAGGCACGATGACCACTGATACAGCAGAGAAGGCAAGGCAGGCAGGGCTGTGTGAGTTCCACGTTTCCTCACCAGGAAAAAACGGTGGGAGATGTTCAGAGTTAGTGTTTGCTCGAATCTGACACAGCTTTATGATGCTGGGAGCTAAAGACCCCCAACCATCCTGCCCAGGAGCCTGAACACCACCAGGGTCCTGCCAAAGCCATCCTTCCTCCAGTGAAGGACATTGAACTCTGGCCACAGCTGAGCTGGGGCCGATACCTCCTTTGCAATGTCTGTATGAAAACTGCATGTGAACCATTTAATTTTGCACTTAAACCAAAGGAGAAACGGGCTTTAAAATTTGCTGCAGCAGCTGTTTTGGTGAGAGCCAGTGTAACAGGCTTCACCTGCAACCTGAGCTGACTTTGGGCTGGGGAAGAGGAGGCAGCTTCCTCTGGGGTGTCGGCCCAGTCCCAAGTCTCCCTCCCTACCTGCTGCTCTCACTGGCACAGCACCCGTGTCACCTGTACCCTGGGTGCCTGCCGGTGTCCCATGTGCCCCCACAGCTCTGTACCACTGGATTGTGCCACCTTGGTGACAAGGATTCCCACATCCTCTCGCTGCTCCTCTGTTACTTTTCTTGTCAGCTGTGTAATTTTTGGCTGGAAACAGCGAGAATTTCATGCAAAATGAAATAAAATGCAAGAAAACAAAATGGAAACAGGCTTAGAGTGTGTGTGGGTTGAGCCTGGGGGAGACAGGGGTGATCAGTGCTCTTGGAGCGGCTGTGCCACAACCAGGGTTGGCTTTTGGGGATGGGGATTGGCAGGTTCCTACCAGCAGGATCCTTTTCCATGGACTAGGATTTATAGGCTGTGGGGCAAGGGCAGAAACTCTGATCCCCACCCAGGCACAGCCATGGGCTCAGACAAACCTGGCACAACCAGCGTGGTCAGATTGCACATTCCTTTTAATCTCTGGCTGGGGGTAATCAACCCCCCCAAAAAACCTCCAGGAATCCCAGGATCAGTCACACAGGCACAACAGGGCTGTTCCCCAGGTGACTGATGGGTGATTGATGCCATGAACCTGGCACGGCTGTCCCTTGGCACACCCCTTCTCCAGGAATTCTGGCTCTGTGCTGCTTCTCTGTCACTGACAGGGTCGGGCTGAGGCTACCTGGGCTCTTCACTGCCAGAAAGGTGCAGCTTCCAGGGCTGAGGAGGAAGAGGAGCTGAAGGAAGAGGCAAAACACCTTGAGCAGGAGAGCCCACGCTCCTCCCTGCCCCTCCACTAGTGTGCTGTTCCCACTGATTCATGAAACCTGGAGGGAGACATCTGTCTGCTGGTGCTGGTCCCACAGTAAGGTGCTGGAGCTGTGCCTGCCCAGCCTCTCCTGCAATTCCTTGGCTGCCTTGCCCCAGAGCTCCCAGTCTCAGCCTGCCCCACATCCCAGCAGGACTACTTCCAAGGTCAGGGCTCCCTGGGAAGATGGTCTTGCAGTGGAATGTGCTGGCACAAGCCTGGGGGGATTCAGGGTTTAATAACATGCTGGCTGTGATACAAAGCTCCAATTCACCATCCCCTTGAGATCTGCCCCCATTGTTGAGGGATCCTTATGCCAGCCTGCGGAGATCTGTTGGACAGAGCTGCGGGAGGCAGTGGGAGCAGATGCAGTCCTGGACTCTGCACTGCTGCCTGCCTTGTGTGGCACAGAGGCACTGCTTGAGATGAGCACCCAGTCCAACAAAACTGGAGTTGGGCAAAGCAAAAACAAAAAAAAGCAAGCAAAAACCTTGTGCAGGAACCCTGAGGATCCTCAGGCACAGGGAAAAGTAAGAATCAGAGCAGCAGCAGCAGCGTGGCAAGGGCTGGAGGGGCCATGGCATGTGGAGCTGGGCTCTCCTGTTTAACCTGGAAAGCACTGAGGCACTGTGTGAAGATGAAGGCTGTTACTCGAACATCCACCTTTCTCCTCTCGTTCCCCAGGCTTTGTGTGTCTCCAGAAATACTGCAGCATCAAGGAGCACAGAAGTGGGAGCAGCACAAAGGCCTGTTGTGGCACCTCCCCCTTTGCTATACACACCCCTGCCCCCAGGGGACACCCAGACCCAGGCAGGCCCGGGAGGTCACAGCTGGGCTGTGCATGGGGCAGGGTCCCCTGGGCAGGCAGAGCAAGGGAACCCCTCATCCCTGGAGCAGGAATCACAGAGGAGAAGCTGGCGCTGGCACACAGGACCTTGGATCAGTTGTGTCCACACAGTCCTTCCTCACAGCTCCCAGCACAACAGATCTTGGCAAGTGCACCCTAGGGAGAAACCCCTGTGGCAGATGAGCTCTTCAGGCAGCGGGTGAGGAGGGTGGGTGGGACACAGCTCCTCACACCAGGTAGGGAGTGTCCAGCACGGCCACCCCGGCGGCCACCCCGCCGTCCGCGTGCTGGATGGCCTTGGTGCGCAGGAGGTGCCCGGCAGCCTCGTTCAGCACCATCTCCTGGCCCTGCCTGCAAAGGAAAGGGAGACTCAGTCCCTGCAGAGCACAGAGCTCCTGGCATTTATCCTGGACAGTGCCTTGGCTCCACTGGCCATTCTGGTTGGATTTGCACACAGACAGTGTCAGGGTCTGAATGCTGCCAGTGTGCCTTTGCTCCTAAAACCGTACGAGAAGGACTTGAATGCTATGGGGACATTTCTCTGGGTCTGTGAGGGTTTTACACAAAAGCAGCAGCTATTTAGGGTTGAACATGACCCCACTCAGACATTTCAGAGATCATCAGGGCTTCATGTGGCTGCATCCAGAACCTGGGAAGTGCTCCCAGGAGTCAGGGATGAGACACGCTGGTTCCACGTGGCTGTTACACCAGTGACTGCCAGCACAGGCTCTGTGGTTTTTCAACAACTTGTTTGGCAGCAGGTTCAGAGCAGCAGTTCAGTGTTTGAACACGTGCTCAGAGAGCTCTGCCAGGGGCACAAACTAAACAGTCACGCCTGTCCCCTGCACCTACAGGTCCCCAGACATCTGTCCTGCTGCTGTGCTCGGGCAGCACAGAGGGGAAAACCAGGGAACCACCCCCAGAACACGAGCATGTTCCTCACCTGACATAGACACCGAAGATACCAAGCTCTGAGATGCACTCGGACACTTGCAGGGGACTGTGAGCCCTCAGCAAGTAATTCAGTGCTGGCTGGGGTTTGATCTTATCCATCAAGATGTAGGAGGTTCTCTCAGGGCTATCTTTGATCTTCTGCAGAACCTGCCTGAGCTCTTCACCGTAGAGGTTGTTCCCTGACAACAAAACCAGCACATCAAGCACTTCCCAGCCCAGCAGAAGCCACTGTCCCCAGTTTTGTGGCCCAGCAGCCCAAATGACCCAGCCTTTGCCTCCCCAGGTGCTGCTTGGGCTCCCCACACCCAACACTGGGGCCTCAGGAGCTGCTCCAGGAGCGGCACTACCTTACTGCCATGACCAATCCCCATGGCTACGAGTAGCCACACGCCACCCCACCTTTTATCCCTCAGCCCAGGACCAGGAGCCAGCACAGAGCTCCTGCCCCTCCTGGGTACAGCACAAACCACAATGCAGACCACTCAGGGGCCCAGCCCAGCTCGTACCTCCACCTTCTCGCTGCGGCTTCAGCACGAACCGTTCGGGGTCAGCAATGGCTGTGGCAGCTATCTTGTCACCCTCTTCACCCTGGAAAGAAAGGATGGAAACAGGATGGACATCAGGAAGAATTTCTTCATGGAAAGTGGCTGCTAAACATCAGAAGGGGCTGCCCAGGGAGGTGGCAGAGTCCCCACCCCTGGAGGTGTCCAAATAATGATGGGGTGTGGCACTCAGTGCTCTGGGCTGGGTGACAAGGTGGGGATCGGGCACAGGTTGGACTTGATGATCTTGGAGGTCTTTTCTAACCTAAATGATTCTGGGATTTTTGAACAGCAAAGCACCAGGGAGCAGCAGGGGCTCCTCGAGAGGCCCCTCACAGCAGCATCAACAGGGATCTAACAGGACCGCAGCAAAGCCCCCTCACCTCCTGAACCAAACGGCAACATCACACAGGCCAAGCACACGCCCGCATATCCATTCCCGATCCAGCCCCGCTCCCCCTCACCTCGTCCAGGGAATAGAGTCCAGCAAAGGTGGCTCTCATCCGAGCCACAGCCTTGGGGTGGCCGGGCAGCAGCTTCTCCAGCGTCCCCGGACGGCTCAGCTCCTGCTGCACCTTCTTGGTGCCCGCCAGCTGGGTGGCAATGTCAGGGCACTTCACTGCCCGCGACCGCTCCAGCAGCAGCCGCGCCTCCCAGTTCTGAGGCACAACCAGAGCGACACCCCCGTCAGGAAAAACACAACACTAAGGGTTTTCTCGGTCTTCTCTGCTCAGGAGACAAAGGATTTGTCTCCTCCCTCCCTGCTGGCAGGGATGGGCAGGTGGGAGTAGCACTCTGCAGACAAGCAGACATGGATTTCATCCCACCTCTGGGAACAGCACAGCCAGGTTTATCCACTGCCTCTGCCAGTTCTCCCTCCCCAGCTTGTCCAGTGCTGCCACCTCCAGACAACAGCAAGATCTGTTTTGTATCATTATTACCTTCAGCCTTATAGTGCTGAGAGAGCACTGAGAGTGATCTGTAATCAAGTCGAAACCCTTTAAGCAGGTGCCAATACCCATATTGTACAGCATCAATTCAGCGCTGCACTAAGAGACCACCCTTGGGGGTGGTGATTGGAAAAGAAGACACACATTTTTCTTACTGCCTGGGTCACTCAATGCTCCCCAGTGCTCTCAGCCATCCTGGGCAGGACTGACCCCTCCCTGGACAAGGCAGAGGCCCCTGGGATCAAGGGGCATTTCAAACTCCCAGTGGATGATTCCCCGAGCGGGACGGTGGGCACTGACCTGCTGGTCGTAGGTCTGTGGCACGTAGCCCTCCCTGTAGTACACCACTGCGACCTCCTGGCTGTCCCTGCAACAGAAACCAGAAGTGTTCACAAAGCCAGGCCAGGCCCTGCCCGATCCCCAGCACCACAGGGTCAGACATGCAAAATGTTACAGCTTTTGCCCCTTCTCCTTAGCCCCCAAGCTGTTCTGCTCCTGGGTGAGGACTGCAAGCCCTGCCACCTCTGCACTGAGCCCCAGCTGGGCTGGCCTGTCCTGAGACATGGGGAGCTGATACTTGGCCTGTGCTCTAACCAAAGGCTCAATAATTCTGACACTCAGCCCAGCAGGGAGGCAAGAACCCCATTTTCTAACAATTTTTGCCACCCGTAACCAGGCTTGGGAGACTCAGCCTGGAGAAAAGGAGGCTCAGGGGGGACCTTCTTGCTCTCTGGAACTCCCTGTCAGGAGAGGGGAGCTGGGGGGGGGTGTCGGGCTCTGCTTCCAGGGAACAAGGGACAGGATGAGAGGAAATGGCCCCAAGTTGTGCCAGGGGAGGTTTAGGTTGGACATTATGGAAAATTTCTTCACTGAAAGAGTGGCCAAGCAGTGGCTCAGGTTGCCCAGGGCAGTAATGGAGTCACCATCCCTGGAGGGATTTAAAGTATGGATATGGCACTTGGGGTCATGTTTTGGTGGTGCTGGGTTAAAGGTTGGACTCAGTCTTAGAGGCCTTTTCCTTAACTCTGTGACTATGATTCTTGAAGCTGGGAGGGAACAGGGTCCTTCTCTGGTGGCACAGGCAGGACCTCAACTCAACAACCTGAGAGGCACCAAAGCACCCTGCCAGGGCTGGGCTGTCAGCACAGCTGGAGCACCACAGCCCCCAGCTTGGGCCACACAAAATGTGCACAGGGTCAGGAAGCTGCTGGGGAACTGCAGAGGAATCCAGCACTGAGAGGGGAGGGTGCCTGGGAGGAAGTACAGGGAATACACTTTCCCCTCAACTGTCCAGCCCTGACAAATGTATTCATTAATCAAATACAGCACAGACACCAAAGGTCAAACCAGCCTAACTACAGAAAAAACATTTGCATGAAACCATGTCTTCCTTCAGGCTTGTACAGCTCCAAGCACATTACCTGGAAACAGGACAAATGTCACACTTGGGACCAACTACCAGCACTCAAAGAGTCTGTGACCTGCACGTCCTGGTCTCCACAGGGAGTGGGCAAGACACTGAGTGAGTTCAAACCCAAGAGATCCCAAAAGGACATGGAATGCTTCCTCCTCCAGCACTAACAACCCAGCCCAGCTCCTTCTGGCAGAGCATCACGTGAGCAGTAAACAGGAAATGGCTCTGTGGAAGCCTCTGAAACAGCCAGGGCTGTTCACAGCAGGTGTTTGAGGAGGAGGTAAAGATCTCACAGAGCAATGAAGGCTTTGTGTATGCAAAATCTCACCACTCTGAAAACAAAACCAGATCAGCTCCAAGAAGAAACAGCACCCTGGAGCACGGAGGAGAACTGCTGTCTCAGACAGTCATTATCTGTACTCAAAACACACCGCCAGGTTTGGCTGAGAACTCCCACTGCCAGCCCCACGTGCCCAGCACGAGGCAGGAATGCGCACCTTGGCTCATACTCACATATACAGCCTCCTGCTGCCATCCAGGGACCCCTTCTCAAACACATCCCTGAACCGCCTCCGAATCACACGGATGTTCCTGGCAATAGAGCAGTGGGACAGTCAGCAGGATGGGCAGAGTTACTTGAGCTGGAAATCACAGATGGACAAGGAGGATCTGTAGGTTCTTTCACAAATAACCCTAGGCTTTGTACTAGGGAGCCACAGGAATCCTTCAGCCCAAGACAGTCTCTGTTTAGGGACCCATCCTATGTTTCCCGCCTTGAGGGAAACACCAAGATCAGGCAGCAGTTTTCTCTGCTTCCCTTTCCTAAAACTGAACCTTTTCCATCCCAGGGAAATTCAATCCTTACCTGTTCCACAGCTCATTTTCTACACATCGCTGATCAAAAATGTTCCTCTGGATTTCCTCCACCACAAACATCACCACAGCACTGCAAGAGATACCAGGGGCACCATTAAACACACAAACCCTGCACATGCATCCAGGATCACCAGCTTTTCATCTCTGTGATCCAGGGTTCCTGTACTGCTCCTGCTCAATTTCTCCTACTCTCTCCTTACCTTTGGGAACCGTAGAGCTCCCAGGCTTTGGCAATTCCCAAGGCCAGTCCCTTCGCTGGGTTGTTGGGCAACAGGCGTGATGCCTCCTTAGTCTTTCCCAGCACTTTCAACACCAGCCTTTGGAACAAAAAAAGCTGTAAATGCTATGACAGCCCCATCTGGACCAAGGGAGCAGAGGGTGGAGAGCACATGAGGACAGGGAGGGCAGCAGCCCATGCAGTGCAGCTGCAGCAGTGCCAGAGGGGTCCCTTACCCGTGGACATCAGCCATGCGGGAGGTGAGGCCCCCAAAACTGGCAGCAATAGTGTTTATTTCTATCTGCTTCAGAGCTGCTGTGCCATCCAGCCCACAGTCAAACATGTAATCAGAGCGGTTGATGCCTAAAAACACAGTCTGAAACAGAGGGGAGAGGTGGTGGGGTCTCCTGCTGCCTTTAACTGCAAATCCCTTTGATGACCTCACTTCAAAGTCCTCCCAGGGCAAGATCCAGTCATAGATTCAAAGAATGGTTTGGGTTGGAAAGGACCTTAAAAACCATCTAATTCCAACCTTCTGCTACAGGCAGGGACACCTTCCACTAGCCCAGGTTGCTCCAAGCCCTGTTCAATCTGGCCTTGGACACTTCCAGGGATGGGGCAGCCACAGCTTCTCCGGGCCACCTGTGCCAGGGCCTCCCCACCCTCAGGGAAGGGTTTTTTCCTAATACCTCATCTAAACCTTCTCTCTGTCAGTTTGAATCCATTCCCCCTTGTCCTGTCACCTTCATTTTGATAAAAACCTCTGCAAGTCATGCCCGTGGGTGCTCTGCCACTTGCCCAGGGCCCAGAGCCCTCCCAGTGCTCCAGAGGAGTTCCCAACACTCAGGAGAGTAAAGAAGCTTCTGGTGCAGGTCCTGACAGGACACACATCCCTGCACACTCCCAAGGCTCACAGAGGACAAATCCCATCAAATCCTCCCACTCCAGGCCTTACTGTCTCCATCAGCACCAACCAAAGGGCATAAGTCAAACAGGGCAAGGTCCTGAGCTCAGGGGCTGTGATGAGACATGGCAGCACAGGGAAGGACCAGCCTGGCTCAGAGCCCAGCAATGCCACCTCAGTGCCAAGGGGCACAGATCACCAGGATCCCATGCCAAGGTACCTGAGCCAAGCCTTCCTCCAGAACTTGCATGTAGATTCTGAAGAGTCGAGCTGTGAAGTCATCGACCTTGATGGTGCTGGAGGGAAACACACAGCAGATCAGTTCCCTGATGCTGCCACAGAGGAACAAGAACCTTAGCAGGGACATTCTCCAGCAGGGCTGGGGCTCAACCAAAGTGCTACAGCACTGAGAAACATCTCCCCATGAATGCACAGTGCAAAACCACATACAAACCCAGTTTGCCCAGCACAGCCATTCCACAGAAGGCCTCACCTCAAAAAAGGCAAAGGTGACTCTCTGGCAGAGCAGAGATGGGACAAGCAAAGGCAAAGAAACAGCAGAATTCTGCAGCCACAGGAAGAAACCACACGTCTCCCTGTGCCTGAACACAAGAGTTCAGAGAAGCTTCACAAGCTTCATCCAATTCCTCCTGTCCTGTCAGGCTACAAATCCCTGCCCTGCTAGAGTAGGTCTGGCTTTTCCTCAGGGTCCCAAATCCCTGAGCTACTGGAGCAGCACCTCCAGGGAGCTGCCCTGGCACAGGGCAGCACCTGAGCACACATAACCCCAGGTACTGCATTCCTGAACCACAGGTACAAACCTGCCTCGGCAAGCTCTGGCTGCAGCCAGCTCTGGAACAGGCACAAGCATTGAAACAGCTTCAAAGGCTTTAACAAAACAAAAGGATGTTGGAAAACAGCCTTCTTTGCTCTGTCCCAGTGCCAGAGAGCCTGCAGCACCCACGGACAGGCAGCACAAAGCAGGCAGCAGGAAGGGGAGCGAGATTTATGAAAGCATCAGCCCTACAGTTATGGGGGACACAGCCAGGGATGGTCACTCCAGCCCATGGCAACAGCCACAGATAAATTCAGCAGAGTCCAGGAGCCAGGGCTCAACAGGCCCTCAGCAGCCAGAGCTTGTGGACGGGAAAGCAGGGGACACAGAGTGACTGATCAGAGGTCTGTGTGGGGACAGGGACACCTCATCCTCATAACTGTAGGCAGGCAGAGCTGCTGGTTATGGGACAGCCATGGGTAGATGCAAAATAAGACTAAAAGAGACTTCTGAATCCCAAGATGCAAAGATTCCAGTGACTTGCATTTAAGGTCCACAGGCCAACAAGCTCACAGGTAAGAATTCACAAGCCTGAAACACTGGCAACATTGAAGATCGTTGCAGGGAGTCAGCTCTTGGCCAGATGTCCCAATTTCTGAGGCCCAAGGAGACCTCCAAGCACATGGACTTGATGGGAATTCATTTTAGGAAAAATAATGCAGCAAAAGAAGCAATTTCTGCTGAGGACAGGACTGCCCACCTCGGCTTGTGGGACACGAAGGGATGGAAGGTAGGAATGCCCGAGGGGTGATAAATGCTTGGCATTTAAAATATTCCCTTAAGATGCAACATGCAAAAACGTTACCTGGCCAGAGTCTGCTCCAGGAATTCTCTGTTTTGACTGATGGCATCCACCAGCAGGTTGAAATCCTGCTGAACAGCACAGGCCTGTTCAAACAAGGCCCGTGGCACCGCAGATGGGAGCAGCGTGAAGGGCGCGTAATTTACCACCTGCACACAGGGGAGGGAACAGAGCACTCAGGTCTGGGCAGCTGGAGAGGGGATAAAGAGGTGCCTCTTCTGCTTGTCTGAAAGCACCTTCTCCAGAGTTTCTCAGGCTGAGTGCTTCCCCCGAAGGATACCCTGTTTGCACCTGAACTGGAGGGCAGCGTCTCCAGAACAGCTCAGTGTCAGAGAAAAAGGGAATTTGTCAATCTTGGGTTCTGGCCATCAGAGTCACTTCCTCTGATCCCTGCTCAGACTCAGGGGTGACTCTGGACTCCTAGCTCAGCCCACAGCTCAGGCACGGGGCCACCCTCAAAGTCAAAATATCATACCAGAGAGAAGCTCCCAATTCACCTGGATTTTACATGAAGCAAGGGATACTGGCAGTGTGTTCGGCCTCTCCTACCAGGCTTCCTCTTACCCTTCAAAATCCCCCAGAACCCTGACCTGACAATGGGATTGACATCAGGGAGCAGCTCTGTGGCGGAGACCTCCCTCCTCATACCTCTGCCAGCTGCCTTCTTGTCCCCAGGCTCCCCAGGGATCCGTCCCCAACACTGTCCCACCCCTTCTGCACAGGGATACTTCTTCCTCTGAGACCCCTCCAACAGATAGAGCCTCCCACCCCAGCCAGCCGTCAGGGATTCCCCACAGGTAAATCCCACACATCAGCCACCTCCACCCTTGTCATCTTGTCCCAGGTATGGGGCAAAGGCTGACTGCAGTTGGGAACAGAACAACAGCAGAGGCCCCTCCGTGAGGCTCTCCCGTGGTTCAAAGGTTCATATGGGCGGTGAGAGGCCGGGAGAGGGACGGACTCCCAGCACCACAAAAGGCAGCTTCTTAAGCCTTCCCAGATCTGTCCCTCTCCTTGGAAAAGGGGAGCTGTGCTGGAAAAGGGAAGCAGGGCTGTCTCACGAGCAGAATGGGCGGTGAGCTGTGAGCTCCAGCCGGGAGCTGCTCCCTGCCAAGGGCTCGGGGACGCCCGGGCCGGGCAGCGCCCCGCACTCACCTCCGAGCTGAGGGGCTGCTCCCCGGTCCGCATCAGCACCCCCGCCAGCAGCGCCGCGTCCACCGCCACCGCCGCCGCGTCCCGCACGGCCGCCGCGTCCCGCACCACGTCCTGCCAGGGCGCGGCCATGGCAGCGCTGCGGGGAGAGCGGGGTCACCGTCCAGCCGCACCTCCACGGTCCCCGAGCCCCTCCACCCTCGTTGTCCCCTGACCCCTGGTCCTTCCCTGGCCCCCCGACCCGCAGCACCCGATCCCCGGTGCCTGTCCCCTCGCCGGCCTCCCGTCCCCACACGCCTCACTGTGCCCCGACCCGCCGCGATCCCTGCCCTGCCCCCGGCCCCCGACCTCCGGCCCCCAGACCCCTCCTGACCCCCTGACCCCCGACCACCCTGAACCCTCGCCCCTCCCGGCGCTCCCGGCCCCGCTCCGCTCCTCGGCCCCTCACTGTCCCCCGACCCCCAATCCCGCCGGGTCCCTCCCCGGCTCCCGGTCCCTGACCCCCTGTCCCCAGACCCCTCCTGACCCCCTGTCCCCAGACCCCTCCCGGTCCCCGATCCCCTGTCCCCAGACCCCTCCTGACCCCCTCGCCCCTCACCCACTCCGCTCCCGCCGCTCGCTGCCGGCCCCGCCGACCGCCACGTGATTGAACGGCCCGCCCCCTTCGCCCCGCCCCGGTGCTAGATTGACAGCGTAGCGGACCAATCAGTGCAAGGGAGGAGTGCGCGCCCCGCGTGCCTACGCGAGTGACGCGAGCGGAAGGCGGGGTCACGAAACGCGCATGCGCCGGGAAGCGCCAAGGGGCTGGTGACGTCATATCGCGATGTCGTTACGTCATATCGTGACGTCAAATCTCCATGTCGTGAGAAGGACGAGCTCGCTGGGGGTGCCGGCCCGCAGAGGGGGCTGCGGCTGGTGAAACCTGAGCTCTGCAACAGGGACTGATGGGTGCCTGCCGAGGGCACAGCCAAAAGCCATGGAGATGATTGGACCCGATGATCTCTGAGGGCCTTTGCGACACGAACAACTCGGTGGTTCCATGAAGCAACTTAAGGTTAACTCTGGAGCTGCATCATCTCCTGCTTTTGCATGAGCTGAAATTCACCCTCTGCAGGCAGGGAAAGACAGAGGAACTGCACCCCTGGCTTGGGAAGTTAAAGGAATTGGAACTACCTTCCTGTTTTCCATTTCTTCAACCACTTCATCACCCACATCCCTTTGCTGCACTGCACCGACTGGACCTGGGAAGGGGCTGACTGGGGGTTCCTCCATGCAGCCCCTATCCCTGATGTCCTCTGTTGTTCCCAGAGGCTGTTCAGTGTTCCCAGGTGTCCCCAGGGATGTCCATGGCCATGTGCCAGGACTGGGAGGTGCTCCCAGATCCAGGGCACTGTTTGGGGTGCCCTGGGGCTCAATGCAAGATGGAATTTTTCTCCCATTTGAGCTGTATATTTCCCTCCCTCTTGCCTTGGTCCCTCACAGGACCTCACAGGGTTGCTCTCTGCCCTCGTGTCTCACAGATCCAAGGCTGGGGCTGTTCTGGGCCACCTCAGCTGGGCACACATGAGAAAACAGCTCTCACAACAGTTTCAGGTACTTGCAAAACATTCTCAGCAATGGGGCTTGAAATGGCCATGTGGGACAGGGAGAGGGTTATTTCTGTATAAGGAACAGGGAAAATTGATTTGTAAAAAAATCCAAACCCAACCAGGTCCTTTCTACTTATTTTATTTAGATATACAAACGAACTGTCAGTCCTAACTCACTCTAAACTTGAAGAAGCATAATAAGATGAAAAACAATTTGTTGGTCACACCAACACAACAGTGTAACTGGAGAAATGATTTGTTTTCTGTCACCAGGTCGTCATTTGAGTTCCTGCTGGAGTAATATGTGGCCAGTCTTCGTGAACGAAGATCTGGGAAAGGTGTTTTTACCTTTCAAGCCTGCGCAATGGATTTTTCAGGTGAGACACAGCCTGCG
>JAWWLV010000057.1:2681218-2744265 GCA_035041135.1 Platyrinchus mystaceus | reverse complement strand
GCTGGCAGCAGGCACTGGCCCATGTCCCCCACTCAGGGGACACGTGGAGTGGGCAGTGCAGGCTGTGGTGGGGAGGGGCCGGGGGGGGTTTGGTGTTCAGGTGCTGGTGCCAGGGTGCCATGGGCCCCATGGGTGCAGGGGCCTGGAGGGGGTGCAGGGTGTGGGAGCCGTGGATGCTGCAGAGAGTGCCGGGGGATGCAATGCTGGGAGGGGCAGGGCTGTGGGATTAACAGCAGATCAACACATTCACTCCTTGTTGGCTTCAAAGCCAAGGGATACAGAAAGGAGGCTCTCCTGCACTTTTCCCTGCTCAGGCTCCACAGCCTTTCCCCCACACCGGGGCACTGCAGTCCTGCTGATCCCACACCCAGGACCCTGCACCTCCCACAGCTCCAGCATCAAAACCCTCCTTCTCCCCGGCCTTTACTCCACCCCTGCCTTGTTCCTTTGCCCAGATCTTCCACAGCGGGTTTGAAGCTTTGTTGATATGCTTTTATGGAATACCTTGTGCCCCATCCCGAGTCAGTCACGAGCAGAACCCTCACTCATTAACCCCAGCTCTCCTCCTTGGCATCTCATGTAAGAGATTGGACCCCAGCAAAGCTCTCACAGATGCAGCTGTGAGAGATGCACAGGGACAAAGTCTGCAGGGAATCAGCCCTGCAGAGCAGAGGCTTTGAAGGCTGCTGGTGTTTCAAGCCAAGAGCTGCTGAGAGGCTTTGGGAGGGTGTGGAGCAGGTGAAGGTGATTGCTGAGGCCAGGCAGGAGGCCACAGAGAGCTGTGTAATGGAGCACAGAGGCAAGGCCAAGGGAAAGGCTGCCCTGTTCCATACCAAGACAGGCCCTCTTGCAGTCCCAGAGAGCACTGAGTGTATTAACTTTATCTTTGAGGAAGTGACAATGTAAAAAGTAAAGGGCTTCTGCACAACTCTTTCCCTGGCCTGTTCCTACACTCCCACCACCACGCTGTGCCTGCTGCAGAGCCCAGAGACACCTCACAAGCTGCCCTGAGGGAAGCACCAGGATCTGACAGCAGCTTGTTCTGCTTCTCTTTCTCAAAACTGAACCATCTCCTTCCTTTCCCATCCCAGGAAAATTCAACCATGAGTTCCACAGCTCATTTTCTGCACATTGCTGATTGAAAATGTTCCTCTGGATTTCCTCCACCACAAACATCAGCACAGCACTGCAAGAGATACCAGGGGCACCATTAAGCCCACAAACCCTCCGCATGCATCCAGGATCACCAGCTTTTCAACTCTGTGATCCAGGTTTCTTGCACTGTTCCTGCTCATTTTGTCCTACTCTCTCCTTGCCTTTGGGAACCGTAGAGCTCCCAGGCTTTGGCAGTTCCCAAGGCCAGTCCCTTCTATTGATATTGGGCACTCCCCATCCCCGATGTCCTCTGTTGTTCCCAGAGGCTGTTCAGTGTTCCCAGGTGTCCCAGGGATGTCCATGGCTGTGAGCCGGGATCGGGAGGTGCTCCCAGGTCCAGGGCAGTGTCTGGGGTGCCCTTGAAAAGTGTAATAAGATGAAAAACACTTGCTTCAGTGCAGCCAAGAGAACAACAGCTGGACACTGTGGGCTTCTGTTGGACTTCATTTTTCACTAATGCAGCATTGGGTGTGATGTGTAAATCCATGTAGGATCCTGCAAACTAAGAAATTGTGATTTTTTTTCATTGACTTCAGTGTGCTGCTTGTGCAGAGTCCTTTTTTTCTGTCTGCTCTACCAGTAGGGATTAGCTCAGACATTTCCTCATGAGAGGGAAGGGGCTGGTCTCTAACCAAATATTCTGCTCACAGTAGCATAAGATCAGAGTGGCCATGGCTTTATTTAGTCAATCTTTGAGAACTTCCCAGCATGGAGACCTCCCCATCTTCTGGGTGACCTGTCCCAGAGCTGTAAGATGTGTCACTGGACTGTCTAGGAGGAAGAGGGAATCCTTTCCTCACTTGGCCACTGACTTGCTGATGACTTTGGGCAAGTGACTTTATCCTTTGCTTTGATTTCTTGTCTGCCCTAGGAGCTACTTTTATCTAACAGAAAAAGCAGCACCAACTCTGTCACTGCACCAGTGCCAAGCCCCACAGGGAGCCCTTTGCCCCAAACCTGTCTGTATAAAAGGGTCCCTGACTCACCTGACCTGAAGAGAGGCTGTGGATGGATTAAGGCTCTGTATATATACATACATATAGAGGTACATATTACCCCAGACCTGAGGAGGGTGCCAGGCTCACCCATCCATGCTGTGCTCACACGTGGGCTGCTCATGCCCTCACCCACACCAACACCCTGGGGCAGCAAGGGAAAGCCCCAGGAGGACACCTTGCAGTGGGACACATGCAGAGGAGGCTGCAAAGGCAGCCCTGACCCTGCAATGTGCCTGTTCGCAGTGGAGAAGTTTCTCCAGCAAGTTGGGCAACGCCTGTTGTCACACTTGATCACCCTCCTGAGAGAGTTCATCAGTGGTGGCTTGGACAGGCTGGGACATGGCTGGCTCTTTATCCTGTTACCAGTGCCAGGAGTTGTCCAGGTCATTGCAAGGCTCTTAGCTCTGCTCTTAGGGATCCATCACCAAAATGAAGCTCTGAGGTTACAGCTCTCATGGACCTGTTGAAGCGAGGCAAAACCCCTCAGCTCTGGAGCCAGGCTGGGAGAGCTGGGCGTGTTCATCTGAAGAAGAGAAGACTCCAGGGAGACCTTAAAGCCCCTTCCAGTGACTGAAGGGTCTCCAGAAGAGCTGGAGAGGGATTTAAGACAAGGGCCTGGAGTGACAGGACAAGGGGGAATGGCTTCAAACCAGTAGAGGACAGGATTAGATGGGATACTGGGAAGGAATTCTTCCTTGTGAGGGTAGTGAGGCCTGGGCACTTCCCCAGAGAAGCTTTGGCTGCCCCATTCCTGGAAGTGTTCCAGGTTGGATGGGGCTTGGAGCAACCTGGGCTAGTGGAAGGTGTCCCTGCCCATGGCAGGGAGTGGAACTGGATGAGCTTTAAGAGCCCTTCCAACCCAAACCATCTTGTGATTCTATAATACACCCATCTTTTTTCTGAACTCAGGAGTCCTACTCTTTCTTTTTCCTCTCTGCCACCCCTTTAGTCAGTAACTGTGGATTCACACCTTAATACATATCCAGGTTGTGAATTTGGAAGTGGACTGGTGATCCAGTCTTATGTTACCAAAAAAATGCCCTGTGCCAGGAGCCAGCTCAGACTCCACCATGGGGCAAGGGCTGTTTGCCCACGTGCTGATCAAGGCATGGAAATGAGCAACAAAGTCAGAGTTTTAACAATGATGCAGAAGGACAGAATTTACTCAAGCAGAAGCATTTCCCTTTGCAATCCTCAATCCTGGCAGGGTCCTGAGTCCCCCCTCCTTGCTGTTTGCTCTCATAGTCTAAGAAAAGGCATAAAAAGCTTCAGTTTCTAAGCAGAACATTGCAAAAATGGTCCTAGAGCATTGCAAAAAGCTGGAAAAAAGAACTGTCCTGTCCTTGGGAGTTCCTAGAATGAATGTACCCTGCTCAGACTGAGAGAAGGCTGTGACTTGCCTTTTCTATCTTTTACAAATTCACTCTGGAGAATGAGGTTTCTTCAAAGTAATCCAGTAGCCTGTGGAGGATTTGTACATGCACATAGCCTATAATCTCTGGCACAGGGTAAGAGAGCTGCAATGCAGCTCAGAGGAGGTTAAATCACAAAAGAATATGGCAGACATGGTAAGTATTTGGCATGTTACATGCAACAAAAGATGAACAACAGCAACTGGGCCATTATCTTTATTTGCTAAAAATAGAGTCCCGCAAAGTTTAAAGAAAAGCGCTTCATATTTGTAAACCTCTCCCCTGACTGTTAAAGAGCCTTCAAAGATGGGCTTTGTGGCTTTGGGCTGTCGCATCCCCTTTCAAAGGCTGCCCAGCGCTCAGACAATTGAAACTCAATACAACATCAGCCACAGCGGCGTAGGGGAATAAATAGTTCTGACATGACCCTGCTCTCCTCACTCGTCAGAGAAGACACGTGAATGGGAGCTGTGCAGCAGGTACGGCCCCCACGCAGCCCCATCCACCCCCGGCACAGGGCCAGGCGCAGCCCAGGTGCCCCAGCACTGCAGGCACCGAGGGCACTGCAGAGCCACCAGACAGGCAGCAGCTCGTTTGCCCAGAGCACTGCTGAGCTTCGCGCGGTCATCTGATACCCTGCACCTGATGGGTGGGTGGAGAGCTGGGCGCTGGCTGCCCCTCCTCACCTCCAAAGAGCCGCTCATCACTCGTGCTCGCTGCCCTGGCACCCTAAAATGGGGCTAAAACCCCAAATCTCCCGTTCTCTTTTGCTTCTCCGTCTGCAAAGGAACCAACTTAGCCCAGTCTGAGGTTTTGGCCAGCTCTGTTGTAGCTCAGCATATTTGAGCATTAATGAAAAAACTGGTGTTTGCAATAGGGCAGGACCAAAGCCATTCACTTGACCACAAGAAGAGGGGATGATGTGATGTGCAGCACCAGCCAAACACAGAGAGAACAATAGGGCTATTTGCATGGAAGAGGGTTCAGAGGGCTCCTTGGGGCAGCCAAACCTCTTGCTGGCCCATGATCCACAAGAAAAACAAGACAGGGCTCTGGAACCTTGGCTTTTTTATACTTTAAACACCAGCTTCAGCCAGGGCCTGAAAGAAATCTATTGTCTCTAAAGCTGTATTTCAATGTAAAATGCTCTGGTAAGGCCAGCAACCCTCCCCCCCCCCCACAACGTGTGCCTATTGTTTGAAGTGCAGAACAATTGAAGGGTGCTCTCATGGGCTAAAGATAGAATGGCAGCTGGTGCTGTCCTTTTCCCTGTAACTGAGAATAAAACAATGCCCGAGTATTGTCTGCATTGCTGGAGCGATGACATTGGACTCTCTGCCAAGAGAGCATCTAAAAGATCAATGAAACCCGGGGTTATTTATAAACGGGTAGTGTCATTTCTTCCCCAAAGTAATTTCACTTCCTTAGCTTTTCCACCAGACCTTTCTGCACTGTGAAGTGGCCGTGGAGTGAGGTATAAATAGCACTGAGCCTGGATGTAAGAGGGGCAGCAGGACCTGCTGGTGGAAAATGGAGCTGCTGCACTGAACCTGAGCTGGGCTGCACCTTTGTGTTCCTGAGTTGTGCCCAAACTTCTGCAGGACCAGCTACAAATGCTGCTCCCCTTCTGCTGGCAGGGAGCAGATCCCTGCAGGCACAGCCCATGTGCTGGATGTGCAGGAATACAGCAGCTGCTCCTCCAGGGCCAGAGCTCACCAGCACCAGGACCTGCTTCCTGGGGGAGCTTTTAGAATCACAGAATCATAGAATATCCCAAGTTGGAAGCACACACAAGGATCATCAAACTCCTGGCCCTGCACAGACACCCCACCCAGTCCCTGAGAGTGTTGTTCAAACGCTCCTTGAGCTTTGGCAGCCTTGGGGCTGTGCCCACTGCCCTGGGGAGCCTGGTCAGTGCCCACCACCCTCTGAGGGAACAACCTTTAAACTTCCCCTGACACTGCTCCAGTCATTCCCTTGAATCCTGTCACTAGTCACAGAGAGCAGAGATTGGTGCTGCTCCTCCACTGCCCCTTGTTAGAAAGTTACAGACTTCTATAGGTTTATTTTACCTACCAGCCAACAAGCAGGGGGGAGCATGGACTGTGTGTGTGTGTCCAGCTCAGTTGCTGTGCTGGGATGCTCAGGAAACCCTTGAGCCCAAACACCATGGGACAGAGCCTTGTTTAGGGACAGGGGACAGCTGCTCTCTGCAAGATGTCATCCCACCAGGGCATATCCAGACTAGAGACTGGAAACCTGGAGTCAGGCATTCTCTGCAGTTTTGAGACAGAAAAGCCCATCTTGTCTGCTGTGCCATAGTGAGATGAGGTCTCATGTCCTGGTGTGAGGACATGCAGGAATATTGCTCCCTCCTGCTGACAGCCAGTGTTGAGAAAGGTCCAAGCCTACCACATCCCATGGAGAACTCCCATGTCTGTTGCCTCTCCATCTTGAACAGTTGTCCCCTGTCATGGGATGGGCTGAGCTCGACCTCTTGATGACCCAGAGCAGTGGGATGACAAGCCCAGCAGTGTCTGAGCCCATGATGAGCTGAATGCTGGGTCAATGGGCCAAGAGAGCAGAGCCACAGCCTTCATCAGGCCAAGGAAACAGCTATAGCCAAACAGGTCCCAGCCTAGTGCAGCCACTTCCATTGGGTTATGACCTCAATACCATCTTAATTTAGTTTCCCATGGAGAAAAGGAGAAGGTGCATGAGGGCTGGAGAGAGCAGGGGGCTGTGATGGGATCATCCCAGGGACTGATGCTCCGTGGGCAGCTGACTGTGTGGGCTTAGTGTACATGTGCAGGACAACACCCACCCAACCTCCTGCTCCCAAACCTCACAGCAGATGAAAACTGATGTGAAAGCAGAGCAGCTGGGGCACTGCAGGGCAGATCCTGCCCACAGAGTGTCAGAACCACAGCCCAGCTCTGGCTCTGGTCAGGCTCTGCAGCTCCCTTGCAGCCTCCAAGGCAGCTCCGGGTCATGACTCCCAACAGCTGCAATGTTCCAGGGGCTGTCCTAGCAGGCCAGGTGTAATTAAGGTGCTATTAAGTATGCAAATGAACAGGACAAAGTTCTGTTTTCTCTCATTGTTTTGAAGTGCATTGCCAAAACCTCAAGCATCTTCAGCAAAGGCTTACACATTCCTGCAATTTTTACAATGTTCAGTACAGCCTTCATTCCCAAACAGATGCTTTATGATTGCAGTACCCAAAAGAAAACTCCTTGAAGCTCAAAGCTGGTAAATTCAAAGCAAACAATTAAAACCTCTCTGATTTTCCCAGTCTCCAGGTGACCTCACTGTCTCCAACCTGCATGTGACCTCGCTTGCTTACTCTGGACACTAATTTCTCATGCCGTATCTCTTCCAGGTATTTTCTCATTCCTCATACTGATTTTGGAGGCTTTCTATGTGGAGTGTCATCCACCAATATCCCCGTGCTCCACAAGCAAGGTGTGCACCACCGCACCAAGGTGCTCATGGCAGCAGTAGCTTTGTATGTGTTCATGAAGGGTTTTAGAGGCAGCACTTCATCCCCAGCCAAAGGACAGCCAGCTCTGGACAGGGGTCCAACACTGTCCCCAGGGTGGAACATGCTGGGAAGTGCCCAGGGAAATGTGAGATGAGGGAATCCAGTGCTAACCCCATCCTGAATCCCACAGGAGCACCTTCCCTTTGTGGTCCCTGCAGCAGCATCTCCTGCCCACATGGAAGGGGCATGGAAAGCTGTGCTGGGGTGGTGGCTGCTGTCCCTGTCACCCTGGTGGAAAAGGGCTGGGGGGGCTTGGGGGTTTGCTTTGAAGGGGGCTTTGCATGGCCAGGCTGAGCCAGAGGGACGTGGCCAGGCTGGCAGTGCTGGCCTGTCATCTCCTGTCCCGCTACAAGCAGACATTCCCACTGGATGGAAATATGCCTGAAATAGCCCCTCTGCAGATTGTCTTTATCTAATCAGCCTCCTTTGCACCCCCCTCCAGTGCATTTCAGGGAGCTGATAGCAGTGATATGTTAAGTGTGGAAACCTCTAGCAAACTGCTTGACACGTAGAATAATTCTCCTTCCTGCCACTTATCAGAGCCTGCTAATGGGAAACATTCCTCCTGGGGGTCTGGGAGCAGCTGGGAGATTTCTCTGGAGAGGGTGGCTGAGCCCCTGGCAACCTCCTGGCTCTCCAGAGCTGGGTAATAGCTGATCTGACCACAAAACACTCACTGAAGGGGCAACTTTGCAGTCTGGTGCTGGTGGTGTCCTGTCCCATGGAGAGAGGCTTGTCCAGCCCTTGGGGCTCAGCTGAGGAGCCCCATCCTTTGCCATCATACCATGGGACACCAACACCAAGCACAGAGCTACAGGGGAAAGAACAGGAGTGTCAGCGGTCAGGGGAGATGGTCCCACTGCTGAGGATGGTTGTGCAGGGCTGGTGGGACATTCAGGAAGATTTGCTTTGGGCAAGATCCACCTAAAGCAAAGTCCCCTCTCCTCAGGCCAAAGCCATGGGCTTCTCACTGTGCCTATGGCATTTTTTGACAAGTCCATAGGAGCCCTCTGTGGCCATTGCCCCGCTGGGAATGCCCTGCCAGCACAGGCCTTGCCAGCAATACAAGGATGAGCTTCCCACCACCCTGAAAACCACATCACAAACACCAAAACAGCCCAAACCCATTGGAAGTGCCCTTCAGCAGCTGCTGCAGCGACCGCTCTGCATCTCCCCTTCTACAGATCCGCTCGGCCTTTGATGGACCCTGCTGGAACCTCTTCAAAGAGGGAGAGAAACCAGGACGAACAGAAGGAACTGCAGGAGGAATCTCCGAAAATAAAATGGCTTTCAAGATAAGGCAGGGGAGGGGGTGAGCAGAGAGCGGGGCGGGTACATGCCCTGAGAAGAATGTGTGAGGCTGGACCAGCTGGTGGGTCTGGGCCAAGAGCTCATCCCACTGCTGGGACTCTTGTGGCAAAGGTACTTGGCACCAGACGCTCCAAAGGTCCTTCCAGGGAGTGGGTGGAAATCTGACTCCAAGACCAGGACAGAGAGGTGAAAGACCACCAGGGTAACCTCAGAGGGACCTGTGGTCCACTAGAGCCCGTGGCTTTTTAGGATTTTGGAACTCTGCCATCTTGACAAGATTGAGCACCTTTCATGCCATGGTCAAGAGGGACCTCAGGAATGGTGTCCCCATGGTCTCCCCAGGGGATTTGCAGCAGGCACATCAGTGGAGTCCAGCGGTGCACCAGCTGCTGCCAAATCCTGATCTGCACTTCTGAACACCAGCCTGGTGAGGAGAGCCTACATGGGAAATAGGGACCTGCATCCCATTTCATCTTGATGGGCTCAAAGTCCTTGTTCATGCTACAGACTCTGCTCCATGGGAGTGTTTGAATTCATGGGGAAGTCTGGCACCGCGCAAAGCCCTGACATTGCACTGTGCAACCAGGGACATCAACCTGTCCCTCAGCCCAGCATCCTCCCTGCTGGTGCTCAAGCCGCAGGGGACGTGTCTGGAGTCCTCCTCCATCCCATGAATCCCCCAGAGTTCACTCCAAAGCAGGGTGGGAGGGCAGGAACCTGTCTGTGAGGGGGGTGCAGAGGAGATGGCACTGGGCACCCAGACAGCGTAGCAGCAAACCATGTGAGTGTGCTGGATGGACTCACCATGCCTGGGCCTTCAGCAGAAAACCCCTCCCGTGCCTGGCTGGGATTCAGGGCAGGTGCTGGGGCTGCAAAAATCTCTGCAACCTGGGCTGTGTGCCCAGGCTGAAGCCACATGCCCAAAGCAGCCTCCGGTGCTGCTATTCTGGCCGTGGTAGAGGCCACACCACATCTAGCCTGGGCACAGCATTGCACAGCTAATCCTTAAACACTCCCTGCCTCAGTTTCCCCCACTCTCAGGAGAACACAACAACACCAAGTTACTTTGGGCTGTGAGGGGTACTGAGTGGGGAATATCAAACCCAGGCCCTGGTTCTCTGGGGTAGAAACCTCACTGCACTTTGGATGCCAGCAGCTAAGTGACTTTTCCTTGAGCCTGGCACAGAAATCCCTGTGGCCCCCACTGTGTCCTGTTCCAATCTTGGGTAGCCCATGGTGGTTCTGCCAGGATGGAGATGTGCTCCAGGCTGCAATCACTGTGTTCTTCACAGAGCCTTTGAGTCCTGCCTGGTATAGTGATGTGCAGGAAACCCAGAAACCTGTCTGATGAGAGATTATGAACCTGGCCTCGTCACAAACCAAGCTCCCACGCCATGGTGAGGAGCTCTGGGAGCACAACCTGGGGTTCCAAGACCCAAAGTCCTTCCCCTTCTGAGCAGACTGTTCAGGAGAGGCTTAACCAGCGCTCAGTGAGATTTTGGGATGCTCCAGCTGGGAAAGCAGGGACCACACAGATCCCACCAAGCAGCAGCTCTCCTGGCAGGGTGCAGGGAAGGAGCAGGAGGACCGAGAGCTCAGGCGCAGGAGGAACCAGCTGAGCTCTCATTCCTCAGATCCCCACTGGAGTGGCCAGCAGTGCAGGCAGGCTGGGATAGCTGCTCTGCCTTCCCAGGCTGGAGTCTCTCACCCTGCCTTTGTACTCGCCTGACAATACAGGAATAAAAATAACCAGGCTGCATTTGCAGAGAGATAAAAGTGAAGTTTGCCTTTTGTGTCAGTCCAGGCAGTGGGACAGCAGCACCAATGGAGCTGTGTGGACATGACACATGGGAATTTCTGACATATCTTTTCCCACTCTGACCTTGACAGACACAATAAAAAGGGGCTTTGCAGCACTCACACAGCCACTCAGTCCTAGCACCAAGGTTAGTAATACAGAGCATGTCTGTGTGCACGTGTGTCCCCGCTACTAACCCGCTTCACCTCTGCAGGGTGGATGTTCCCAGAGGACAGGGGAGGGTGGGACAGACCTGGACCAAGAGCATTTTTGCTGAGGACTGTGTGTTTTGCCAAGCTGTGGCTCCATTCGTGATGGCTGTGGCGTTGCAGAGCTCTGCCGTGTGATAGATTAGATGGATATTAGAAAGCACAATCATACAAGTGCTTTTTCCAAGCAGCTGCCACAGTGGCCTTCAGGAAGGGTCTTCCAAGGGATAATACATCCAGCCTTGCTTTTATCCTCCTGCAATATCGCTCTGCAGAACAGACCTGGGTTGTTACAGAGGGTTTGTGCAGGACACCAGAGCTCCAACAGGAGCTGGGATGGGTTTTAGCTGAGTTTATCAAGAAAACAGGTGTCGTTGACAATCTCACCTGAAGTGCAAATGTGGATTTTGACACCAAAGTGATGCCAGCTCGCCCAGCTGGGACTTCCAGTGGAGGGCTGATAGCAGCAGAAGGGAAAGTGTTCTGGAATTGTTTGGTTGTTATAATTTTTATTAACTAGTATTGTTGTCGTTGTCTTCTCTCACTCTCTTAAATTGAAAGCATGTTTAGCTGTGTTGCTCTTGGTTCTCAACCCATCCATGGGTGCTTGCCAGTGCACTGACTCTTTGTCCCTTCCCTCCTTTCAGTATTCAGGTGTCTTTCACTCTTCCTTCAGTGTTGCCAAGTGTTCCTCCAGCTGGACAAGATGTCTATGCTGGACATGAGTGAGTTTGGGGAGGCTGCTCCGTACCTCCGGAAAAGCTACACAGAGCAGCTGAAGCTCCAGACAATCCCCTTCGATGGTAAGAGCTCAAAGCAGCTCAGCACAGCCCTGTGTGAGTGCCCTGAGCCAGCCCCTTGGAGCTCCCCTGGGAGTCCATCCCTGTCCCTTTCCCAGTGCTGCTCCTCAAGCTATTGCAGGGACTCCAGACTTCCCCCCAGCACCTGGGAGGGAGAGTTCCCTAAACAGTGGGAAAATCAGGTTTTTGACTTTCCCCTTGTTTGCTGAGGTGTGGGTGGAGGTGGCCTTTCATCTCCCCAGACACTGAGGGGCAGGAGGGCTGAAGGACTGGTGTCAAAGCCTTCTCCAGCTCCATTTCATTTTGGAGGTCTCCCCTCTGTCCCAGCCACCCTGCTTTTCCTTGTTCTGCTGTGCTTGGGCTCCAGGGCCCGACTTTGCTCCTCTCAGCTGGGCAAACAAGGAGTGTGCTGCTGGCTCACACTGCCCTTTCTTGTGATGGTTTGAGTGCAGGCACACATGAAGCAGATTTCAGGCTAGAATTCAACCCCAGTAAACAGCTCCAAATACAAAGAAGGTGAAATAATCCTGGCTCCTATGACCAAAAACATAGGAAGGAATAATCACTGTCCTTCCATGTTATCAGACTGCACTGATGTGGCTTTCAGTTGACAATTTCAAATGGTTTCCTACATTTCAACCTGTATTATGTCTCCTTTCCTTTCCCCTTTCCTTTCCTTTCCCCTTTCCTTTCCTTTCCTTTCCCCTTTCCTTTCCTTTTCCCTTTCCTTTCCTTTCCCCTTTCCTTTCCTTTCCCCTTTCCTTTCCTTTCTTCTCCTCCTCCAGGAAAGAAGCGAGCTTGGATCCCAGATGAGAAAGAAGCCTATATTGAAGTGGAAATCAAAGAAAGCTCTGGTGGCAAAGTCACTGTGGAAACCAAAGATAAGGAAGTAAGCAAAATATCTTTCCTTTTCCAAGGGAGAGCAAGTGTGTGCGGAGGGGGATACGTGTGACAAGATCACGTCTGAAACGAGGAGCTCTGGCTGATAACCCTGCCCCGCTCGCTGATCGGTCATGCCCCGGGGGGACACACTCAGCACTGTCAGGACACGTAGGCCACTTAGTTGCCAAGAGTGGCCGCGGTTCAGCATCCCCCCATCGAGCGTTTGCTGTCAAACGCGGGTTATCGCGACAGACAGAGCGAGGGGACAGTCGGGCTGGCCCCGCACAGCCTCTGGATGGAGAAGGACCGGCTGTCCAGAGGCAGCACCGGCTCCATCACAGCCCTGTGTGATGCTGAACCGCTGCCCGGCTCATCCCGAAGGCTGAAACAAGAGGTAAGGAGCCGATTGGCCAATTCCTGCTCGTTTTAGCCTGGATTTGCAGCAGAACAGGCGCTGGGCACAGGGGTAGGATAGGCTGTCTGGTGGTGAGGCTTCAGCTTTCCAGCAGCGGGAGCGAGGCAAAGCAAGCAAGCACCAGCTGGTATTTGTCAAGATAATATCCAACACAGTTAGCTGCAAATGAGCTTAATTAATACTTCTTTCTTGGCTGTGGAAGTCTCATGGCCCTGCAACTTCACTGCAGAGCAGAGATTCACCCTGGTGTGAAACTGGGAAAAAGAACAAGGACCTGACCAAGCAGCAAACAGCAGATTTTATTATTTCTATCTCTCTGCTAGACAGAATGGCACTGAGAAGTGCTCATGCCTGCCAAATTTAAAATAAATATATATAATAATCTTTGAAAAGTGTTAAGGCTTTGGAAATATTTTTTTCTGAGACTGGGAAAAACAAGTAAAGAGATTTGTCCCAATTTACTGGGGAGGGGGTATGAATTTTAAAAGTTTATTCTGTTGTTGAGAACGCCTTCAGCTTCTGAGAGCAAAGCAATTTCCAAATCTTTTTAGCTGTTCCCTCTTGAAACTGCCTTTTTAAACAATTTGTCATGGATTTACAAAATCAAAAACTGTATCAGCTTTCCCTGGATCAGCATTTCCAGCAGAAACAGCTTCAAGCGAGGCATAAACCCACCCTTATCCTTCTGTCTACCCTCCTGCTTTTAACACCTAACACCTTTTAACACCACACACTTCGTCTTCACCCATAAAAAAAACCTCTGAAAGGTTTCATTTCATCTTTATTAACAAGACCAATTGCTAAATCCAGCTTGTCCCATCCAGGCCAGATCCGTAACGTGATATTTTCCCTGTGCTTGGCTTCATGGGATTAAATAAATCCAGTTTTAAGTGAAGGGGTACAGGCTTCAGCTGTTTGCATGGGGACTGTGTTGCCACAGGCTTTTAGGCTGTGAAGAAGAGCACATGATGGGGGTGTCAAGCACATTGTGGGGGGATGTACTGGTACTCCCTGGCTTGGACCCCTTCTGTCAGGCTCAGCCACAGCCCATCTCCCTGAGCAGGGAGCAAGTCTGGGGCTTGCTTATCCCCACTGGGCTTTGTGTCTGGGTGCTGGTGGGGCTCCCCTAGCCCTGTCACCCCAAAATGAGGGTGACAGCAGGCATGGGGCCAGGGCTGTCCCCAGCATGGGACTATCAGGCTTTGGGGTAGGTGGTGTCTGGGGGGATCTGGGGTCCATCTGATGTGTCCCCCCTCCTCTGGCAGACGCGGGTGGTGAAGGAGGATGAGGTGCAGCCCATGAATCCCCCCAAGTTCGACATGATTGAGGACATGGCCATGCTGACACACCTCAACGAGGCCTCCGTGCTCTACAATCTGAAGCGTCGCTACTCCCACTGGATGATCTATGTAAGGCCACAGCACCCGGGGGGGTCACCCTGTGGGTTGGGGAGGTGAAAGGGTGCTGGGACACCCCCATCCCTCACACCCACCCATTTTCCCCCCTGCAGACCTACTCGGGGCTCTTCTGTGTCACCATCAACCCCTACAAGTGGCTGCCCGTCTACACGGCGCCCGTGGTGGCCGCCTACAAGGGCAAGCGGCGCTCAGAGGCCCCCCCACACATCTACTCCATCGCTGACAATGCCTACAATGACATGCTGCGCAGTAAGCCCTGCCCTGGGGACCCCCATCCCGGGGGAGGCTGTGCCCCCCGGGGCAGGGGGGAGGTGGGCAGCGCTGCCCTAACACCGGCTCCTCTCTTTCAGACCGCGAGAACCAGTCCATGCTCATCACGTAAGTGCCCAGTGTGAGCAGCGAGACCCCCTGTGCCATGCTGCCAGGGGAGCCCTGCATGGGCACCCTGTGCCCAGTAGGGCCCCCCCAGGCTGTGTCCCCCCCCACCCACCCTGGCAGCTGTCACCCTTCCCGCCCAGGCTGCCGCCGTGCCAGGTGACAAAGCCGGGCGGGAAGGCTCCCCCGCACCCCGACAGCTGCGGGAGCTGCCGTGGGGCTGCCAACATCCTCCCGGGAGCAACGGGAAAGGAGAGATGGAGGCCAAGGCCGCGGGGAGATGGCGGCCAGAGGGGTGGCAGAGGGGGAGGAGGGTGATGTGGGAGGGTGTAGGCCAGGTTGATTTCAAGTGACATATAGATAAGGGCTATATAAAGGACTTTAAAGGACCCTTTGTCGCTGCCAGGAGCCACGGACATTTTTAGCCTCGGCCATGGCCTAATTAGGAAAGGCAGGGGCTGTGGAGAGATGCTTGGCGCGTGTCCGGTGGTGGCTCCGCTGCCCGCTCCCCCCGGCTCTTTGTGATCTGGGATTACAATGGGAGAGCAGCTAACTATAGGGATGAGCTCAGCAGGGCCTGCTGGCCACCCACACCCCACGCCGGGCACGGCGGCGCCCGTGTTCACCCGGGCCGGAGCCACCCGGCACGATGGCCCTGCCATCTCCAAGACAGCCCGACAAAGCAGGTCGTGCTGCAACCACCAGCGAGGCCAGTTCCTGGCTGATCCCGGACAGCTGAAGCCCTGGGGCCAGGGCTGTCCAGCCCCGGTGGGTGCCGGCACCTCCTGCCATGTGTGCGGAGGGCAGCTGAGCCCCCGCGGCACCTCCGAGGAGTCGGGTACGGCCAAGAGGACATGGTGAGGATGGAGCTGAGTTTCTCTCCAAAGGCAATCCCCAAAGACAAGCCACAGTCCCAGGCTGGAGGGATCCACAGCTGCAGCCTCCTTGTCCCTCCGCCCCTTGGCTTGTCCCTCTTGGCAGTGAGGGGGTGCAGGTGGCAGGGTCTCTGTGTGAGTTGTGCCTGTTCTTTGCCTCATGCCCTTGATGTGTGTATTTCTGTTGCTCTAAGCGGAGAATCTGGTGCTGGTAAGACTGTAAACACCAAGCGGGTCATTCAGTACTTTGCCATTGTCGCAGCCTTGGGCGACACACCGGGCAAGAAATTAGTAAGACCCTCTTTTGAAACAAGTTCTTGCTGTTTTCTTCCTTTATTTTTTTTCTTTATTTTTTTCCCTCCCCTCCCCTTTTCTTCTTTTTACTGTTTCTTCCCGCAACTTTTTGCAGTTGGAAGTGTGTTTTGGTCTGACCCACCCAGGGCTTGGCTTTTCGCTGACTTTTGAACAAGCAAGGCTTGAAATTATTCTGCTCAAGGGGAAATGGATTTTTTTTTCATGTGGCTGCTCAATCTGTGCAGTCTGGAAGAAGCACTTTAGACATTCTTTTCTCTTCCTCCTTCAACACCCCACCGATCTTCTTAAGGAGCATTAAAAGTATGGAATAAACCTTCCATTTCCCACCTTGCCTCTTTTAAGCCTTGCTTTTCAGCCTTTTCTCCTTTTTTTTTCTCCTCTTGTTCATTTTGACCCTTTTCTACCTTGTGCTTTTCTTGCTCTTGTTTTGATTCTTGCATTTCTTTGGTTATTTTTGAGCTGCCCTTGCAATTGCTTATTTCTTCTGGATACATTGAGGCTCCAGCCTGCTTTTTCCCTCATGGAAGCAAACTGGCTGCTTTAGGTATCAAACAAGCAATACTTCAGCATTATTTTATTTCTTCTTCTTTGGGTTTGGATTTAACTGTTCTTGCTTTTTGACGCATTTCTTTATTTTCTTGAGCTAATCCATTTAACAACTTTTTGGCATTTCTTACAAAGTTTAATCCTCCTGTTTTTTTGGTTTTTTTCTCTTGGACTTCTTTTGGCACTAAATGGTCATGCCCTGCTTTTCTGACCATGCTTCTTGTGGCTCTTGCCTGGATTTCTTGGATTTCTAAAGACAATTTTCTTTCCTTTCTCTAGGCAGCTCTTGCCACTAAAACTGGGGTAAGTGTTGTGGACTCTAATACTGAGGACAGAGCTGTTGCACCATGGATCTATGATGGAGTGATGTGTGGGGCCTCTGCCTTAGGTCTGGGTCCAAGGGCTGCCCCAGCACCAAGGGCAGTGTTTAGTTCTCCACTTGTCTTTGTATCACCCACCCTCCCATAGCTGGAAACTTTGGTGTTTCATCTCTTAGTTGCTTTCTGTCTTCCTGACTCCAGCCTCTCCTTCAAAAGGGACCATTACTCTTCAAACAGTTGTTTCTAACCAGCACAGTGTTTGTCTGGGGGTGAGTGACGTGGGGTCCTCTAAAGATGAGGTGAAGCCTCCACTCTCTGAAGACATTAGTGTGTCTCCCAGCCTCGAAGTCCAACTGAGGTTGGTGGAGCTGAGGGGCAGGGGAAGACCCTCTTTGCTCTGGCTGCAGACCTGGTGATGCCTGGACATGCCACCCTCTGCAAAGCCCTGAAGTGGCTCAGCCCACCACGCTGCAGCTGGTGTCCTTCTCTGGGGTACATTGTTGAGGTACTTGCTTAGTTCCAAGGAAACCCAGCAAAGGTTCAGTCCCTGGTGTTCCCAGCACCCCAAGGGCTCAACCCTTCCAGCAGCTCTGTCAAACATCCTCAGGCCTTGTTTTCTCTGAGCCTTGAGCTGATGCACACCCTTTGTTGGGGGATGTTCATTATCACATGGGTCTCAGAGCACTTGGGCAAACTTAGAGTGAGACATCTGAATGGGGGGCTGAATCAGTGGGTCCTGGGGCTGCCCCCGTTGAATCTCACAGTCCAGGCAATTTTAGGTCAGGCTGAATTTAAAGATAGCAGATCCCAGGTTATCCAGGTGACAAGATGCAGTTTGTTGATAATGGTGATTCAGAGCTGCTCCCTCTCCCTTTTTACCCTCCCATGCCTGGAGCTGCAGAGGTGGAACAGTGGTGGGTCCAGCATTGGGAAGAGAGTGTGGACAGAGCCCAGAGCTGGAGCTCCTCTCATAAGGAAAGCCTTGTGAACTGTAATTTGTCAGAGAATGGGCTAAAGCTCTCATGAAAAATCCTGCAGGTCCCTGTGCCACCAAGCTACTGCTGTTGTCAAACCCCACCATCGTTCCTGTGGATTGGCACCAGTCTCTTGCCTCTCTCTTCAAATTCTTGTCCTGCATTAGGCATTTGCTGCCTCTTTACCTTTGAACTGGGCATGTGAAACATGAATGGAAAAACAAGGTCAGGGGAAGATTAATCTCTGGATTTGCTCAGGAGAACTTCAGTGTGTCCAGCAGGTCATGCCAGCTGGGACCTGTGGTGTGTTCCCACCACACCAGGACCCTGCTGTGCAAGTTGTTAATATAAAGAGTTGTTGATCCAGCCCATTTTATAGATCTCTTCTTTTGCAACATGCTGTGATGTGAATTGTCCAAAACTTTGGTTTGGTGGAAGAGGAATTGCCTGGCAGAGTCAGAGAGCCTGAAATGACTCAGACTGTTTTGGTGACATTGTGTGCTTGCTCTTGGTTTGAATATTGAAGCTCCAAAGAAAGGGGCTAAGGGCTGCTGTGTGCAGAGGGCACAGTAGCCTGGATCTCTAGGGGGGACCAGTTCAGGCAAGGAGAAGCCCACAGAGAGCACTGCTGCAAACCCCAGCTCTGCTGACCCCTAAACTCAGCATGTACAGGCTGGAGATTTACTCATTTTGGGGAAGGGGAAGTGTCCTGCAGCCTACCCTGAGCTCCTTCAGCCTCCCTGGTGAGATGACCTGTTTCAGGTGAGCACGGAAACAGCTGCAACAGCTCACTTGGGGCCCTGGTGTAGACCTATCCTGGATGTGATCCCCAGAACAGCCCCATTGTCTCCTGAGACAAGGAGGTGCCTCAGGAGCAACAGGTTCTCAAAAACACCTAATTAGGGTAGCAAGTAGCCCCTCTCCCTGCTCTGTGTTGTTGGTTACAGATCCCCTCTGGCTTGGTGGAGCTGACACATCTTTTGGTTTGGTTTTTTTTTTTTACAGGGCACCCTCGAGGATCAAATCATCGAGGCTAACCCAGCTATGGAAGCTTTTGGCAATGCCAAAACCATAAGGAATGACAACTCCTCGCGTTTTGTAAGTGCCTCAGCAGGACCGGGAGCTGGGAATGTCTCTGCAGGCTGGATGTGGGGCTAGTGGTATTATGGGTTTGTATAGTGTGAGCCTAAGGCACTCGGCAGGGAGCTGGACCTGCTTTCTGGTGGGATTGGACCGCCAGGGCCAAGTTTTCCTGGTTACATCAGTACAGCAAATAGTGGCCAGCACGTGAGTACCACAGCTGTGGTGCCACAGCCTGTGAGAGTGGTAGTCAGTGGCAGATCCTGGAGAGATGTCTCTTCCAGGATCATGTGCACTAAGCACAGCCTGGAGTGCTGGGGCTGGGACAGACAGGTGTGTCCCTTCCAGGAAGCACCACTGTTTTTGCTAAGCGGGCTGCAGAGCTCCTGTGCCTTGCAGGGGAAGGAGACACTGCTGGGGGAGACCCTCAGCACAGCACAGAGCAGGGGGCTGTGGGCAGGCTCAGTGTCACACCACCCCACAGGAGTGCTTAGAGTTAAGAACAGGCCTAAGCACAGGGATTTATCTGCTCTCAGTGAAATTTCTGCCAGCCTGGTATTTAAAGCCCTGGGCAATGCTGTCTGAGCCTATGCACGTTACAAACTAGAGAACTTCGCCCCTCTACAGCTCACAGAGCCCAGAAACTTGCCTGGTCAGCAGAAGCCCAAGAAGTGGGATATTAATTCAGTTTCTAGGGGCTGTTCAGAATCATATCTATATAGCCAAGCCCAGAACTTACCTTCTGCACGTATTTTCAGGGCAAGTTCATCCGGATCCACTTTGGTCCCTCCGGGAAGTTGGCCTCGGCAGACATTGACATCTGTGAGTAGACATGTGCCAGCTGCAGGGGGTGGGAATTCATCCCACTCTTTAAGCTGATGCTGGGACAGCTCTGGGAAAGAAGCAGCCCTCCTCTAAACCCTCTGCCCTATTTCATTCTAGATCTTCTGGAAAAATCCAGAGTGATTTTCCAGCAGCCCAAAGAGCGAAGCTATCACATCTACTACCAGATCCTCTCTGGGAAGAAACCAGAGCTACAAGGTAAGGCAGCCAAAGATGCAGCACAGCCCTTACAGTATGATGGCCTGAAAATAGCCACAGACAGCTCTGCTGTCAGCTTTAAGGTTCACAGGAATGAGCAAATCCAGCTCGCCATGCAGGTACTGCCCTCCAATGCTTTGTAGCTGTGCAGGATCATAGGATTGGTGGATAATTCAGGGTGGAAGGGATTTCAAGGGGTCATCCAGTCCAGTTTCCTTTATCCCCACAGACTGAGAAGCCAGACTAAAGCCCTTTCTGCCACTGCAAAGGAGCAGAGGTCACTAAGGGTCTATCTGCAGGGTGGGAGTGCACTTGGCAAAGCTGCCTTGCACAAAGGCCTTGTCATGTGGTGGGTACAGCACTGACCTCAACCAGCAAGTGCAGGTTGGAGATTTGCTCATTTTGAGGTGGGGGAAGTGTTCTGCAGCCTAATCTGAGCTCCTTCTGCCTCCCTGATGAGATGATTTGTTTCAGGTGAGTTTGAAAACACCTACACAGCTCTCTCAGGACCCTGGTGAAGACCTGTCCTGGGTGTGTCCTCCAAGCAGCTCTGCCCTCCAGGGGCCACATCCCACAGAGTGCTCAGGAAACCTTTCTCCCTGCAGAAGGAAGGCTGTCACAGCCCCCTGGGGTGGCCAGCATTTAGCTGTGGGCTCCTGAGCTTGGTGCTGAGCAGCACCTTATTAGGCAGCTCTGAAGAGTGGCACAGAGCAGTAATCTTATCTGGTGTCACAAGGGCACAGTGGCCACTTCTAAATCAGTCTGCAGCCAAGCCATATCCCAAGATAGCAAGCTGGAGGCGATCAGAAGAGAGGTGGACCCATGTGTGGACCTGCCCGGGCTGGAAGAGGCTGTTCCTCCACCAGCTGGTGCCCTCTAGTTGAGGCTGGTGAAGCCTTCCCTCTGCATCCATGGCCAGGGCTGCCTCTCTGCCCAGCTCTCTCTGTCAGATTGACCTCACCCTCTGAATGTCTTCCCCCAACAGATATGCTGCTGCTCTCCCTCAACCCCTATGACTACCACTTCTGCTCCCAGGGTGTGACAACTGTGGACAACCTGGATGACGGCGAGGAGCTCATGGCGACAGATGTACGTGTACAGCCTGAGCCAGGGGGGGCACAACCTTCTTCTGGGTGGCTCTGGGGACCTGTCCTGCCTTCCTGTGTGTGTCCCCCCCCTTTAAATTAGCTGGGAGTTCCCTCTGGTTTATTGGCAGTTGCTCTACACTTGCTGTGAGCCTACAAGAGAGAGCAAAGTGACTCTGATCTCCATCAACTGCCCCATCCAGACAGGGAAGAGAGATTAACTCCCTGCATTAGGAAGGGCCTGTAGCACTTTCCATAGTGCCCATGAGAAGGAAGGTTGTAGAATCATTGAATCACTGAGGTTGGAAAAGACCTCCAAGGTCACTGAGTCCACCCTGTCCCAATCCCCACCTTGTCCCCCAGCCCAGAGCACTGAGTGCCACATCCAGTCCTTCCTTGGACACCTCCAGGGATGGGGACTCCACCACCTCCCTGGGCAGCCCCTTCCAATACTAAACCACCCTTTCAGTGAAGAAATTCTTCCTGATGTCCAACCTGAACCTCCCCTTGAGGCCATTTCCTCTTGTCCTGTCCCTTGTTCCCTGGAAGCAGAGCCCGACCCCCACCTGACTCCCCCTCCTGTCAGGGAATTGTAGAGAGTGAGAAGGTCTTCTGAGACCTCAGCTTGGAAAACCTCCTTCTTGTGGATGCTCAGCTAATCCTTTTGGTTTCAAACAGGTCTTGTGGGAGCTGGGCTCACATTCAGAGTTCCATGGACGGGTTTCCTTGGTTAGGTGCCCACCCTGCCCAGAGCCCCAGGACAAGAAGAGCACCTTAGGAGACGGTGGGAGGATGGACCAACCCTCACCTCAGAGTGATTTTGTTCTCTCTGTGCTGCTTTGTCTCTCCTCAGCACGCCATGGACATCCTAGGCTTCAGCAACGATGAGAAATATGGCTCCTATAAAATAGTGGGGGCCATCATGCACTTTGGCAACATGAAGTTCAAGCAGAAGCAACGAGAAGAGCAGGCAGAGGCTGATGGCACTGAAAGTGAGTTGGGCTCTGTGCTCCAGACCTGTCCAGCCTGGGCTGGGCACAGCTCCTCCAAGGGCAGGCTGGGATAACTCCCCATGCCTGGTCTGTGAAGGTCAGTGACTGTGATCCCAAGCACCCACACTAGGCCCTGCTATAGGTGCACAAAGGGGCAGGAATATTTAGGATGGTCTTTCTGCAAGTGCTAGGTGGTCTCATCTGCATCAGACTTGCCTCAGCAGCATCTCAGGTTGTCACACCCCAGCTGTGCTTCATCTTGTTCATCTGCTTTTCATCTCCTGCACTTCATTAGACAGCACTCCAGAGCAGGGTATCCAGAGGATGAGCCAGGCCAGGATCAGCACTGCAAGGACCTGCTCAGGTCACAGCCTCCCAAAGAGCAGTTAGAGCAGGGTACAGTCACTGTCTATCACTTTTCCTGGTTTGTGGCTTAGGAAAATCCAATGCAAATCATAGATCTAAGAATAGTCAGGCTGCAGAGCAAACCTGGAGGGAGAGGGTGACTTTCCAGCACGTGGAAGGCTGGTAAGGGGGAGCCCCAGCACTTCCCTAGAAGGTTTAAGCAGGGATCCAGCAGAAATGACTGCCTGGATCAGACTTTGTCATGCTAAAATTCACGAGGAAAGAGTTCTCCTTGCCTGAGAAATGTCAACACAGGCTTTAGCTACTACCTGGTAATTAATGAAGATTTTGTTCTGGCAGTGATTTCCCTACAGAGGTGATTTTTCTAGCTACGATCTGCTACTAGGAGTCTTTCAGTGATAGACAAGAAAATCACCTCTCTTCTGGTCACTTCAAATTCTCTGCATGGAAATCCAAGCTTCCACTGGAAAATGCATAGACATTCCCAGATAAAACCCGATAAGCACCTGATAAGATGCTATAGCCATTGTATCCAAACGCTGGCTTCTCAGGCAGGAGGTCCAGATTTTAAAAGCAACACACAATACCCAAGATGGGAAATCACATGAGATACTGGAGGAGACTCTGGAGCAGATGGGAAAACTAGTATAGTTAGCACTGCTTATCATAAGAGCTGGTCATTTTTTGCTTCCTTTTTTCCCTTCCCAGAGTTTCCTTGCTGGCTCCTCATGCCTTTGTACTGCTTTCCAGGTGCTGACAAGGCTGCCTACCTGATGGGAATCAGCTCAGCTGACCTCATCAAGGGGCTGCTCCATCCTCGTGTCAAAGTGGGCAATGAGTACGTGACCAAAGGTCAGAATGTGGAGCAGGTGAGTGGGACAGGACAGGGCTCCCTGCTCATGCTGGTGAGTGACTCCTCTGCAACCAGGCCTAATGTGCTCTGCACAGAGGGAATGGGGCTTCAGTTCACTCCCTTGGGTTTAGGAGGAGACTCCAGAGCAGCAGGAGAAGATATATCCACAGTTAGTGGCTTTTAGCAGCTGGGAAAGTTGGTGGCAGAGCTGGCAGATAGCTTTGCACGTGAATCATGGCTGGAGGTTCAGTGCACTGTCTTTGAAATGTGGGTCGGATCACAGCCAGAGGAGGTCCAGGTTCTATGGATCTGCTTCAGAGACAGTCGCACTCCTGTGGAGAGTCCAGCCCTGAAAAGTAGAAGACTCATCTAAACACTCATCTAAACCGATCTTGTGGGAGATTCAAATGCACCAAAAATGTATCTTGTCAGATTCTGGCCACATCCCAGTTCAGAACCCAAACCTGGCCTGAATAGTGCAAGCCACTCCTTCAATACAATTCAAGAGGATCTTAGGAGCTGGTGCCTTATCCAAAGTGAGCTGCAGGCTCTTGACAGGGCACAAGGCTTCGGAAAACACCACTTTAAACTGTATTTGTATCCTAAGACCTTGGAAGTAAGACCAGACCAGGGACACGGGAACACACTTGTGAGCAAAGTGAAACCTAATTTTGGAGCATTTACTGTAACCACAAACTCCCTGGATCAGTCTGTCCATCCCTTGTGGGCCAAGAGGAGCCCTCCTTATCCTCCTCTGGCTCCTACAAAAGCAGGGAGCAGCTCATGGCCTGCCTGGTGCCTTGCCTTGCAGGTGCTCTATGCTGTGGGAGCTCTGGCCAAAGCCACCTACGACCGCATGTTCAAGTGGCTGGTGACAAGGATCAACAAGACCCTGGACACCAAGCTGGCCAGGCAGTTCTTCATCGGAGTACTGGACATTGCAGGCTTCGAGATCTTTGATGTGAGTTCTGCAGACCCCTGCAAAGGGTTTGGGGGGAAGTTGTGGGGGCAGCTCAGTCCCCTGGTGTTTGGTAGCTCTGTCTCCTCCAGGAAACTGCTGGCCTTGATGGGGGAGAGCTCTTGTCTGAGTTATCTGGAGCAAACAGGCAGCTTACAAGGGCTGATTTAACATTGCTGGGGGCACATCTCCAGGGATTCCTGGCTACCTGCTCTCACAGCAGTGCAGCTGGGCCTGGCAGAGATCACCCTCCACACCCAGACAAAGCAGAAGGGTGAACTCCTTCACTGCTGGAGCTCCTCCTTCTGACTCAGATCTGTTTTATTCTTGCAGTTCAACAGCTTTGAGCAGCTGTGCATCAACTTCACTAACGAGAAACTGCAACAGTTCTTCAACCACCACATGTTTGTCCTGGAGCAGGAAGAATACAAGAAGGAAGGCATTGAATGGGTCTTCATTGACTTTGGCCTGGACCTGCAGGCCTGCATTGACCTGATTGAGAAGGTAAACACAATTCAGGGCACAGGAATGGTACTGCTGGTAGATGGTTTGCTTGCAAAGGCCGGAACAGTGAAAGGTGCTCTGCTACCAAAATTAAATTATTCCCTCCCCAGTCAGTGGCAAGTGCCCAGCTTTATTTTCCCTACACTTACAGCTCAGAGTCTCCAGCCCACTGAGACCCTTTTGACAGAAATTCTGACTTTATGAAATGATGGAAATTATGTTCCTATGCACTGGAGCCACAAAACCTGGTGCAGCCTTTTCCTCCAGAGAACTGCTCATTTTTTCCTCCCCACTTGCTGCCTCTCAGTGCCTCTTACTTGATTCAGAGCATCTTGTAGAAAAGTGCTCCATGCACAGAGAAAATTCACCTTTTTTGTCTGGGAAAGGAGCAAACCTGTCAGGATACTGGGGAGGATCTCCCCTTCCCAACAAGCTGAAGGAGGTGGACAAGCTCCCATGTCTTGCAGGCCTGGCCAGTCCCACTCAGGTTGGCCAGAGGTCAGATACATCCTGGAATATGCCAGTGACAACAGCCCCGGGCCGATGGCTTGCACCTGAACCCTTGTTCAAGTCTCCCAACACCAGCTTTGCCTGACCTTGCTCAGTGGCACATCCCTGTTTTGGGATGGGACTTGGCGACACTGAGCTCAGTCCTGTTTATACCCCCTTCTCCCTGCAGCCAATGGGAATCCTGTCCATCCTTGAAGAGGAGTGCATGTTCCCAAAAGCTTCTGACATGACCTTCAAATCGAAGCTCTACGACAACCACATTGGGAAGTCTCCCAACTTCCAGAAGCCCCGTCCGGATAAGAAGCGGAAGTATGAGGCCCACTTTGAGGTGGTGCACTATGCTGGTGTGGTACGTCCCTGTCAGCTCTTCCACAGCATCCCCATCTTCCCCTGGTGGGGACAGGGCTGTCCTCACCTCTCGCTCTCCTGTGACAGGTGCCCTACAACATCATTGGGTGGCTGGACAAGAACAAGGACCCTCTGAATGAGACAGTGGTGTCCATCTTCCAGAAATCCCAAAACAAGCTCCTGGCTTGTCTCTATGAGAACTACGTGGGCTCTGCTTCAGGTGAGGAGCACCCCCACCCCTTTTTTGACCTTGGTCTCTCCCTCCCTTTGCAGCAAAACCTTCTCACCCCCATGCCCAGCTGTTGGTGCAGCCTGGGCAAAGGGAAGACCCACACTGATTCCTAAAAACCTCCCTGGCCTGGATAGGTGTGTGTTGGCCTAAGGGCTTTAGGTGTGTGGTCAGCACCAGGCTGAGCTGGTGTGGGGCTGTAGGGCTGTCCTGGTGGCCCTGTGACTTTGGGGTGTGTGAAGGGGTCTCTTGTTACCAGGAGCTGAGGAGCAACACCCAGAACTGAGCACTGTGGGAGATGTTTGTGGTGTCTTTGGCTTTGTTCTGCAGCAGAGCACAACCACCTCTGCTTTACAGAGAGCAGGGGCTGGCTGTGGGCATTTCATGTGTGTTTGGGGGTGCTCCTGAGTCCTCCAAGCTGAGCAGGTGTTTTGCTGATGTAATCAATATTTCAACCCAACAGAGGAGCCTCACAAGCCGGGGACCAAGGAGAAACGTAAAAAGGCAGCTTCTTTCCAAACAGTGTCACAGCTGCACAAGGTAAGAGCCAGCCCCTCATCCAAGGCATTGAGGGAAATGTGCTCGGAGGGTCCCATGGCAGTCCCACTTCCCTGCCAAGACTCTTGGCATCTTGCACATGAGCTCCTGTGGCCTCAAGGACCCCCAGAACTCCTCAAGGATCACCACTAGGCAAAAACTCCCAACACCCTCTCATCCCTGAGCAAAGGGCCTGTGCCTGGCAGAGTCCCAGCCCTGTCCCTGTGCTCCCAGGGCAGAACAGGAGGTGATGGCTCCCTTGGAGCTGGGGCTTGTGCTGCTTCTGCCCACGTGACGCTTGTGCTGCTTGGCAGCTCCTTCACCTTTGAGAGAGCGGCAGTTAAGACTTGTAGTGATGTTTAGATAATGTATTACATGAACATCACTTTAAGTCTGTGCTACTTCTCTCCTCACTCTTACCAGCGGGAAGGACAACCTTTGGGCAGAAGAAAATGGAGGAGGATCTTGCAGGTCTCTGTCCTGGGAGGTGGCCTAGGCTATTTTACAGCTCAGGATAACACATATCCCCATTCCACGCTCACCACAGGAGTTATTAGTCCAACCCAGAGCTTAACCAACTGGGAAATAGCCCAGAGGGGTTTGTGGGCTCATGTCCTGCCATGACAGCCACGTGGTGACAGGGCAGTGGTCACAGCACCAAGACTGACAGAGCTCAAGGAGTGTTTGAACAACACTCTCAGGCACATAATGGGATTGTTGGGTGTCCTGTGCAGGACTGAGAGTTGGACTTGGATGATCCTTGTGGGTCCCTTCCAACTAGAAATGTTCTGTGATTCTGTGACAGGGTGCTTGACGAGGCAGAGCCCTGTTCAGGGAAAAGAGTGACTTTTTTTTCTCCTGGACAAGTCACAGACCTTGAGGAAAGGTGTCTGTGGTGAGAAGTTGCTGCATGGTGATGTGGAGCTGTGTTCCCTTCCCTGAGCTGGTCCTGAATAGGCTGAGCCTGTATGAGCAGGGCAAGGAAAGATTAAGGGTGCAGGTGCTTTTCCCACAAGCAAAGTCAGGGCCATGTCTTGCCTTGAGCCCTGCCTTGGAGAGAAAGGAGGCGCAGTCTGGATTGGCA
This sequence comes from Platyrinchus mystaceus, assembly GCA_035041135.1. Lineage (NCBI taxonomy): Eukaryota > Metazoa > Chordata > Aves > Passeriformes > Tyrannidae > Platyrinchus > Platyrinchus mystaceus. The sequence goes on along the minus strand of JAWWLV010000057.1, from coordinate 2,717,333 downwards.
GGGCCCTCTGTCACAGCTGTAGAGGGTGAAGCACTGTGGAGGTGCAGGGAACTCCTCATGAGCCAAGGATTGCAGCCACTGTGGACCCCAGCACTGGAATTGCAGAGTGCTGAGCACAGGGCTGATGGGCACCAGCAGAGATCTCTACCAGGAATATGCTCAGTCCTGTCTTCCTGGCTCTCCCCCATAGCAAAACTTTACCTACAAATACTTGGGAAGCATCTGGCTCCTCTCTGGCACAGCAAAACCTGCAGGTGCCACTTGGCTTGTCTGCCAACCCAGTCCCCTCTGCCTTGGCTCCCATCCTGGCAGGAGGCAGTGGTCCTGCCCCAGGGCGTGGGATGTCCCATTGACAGGATAGCAGGAGGGAATTCCCCCTTTCTCATGACAAAAGGGGCTCTCAGGGTCTGCTCTCTCCCTGCCTGAGGGGAAGAGGCTGGAGAGAAGTTGTTGTAGGGGAGCAGAGCTGTCACCTCATCCCGTGTCTGCCCTGCAGGAGAATCTGAACAAGCTGATGACCAACCTGCGCTCCACCCAGCCCCACTTCGTCCGCTGCATCATCCCCAATGAGACAAAGACCCCAGGTATGGGTGGGCTGAGGCAGCAGCCTGGCAGTGCCCCTGGGGAGACCCACATGTGGGAGCTGGCAGGGATTCTTGAACCCACTTTCCCCCCCCGCCCTTTTCATGCTGCCACTGACCCCTGATCCCATCTCGGTGTTGATACTCTTGTGACCCAGGTCAGTCTCTTCTGCTGGGCAGAAGGAGCTTTGCCAGGCGCCTGTTTGGCTGTGCCTTGATGGTCAGGCTGCTTTGCACTTGTATATAACAGCAGTCACAGAAGAGTCTGTCAGAGTGACTCTCCTCATCTGAGGCCCAGGCTGCAGCCCTGGTGCTCAGCACAGACCCTCAGGACAGGTCAACACTCGTGTTCAAACCACGGGATGTTTCCAGAGTTCAGGCCCAGGCTGCAGCTCTGTTTGCTCTGCCTTCCTGGGCTGAGCACCTGCTCCAGCTCTGTTCTCACTCACAGGAGCCATGGATTCCTTCCTGGTGCTGCACCAGCTGCGGTGTAACGGTGTCCTTGAGGGCATCCGCATCTGCCGGAAGGGATTCCCCAACAGGATCCTCTACGCAGACTTCAAGCAGCGGTAATTCCCTCTTCTTCCTCACCCAGCAACCCACACATGTTCTGGGGGAAGACAAGACTTATCCTGGCTCTGATCTGCTCCCCAGCTTGTGCAGGGCTGGTCTGAACCCCCACATACCACCAGTGCATGTACAGTTTGGGATAGCTCTGCTGCTGGCTCTAGGGTGCTCTGCAGAAGAGCCAGGATTGGACTAGCTGGTTCATATATGGCTCCAGCCTGTGCTGCAGCAATATGACTCTGGTGGGAACTGGCACGACAAGGATTCAGGGATGATGATGGAGCTGTGCTGCAGTTCTCCTGCATGTCCTCCCTCTGCTCTGTCCCTGCAGTTACCGTATCCTGAATCCAACAGCCATTCCAGAAGACAAGTTTGTGGACAGCAGGAAGGCCACGGAGAAGCTGCTGAGCTCCCTGGAACTGGACCATGCACAGTACAAGTTTGGTCACACCAAGGTGAGACCAGGCAGCTGGTCCTTGGAAGGGAGACACTGCCCCTCCTGTCTCTTTCCATTCCCATTGCCCACGTACTCAAGGCAGTAGATCAGGTGCCTGTGCCATGTATGGGTGCACCTCCAGCCAGAGCAGGGTGTGGTGTGTGCCCATGCAGGCACTGAATCCCTGCTCCATGTATCTGCACACAGCCCAGGTTGTGTTCACCCTGAGCCCTGTCTGCTGGTGACTCCATTCCCACTCTCTTCCCCACAGGTGTTTTTCAAGGCTGGTTTGCTGGGCTTGCTGGAAGAGATGCGAGATGAGCGTCTGGCCAAGATCCTGACCATGCTGCAGGCCAGAATCCGCGGGTTCCTCATGCGCCTGGAGTACCAGAAGATCATCAGCAGGAGGTAGAGTTGGGGGGGGGGGAAGAGGCAGAGCTTTGTGTGTCTCCTTGTTCCTTCTGCACGTGTCAGTGGGTTTGACCTGTAGGGCTTCCCTGTGTCTGGCAGTGGTTGGTGAAGGTCCTGTCCTGAGGGATGGAGGCAGACCTGGGAGAGGTCTGGCATGGCTCTGGTAGGGAGGATCTGGGGTGAGGGAGCCTCTGGTTTCCACTGGAAGATTCAGAGAGAGGCAGAATGAAGAGACCTGAAAGCCAGGCCACACAACCCATCACACCAGAGCCAAGCCATACCACCTGTCCCACCAGGGCCAGTCCAGTGTGCAGATAATGATTCATCCACCTTTCTGCCATTTATCCAGCTGGTGGAGAACATGTCCAGGCCTGCAGAGGCCAGGATGGGATGTGGGAAATCTACACCCCTGGTGATGCTGTACTTGTATTCCCTCAGGGAAGCCCTCTACACCATCCAGTGGAACATCCGGGCCTTCAACGCTGTCAAGAACTGGTCCTGGATGAAGCTGTTCTTCAAGATCAAGCCTTTACTCAAGTCTGCACAGACTGAGAAGGAAATGTCCAACCTGAAGGAGGAGTTCCAGAAGCTGAAGGAGGCTCTGGAAAAGTCTGAGGCTAAGAGGAAGGAGCTGGAAGAGAAGCAGGTCTCCATGATCCAGGAGAAGAACGACCTTACTCTCCAGCTGCAGGCAGTGAGTGCCTCACCCTCTCTCTGGAAGTGTAAAGACAGTGCAGGGTCCATGGGTAGAAGAAGGAGCAGAGTGTGACAGATCCCTCCTCCAGCCTCTTGCAGTTCTGAGGCTCCCTCATGGCCACAATCTGTCAGGAATGCAATGTAAAACTGTGCAGACTTGAAACAACCTCCCAGGGATGTCCCTTGGCTCTGGAAAGGGAGGGATGGCAATGTTTGCTCACCAAACTCTGGCTCATCTGTGCCATTTCTGTGCCAAGAAGTGCCAGTCCAGTGTTTCCTTCCTCTGGAAAGATTTAGTTACTTTTTGGCCCTGGTTTAGTGTTAGTGGTTGTCCCTTGAACCTTGAAAATGGGCAGTGGCTGTATGTTTTGTACACCTGAGCACCTCAGGCTTGCTCTGCCCATTCCACATGGAGAACTTCAGCTCTGGGCCAGGACACCAGGACTCAGAGCCTGCTGGTGTGCTCTGGGACAGTGGATGAGCTCTGGCTCTCCTGTTCCTCTCCCAGGAGCAAGACAACCTGGCAGATGCTGAGGAACGCTGTGACCTGCTGATCAAGTCCAAGATCCAGCTGGAGGCCAAGGTAAAGGAGCTGATGGAGCGTGTGGAGGACGAGGAGGAGATGAACTCAGAGCTCACGGCCAAGAAACGCAAGCTGGAAGATGAGTGTGCAGAGCTGAAGAAGGACATCGATGACCTAGAGATCACTCTGGCCAAGGTGGAGAAGGAGAAACATGCCACAGAGAACAAGGTAAGAGACCTCCCTGTAGCCTCAGTGCTTGTAGGGGCATCAGAGACACATCAGGTGTGGGGGAGCTGGGGTAGGGCAGAGTGAAAAGGGGTTTGGGAGAGGGAACCCCCCCCCCCCACAGTGTCCTGTCTCCTTGCCCAGGGGGGTGTGGGCAAATGGTTCTGTGCTGTGGACAAGTAATTTGGGGCACTGACAAACCCCCCCTGATGGGACCAGCCTGGCCAAGGGAGAAGGGCTGGCTGTTGTTGGGGTGCTGAGCTGCTGTTGACCATGGACCTTCTCAAGGGCCAGGCTGCTGAAGCAGCTCTGCAACCCCCCCTCTCTGAGAAGATAGACTCAATTTTTGACTGCACTTGTTTAGGTTAAAAACCTGATTGAGGAGATGGCTTCTCTGGATGAGATCATTGCCAAGCTGACAAAGGAGAAAAAAGCCCTGCAAGAGGCCCATCAGCAGGCCCTGGATGACCTGCAGGCTGAGGAAGACAAGGTCAACACGCTGACCAAAGCCAAGGTCAAACTGGAGCAGCAAGTGGATGATGTGAGTATGGACCAGTGACAGTGAAGCAAGAGAGGTTTGAGTCACACCTCCAGGAGAGCCCAAAGGCTGTCCCTGAGTGGGATCTGGAGGGTGGGATCATTAGCAGATTCCCATTTAATATGGCCAGTTGATGAATAACACCATTGGCAAACTGCCACTGAACCAAGAGCACTGGTCTAGAGCACTTCAGGGAGAGCAGTCCTGGGGTGAGGGAATGGGATTGGAGACCAGCTGGGAAACACCTCTGTCTCTCAGGGCTGGGTGAACTTCCCACAGCAGTGGACACAGGACGGGTGGGGCTACAGAGAGTCCTTTCCCTCCCTATCCCATCTCCCTTCATTATCCAGCTGGAAAGCTCTCTTGAACAAGAAAAGAAGGTCCGCATGGACCTGGAAAGGGCAAAGAGAAAGCTTGAGGGAGACCTGAAGCTGACACAAGAGTCTATAATGGATCTGGAGAATGACAAACAGCAGCTGGAGGAGAAGCTCAAGAAGTGAGTGTGTGACATGCCTGGGCTCTGGGTTTGCTCTGCTCCTCTAAATCGAGCCTCTGTGTGGCCTTTGCAGGGATGTGGCCTCTGGGCACTGCTGGGGTGACCAGTCCAGACAAAATGAGGGCTGAGTTATCCTGGGCACTTTGCAGGGTTGCTCAGGAACTTGTGAGCTACACAGACTCATAGATCAGGGCACAACAGACCTTGGGGTACATTGGGTTGGAGAAGAGAGACCTGCCTGGCAGGACCCAAACAGAGCTGGGACCTCAACTACAAGTACAGACTTCATCACTCATGTCCCATTCATGCTGGGGAGCTGAAGAAGGGAAACCCTCAGAGCCAGTTGTCTGCAAATTTGGCCACTCCAGCCCTCCCTGAGAGCCTTCCATGAGCTGCTTCTTACCCCTGCAGTCCCCTTCCTGTGTGGGTTTGTTTGTCCTCTAAGCCTGGGTGTTACAGTGCAGGGAACTTCAGGAGCCAGAAGGACTTGTCAGGACAGTGTTTGTCTTCTTTCTGTGCAGGAAAGACTTTGAAATCAGTCAGCTGAACTCAAGGATTGAAGATGGGCAAGTGACTGAGGCCCAGCTGCAGAAGAAGATCAAGGAGGTCCAGGTATGGTGGGAAGAGGCCCAGGAGTCTGAAATTCCCATCAGATGTAATGTGCTGGGGAATCCGCATGGGCCAGTCCCTCTCTGAGCACAGAGGCATCTCCTTGGAAAAAGAGTGATGGACAAAGCTGGCCTCGTTAGCAGAAGCAAAGCCCTCTGCCAAAATGTGGTGGGCTGAAAATTAAAGAATGAACTGTTGAGGTGAGCTTTAGCACCAGCCTGAAGGACAGCTTCTAGAATGTAGCTCTCTGTCCAAAATAAAACCTTTGATCCAGCGCCCAAACTCTGAATATCCAATTCTGGTGCTCTGGGCTTCTTCCTGTCAGAGACAGGTCCCCACATTCATGGAAGTTCCCATGACAAGAAGCTAATACCAGCCTGGATCCTGATGGCAGGGCACAGAGGAGAGCAGGAGATGCACAAAACACACTTCCAAGGAGCACCAGGAACGCCTGCCTCCCAAAACAGCCCGAGCATTTGCTCCAGACTTGTGTCTTGTTGCTCCCCATCATCTGTGGAGACAACTTGATGCATTGTGGAGAGCAAAGATGCCAGAGCTTCACCCAGAGCTTGGAGCATCTGCTTTACTCTGTCGCTGCAGGCCCGCGTGGAGGAGCTGGAGGAGGAGCTGGAGGCTGAGCGCGCGGCCAGAGCCAAGGTGGAGAAGCAGCGGGCAGAGGTGTCCCGGGAGCTGGAGGAGCTCAGCGAGCGGCTGGAGGAGGCCGGCGGCAGCACAGCCACGCAGCTGGAGCTGAACAAGAAGCGGGAGGCGGAATTCCTGAAGCTGAGGCGGGACCTGGAGGAGGCCACGCTGCAGCACGAGGCCACGGCGGCCGCGCTGCGCAAGAAGCACGCGGATAGTGTGGCTGAGCTGAGCGAGCAGATCGACAACCTGCAGCGTGTCAAGCAGAAGCTGGAGAAGGAGAAGAGTGAGATGAAGATGGAGGTGGATGACCTGTCCTCCAACATTGAGTACATCACCAAGAACAAGGTGGGTGCTGGTCCTGCGCGGGGCTGGTTTGTCTCGTCTGTGGACATCAGGGAAACTGGCGGCGGCATGTCCATGGGGTGGTGTCCCAGGAGCTCTTTAACTAAATCACAGAATCAACTGGGTTGGAAAAGACCTCTGAGATCATCAAGTCCAACCTTTGACCCAACACCACCTTGACTACTAAACCATGGCACTGATGCCACATCCAGCCTCACCTTAAACACCTCCAGGGATGGTGAATCCATCCCCTCCCTGGGCAGCCCATTCCAATGTCTATTCTCTCTCTGTAAAGAACTTCTTCCTAATGTCCAACCTAAACCTTCTCTGGCACAGCTTCAGACCCAGCCCTCTTGTTCTGCTGCTGGTTACCTGGGAGAAGAGACCAACCCCCACCTGGCTACAGCCTCCTGTCAGGGAGTTGTAGAGAGTGATGAGGTCTCCCCTGAACCTCCTCTTCTCCAGGCTGAGCAACCCCAGCTCTCTCAGCTGCTCCACATAGGAATTGTGCTCCAGTCCCTTCACCAGCCTTGTTGCCCTTCTTTGGACACACTTCAGCCCCTCAATATCCTTCCTAAACAGAGGGTCCCAGAACTGGACAGTTTGCCATGGCTGAGTCCCTCTTTTTCCCCCCTTGTCACTATGGCAGTGTTTTGCTTTTCCTGGTCGAGTCTGAAGGCTCTGGGAAGGCATTTCCTGGGAGACAGAGTTCAGAGAGCCACTGTCAGTTGAGCAGAGACACGAGATCCCTGGCAGGCTCCTGCTCCCTGCCTCGTGTGCCCGTGGGATCCACAGAGCAGGGCAGCAAGTCCCAGGCTGGGAGAACGGTGCTGCCAGGCCTGAACTGGGCTCACACAGGCCGTGCTTGGTTCCTGCAGGCCAGCGCCGAGAAGCTGTGCCGCACCTACGAGGACCAGCTGAACGAGGCCAAGGCCAAAGTGGATGAGCTGCAGCGGCAGCTGACGGACGTGAGCGCGCAGCGGGGCAGGCTGCAGACTGAGAATGGTGTGTGGGGCACAACGGGGGGCACACAGCTGCCTTGGGGGTGGGGGTGCCAGGGTACAGCCAGGCAGACTGTCCTCCTTCCCCCAGAGACCCTAGTCGTGCATCAGAAGGAGGGGTTCCTTTGCCTTTAGCTGCTTGCACCTCTGCCGATAGCCCAGCTTGCTCATGTTGGATACAGCTGGGACTGCTGAAGGCACAGGCTCTGGGGAGGGCAGGGGAGAGCACACTGCAGCCCTTCAGCCCCAAAGTAGCTGGTTTTGCTCTGTTTGAACCCAGGGGAGCTTAGTCGGCTGCTGGAGGAGAAGGAGTCCTTCATCAACCAGCTGAGCCGGGGCAAGATCTCCTTCACACAGAGCATTGAGGAGCTCAAGAGGCAGCTGGAGGAAGAGACCAAGGTGAGGCTTCTAGGGCATGGCTGATCTCTGAGTGACAAGGATCACAGGGAATGTGATGTGTGTCACACCATGGCAGTGGCCCAGGCTCTTGGACTGGGGAGGTGGGACATACCGTGTACATGGGGCAGCTCTGAACCTGGGAAGAACAGAAGTTCCCTCCTGCTGCTCCCAGTGCCACAGCCAATGTCCTGGAGCCTGGGGCCAGCTGCTGCTCTCACAAGGGCTGCTCTCCCTCCCTCAGAGCAAGAACGCCCTGGCCCATGCCCTGCAAGCCTCCCGGCACGACTGTGACCTGCTGCGGGAGCAGTACGAGGAGGAGGTGGAGGCCAAGAGTGAACTCCAGAGGAACCTGTCCAAGGCCAACGCCGAGGTGGCCCAGTGGAGAACCAAGTACGAGACTGATGCCATCCAGAGGACTGAGGAGCTGGAGGAAGCCAAGTAAGTCCCGTGGCACAAGTCGGGTGGCAAGTTTCCATTCACCAGTGGGGCTCTCCTAGACCACAGGGTGACCCTTCCACGTGGATTTGAGGCTGCTCAAAGCAGTGGGGTGGGGTGACACTCAGGCAGGGAGCGCTCACCCCAGCTGCTGTGGGCAGGAAGAAGCTGGCCACCCGGCTGCAGGAGGCGGAGGAGGCCGTGGAGGCCGCCCATGCCAAGTGCTCCTCGCTGGAGAAGACCAAGCACCGGCTGCAGACGGAGATCGAGGACCTCTCGGTGGACCTGGAACGTGCCAACTCCGCCTGCGCCGCCCTGGACAAGAAGCAGCGCAACTTCGACAAGATCCTGACTGAGTGGAAGCAGAAGTACGAGGAGACTCAGGTGGAGCTGGAGGCGTCGCAGAAGGAGTCTCGCAGCCTGAGCACGGAGCTCTTCAAGCTCAAGAACGCCTACGAGGAGTCCATGGACAACCTGGAGACTCTCAAGAGGGAGAATAAGAACCTGCAGGGTAGGACTGGGCTCAAGCTCTCCCCTTGGGCTCTGCCCAGGCTCCTGCTCCCCTGTCCTCAGGCCAGGGTGGGATTGGGTCCCTTCTTGGCAGACAGCTGCTCAGTCCATCCCTTGGAGGGATACAGCAGTCCTGCCAGGATGCCAGAATGTGTCCTGCCCTCTTGCTGGGTCCCTCTGGGAGGTCAGGCAGAGCCACTTGGCTCCTCTTCCCAAATGGTGCATGATTTGCTGCCAAGTGCCACGGCTGTGGCATGACACTGCCCTGGGGGTGTTGCTCTTGGACAAACAGGTCTCCCCAGGTCCTTAATGCCTCTCCCATTCCCTCTCCTTCACCCAGACTTCAGAAATGTCCCCAAGCACAACCTCAGCTGCCCTCCAAGGGGCTGGGTGGACATCAGCTCAGTCTGGGGCAGCAGGATGGGGATGTCACCTTTGCAGGACTGGTCCCATAAACTCCTTCCTGACTAAATGCCTTCTGTCCCTGCCAGAGGAAATCGCTGATCTGACTGACCAGATCAGTCTGGGTGGCAAAACCATCCATGAGCTGGAGAAGGTGAAGAAAGCCCTGGAGAGTGAGAAGAACGATATCCAGGCAGCTCTGGAGGAGGCTGAGGTGGATCCTTGTTTCTCACATATTCCTGCTGTCCCCAAGAGCCACTGGCCCACCCTGCAGCTCTGGTCAAGTGCTGCTGGAGTCCTGAGCCAGGCTCTAACCCCTGGGAGGTCATTCATGGGGGTCCTGCAAGCACTGAGGCACTGGGGTGGTTCCACCTGCCTTGTTCCCCATAATGCTGGGCTAGGGGGTAAGGCCAGGCCAGGCTACCAGGCTGGAGTGGGTGGGCCCCCCGCCTCAGGAACCACTTTCCTATGGCTGTGCTGTTTCTAGGGAGCCCTGGAGCATGAAGAGAGCAAGACTCTGCGCATCCAGCTGGAGCTGAACCAGATCAAGGCTGACATGGACAGGAAACTGGCAGAGAAGGACGAGGAGTTTGAGAACCTGAGGTGTGTGGAGTGAGGGGACAAGGCTGGGCCGTGGTTGTGGGGGCAGAGCTGGCATTGTGGTCCTGACAGGGCTGCCCCTGGCTGGGTGTCCTCAGAGGGCCATGGCTGATTCACCATCTCCCCCGCAGGCGCAACCACCAGCGCGCCATGGACTCCATGCAGGCCTCGCTGGACGCAGAGGCCCGGGCCAAGAACGAGGCCGTCCGGCTGAGGAAGAAGATGGAGGGAGACCTGAATGAGATGGAGATCCAGCTGAACCATGCCAACCGCCAGGCTGCCGAGTTCCAGAAGCTGGGCCGCCAGCTCCAGGCCCAGATCAAGGTTGGGCGGTCGTGGTGGGACAGGTTGGGTGCTGTCCCTGCCTGGCCCCCTCCTGTTCCTACTGACCCCAGTGCTGCCCCACAGGACCTGCAGATCGAGCTGGATGACACCCATCGCCAGAACGACGACCTGAAGGAGCAGGTGGGGGCCCTGGAGCGCCGCAACAACCTGCTGCTGGCAGAGGTGGAGGAGCTGCGTGCGGTGCTGGAGCAGGCAGAGAGGAGCAGGAAGCTGGCGGAGCAGGAGCTGCTGGAGGCCACCGAGAGGGTCACCCTACTCCACTCCCAGGTGAGGCACTGCCAAATCCCACATCTCTGCTGGCAGGAGAGCCAGGAGCCTCTCCACTGGCCACGATGAAGGATCAGCCCTGGTCACACCGAACCTGCTCTGTCTACAGAACACAGGCCTGATCAACCAGAAGAAGAAGCTGGAGGCAGATGTGTCCCAGCTGAGCGGTGAGGTGGAGGATGCGGTCCAGGAGTGCCGCAATGCTGAGGAGAAGGCAAAGAAGGCCATCACGGATGTAAGAGCGTGGTGGGCACTGTGCTGGGTGGGTTGGGGGGGGTGGGAGAAGAGGAGAGGGTCTCAGAACTTCCCAGTGTCTGGCAGGGCTGCCTGGCCTTGTGGTGATGCCCCCTTGCTTTTGGCCTCGCAGGCTGCCATGATGGCTGAAGAGCTGAAGAAGGAGCAGGACACAAGCGCACACCTGGAGCGGATGAAGAAGAACATGGAGCAGACCATCAAGGACCTGCAGATGCGCCTGGATGAAGCAGAGCAGATTGCTCTCAAGGGGGGCAAGAAGCAGATCCAGAAGCTGGAGGCCAGGGTGAGAAGGCAGGGGCAGATCCCTGGTTTTGTCCCCCAGAAGCTGGCTCCTGGTGCTGCCCTGGCCCCTGTCCCATTCCATCCCTGTGGGGCCAGGTGGTGCCTTGGGGGGACCGAAGGACAGTCCCCAAGGACCTGCAAGCCTGGGCCTGGTTCCCAGCCTGTGCTCAGGGTGGTTTAGCCTCTGCTGTGGCTTCTCTGAGCTGGGAAGGTGACTTGGCCTCAGCTGGGCTGGTGCTGGTGCCCAGGAGCAGGGTGCTGAGCCGGGCTGTGCCCACCTGCAGGTGCGGGAGCTGGAGGGGGAGCTGGACACAGAGCAGAAGAAGATGGCTGAAGCCCAGAAGGGCATCCGCAAGTACGAGAGGAGGATCAAGGAGATGAGCTACCAGGTACAGCGGCACATGGCACAACTCCCTCTGCTCAGCCTCTTGTGTTACCCAATAACCCACCCACCGAGCCCAGCCCAGCCTGGGCTTGTTCTGGGCTCTGTGCAGGGACTGACACGAGTGTGTCTCTGCCACAACATGCACATCCTCTGTGCCCTCCTGCCCACTTCCCAACAGCTCCTGAGCTGGGTGACGGGACACAGGGAGGGAACCAGAGGGCAGGGAGGGAACCAGAGGGCAGATGCTGTGACATGGGGCGGGGTTGGCCTCTCTGTGTGTGTGGAGGGCCCTGGCACCACTTGGGCTCTCCGAGAAAGGCAGGGGGCAGGTGGACCCTGAGTAGGGGGGCTGCTGGGGTCCTGCTAACAGAGCTGGGGCATTGCAGGCTGAGGAAGATCGGAAGAACTTGACTCGGATGCAGGACCTGATTGACAAGCTGCAGAGCAAGGTCAAGAGCTACAAGCGCCAGTTTGAGGAGGCCGTAAGTGCCCAGCACTGCTCTGCTGGGGTGGGGGACAGGGCTGTCCCTCCCTGGGACTGCCTGGCAAGGCGGCAAGGGGCCTTGAGGGCCCTGTGGGCAGCTGTGCCCCACTCACCCACCCCTCCCCTCACCCCATCCAGGAGCAGCAGGCCAACTCCAACTTGGTGAAGTACCGCAAGGTGCAGCACGAGCTGGATGATGCCGAGGAACGCGCCGACATCGCTGAGACGCAGGTGAACAAGCTGCGCGCCCGCACCAGGGACGTCGTCCTCTCCAAGGTGAGCACACCTGGACTGGGGCAGGGGGGAGGAAGGCAGGGGCTCTTGCCAGCCCTGGAGCCACATCCTGCCCTGTCACTGCTGCCCTCACCTTCCAGCGTTGCCAGGACCTGAAGGGTGGTGGCACAGCGCTCCCTCCTCCAGATCCCAGCTCTCACCAAAGCCCTTCTGGGGTTTTTTTTTCCAGCATTAGGAGCCTGGGTGCCCACCCTGCCCTGTCCCAGCTGCTGCTGTAGGTTGGAGGCAAGTGGCTGCAACAGTCACCACCAGCTTTGCACTGTGTGAATAAATGTAGATCTGCCAGGACTTGCTCTGTTGTGTCTGTCACTGGGTAACTTTGGCCTCTGCTGCTGGGGATGTGGGGCCAGCTGGGGTCTTTGGGGACATCTTTTCACAGCCAGGTAGGGGCAGAGGAGAGGTCCAGGCCTTGTTCTTCCAGCTCTACAGCCCTTGGGATGGGTTTTGGGAAAAGAGCCGTTTCCTCATGCCCTCCCCCCCAAAAAACACATCTCTCATCTGAGGGGTGAGGCAGGGCAGGGGGGCAGAACAGACCTCACCCACTAGAACATAAAACCCCCAACTACAGCCCTGCAGGGCACATGGAGGGTTGTTACAGCTTTGGCAAAGTCACTGCAAAGAAAGACACCTCCACTCATTTCTTTAAAATAGATTTAATAGTTTCCATTTAATATGTTTATTTGCAGTTAGTAAATTGGCATTAATCAGGGCAGCACGAACCTCAGCAATACATGGGGACAGTGCAGACTTCCACAGGTATTTGTTAAGTGTCAGGGGTCCCACTTTCTCCCTGTCCCAGCTCCCAACCTGCTGCCACCTCTGTGGAGCCAGTGGGCTCTCCCTGCACCACCTGCCCCTGCTCTCCATAAATAACACACAAGGATGAAGGACAGAGGGGGTCTGGTCCCTCTCAAAATGAGGTTCTTGAAGCATCTGGCACGGATAGATGAGCCCACAGGGATGGAGCCCCAGTTAGGATGCACCTTTGACCCTCTGCACTGGGGCAGAGCCTCTCCCTGGAGCCCAGCTCTGTCCTTGGAGGAGCTGCCACGGGTTTCTCCCCTGTGCCTTTCTCTGCCCATCCTGCCTCAGCCCCAAAGCAAAGCCAAGACATCTCAAACAGGTGAAGACCCAAACATGCCTGTGCTCCCAGGCCTGGGAGCAGATGGGTTGGTGTGGGCTCAGCTGAGCCTCCCAGGGGCTCATGGCCAAGGCCAGACACAGCTCAGCCCCAAACTGTCCTTAAAACACTGAGAGGGGAGTGAGACTGGGCACGGTTAGAGCAGCAGTCAGTGGATGCACCAATCAACTACACTATGGAAAAGGCATCCCTTAACTTAAAAGCCTTTTAATTTGAAGCATTTATTTGAAGTGTACATCTATTACAGTTAAGAAGAAGCAAAGATACACCAAAAACACAAATACCCAAGAACAAAAAAAGTACAGATGAGAAAGAAATTAGCTGAGGAGAAGGAGGGGCAGCATGGGGGTGACCTGGTGAAGAACAGAGTTGCAGCTGCTGTAGGGAGGAGCTCCCCAGGGTGATCCCCCTGGAGCAGCCCCAAGGGAGGGCCACCAGGATCCCCGGGAGTTCCTGCAAGGCTCCAGGTTTCTGCACAAGCTCAACAGCTCTGACCACCCTGCACATCCATAGCAGGACACCGAGGGGCGAGAGAAGCAAGAGGAGGAGGGAGATGTTCAGAGACAGGTCCTGCCCTTGGGACTGGAGCCTTGTTCACTCCTCCACCACCAGCACTGGGAGCCTCAGGGTGGGATTCATTCTGCTGGAAACGATGAGACACAAAATGCTGCCGCTCTGGGACATCCTCGCCCCTCCAGAGCCTGGACAGAGCTGAAGTCAAGTCATCTCATAAAATAAATTAGAAAATGTAAAAAAAAGGTATTCAGATGCATGTTTCAAAACTGTTTTCTTTTAGCTGGATCTGCAAGACACTTCTTTGACTTAAATGTAGTGGCTGTATCTCATTCCTGGGAATCTGTCTTGGATAACACGGTGTTGGTGAGCAGGCAGGGCACGTGCAGGTTTGGCAATAAGGACTGCCAAAACCCAATTCCCCCTTTCCCAACATATCCTACAAAGTTACTTTCAGGAACAGGAGTGTTTATTCCCAGCATTTAACACATTCTGATTAAAACAGATGCAGGAAATACGGACATCTCCAGTAAATATTGCACTTCAAGATTAATGTGTGTGTTGATATTAAGGACTGAAAGCAAGAGACTGACATAAGACTTCCAGGCATAGCAGGTTAACATCAAGAGCAATGGTCCTGAAAAGGATTTTAAAACCAGATTAGTTACCCAAGAGAAGGGACAAGCCGCAAGTTTAAAAAATTAGTACATTTTAATGCTAGTGCTCCGTGAAAAAGCCAACCCCTGTTGCATTTCCACCACTGCTCAAATGCCTCTGTTCTCTGCAGCTTTGTAAAACACCTCCAGGTGGGAAGGATCTGCAGGAAAGACAGCAGGAGCAGAGGCTCTCTCCTAATGCACAGATTTAGTACCAAATGATCCAAAAGGAGATGGTGAAGAGGTGACTGGAGCTAGGGCTCTCAGGAATTAAAAGCACACACTCACACACACACACTCATGCTCTACCCAACCCTAAACCTCTGATTCCAAACCCCAGCAGAAAGGTTACACCTGAAGGGGGTCCCCGTGGGGGCTCTGCACGTGGCTGGTGTTGGGGTCCTGGTCAGACTGGCTCCTTGGACCTCACATTTGGAGGGCAATTGCTGTGCTTTTGACTTGCCAGGAGAGAGTCACAACTCGATTGGCACATACAGAGTATCCTCACTGTCAGCAAAACCATCTCTGACCACCCTGCTGGACTGGGAGAGAAAAAAAATAAACAGAGGCTGGTTTTTGCAGGTGGTTATTTTTATCCCAGAACAACTGAAAGATACATCCCTGAATGTGTTGCCCAGAGAGCTGCCTGAAGTCTCATGGGTCAGAGATCACAGCTGGGGACCGGGAGGGGCTGGGGTTTGACAGTGCTCCTCACACACACACACACACACACACACACACACTACACAGCGTATCCCTGAAAATCCACGGGCTGCAAGGGACCCTCCAAGCGCTGTCCATCGGAAGCTGGAGCCAAGGATTACTCCTCCACAAAGTCTCTGTCAATGTCCATGTACGCCTCGTCGATGTAGCTGACTATGGCACAGGGGGACGTCCGGTCCGGACTGAGCAGTATAGATACAGTCTCTTTCCAGTAGGTAAAACTAATACAGGAGCTCTGTGGGGAGAGAGAAAAGGATGGTTGGAGTGGCCCACAACACCAACATGCAGCACAGGACTCATCCCAAAGGCACTCAGCAGAGAGAACTGGAAACTGCTTCCTGCTCTTCTCCCGAGCTCCCCAGCCCTACTGTGTAAGCAACACTTTGGATTCACCACCCAGCCCTCCCTCCCTGGGGCCTGGAGCAAAGGGCTGGATGAACCAACCACACCCTCCACAACCAGCCTCCCCCTATCCAGTATATATAGAGATACAGACATGTATGCCTCCATACAGGGACTTGCAGCACCTCTGCATGGGCCAAAACACCCACACAACCCCAAACTTCCCCTCTGCTGTCCAGTCTGAGCACACTCTGGGTCCCTGCAGTGCTGCAGATACTGGCAGTACCTCCCACCCTCGGGAAGACACAAAGGCAACACCCTCTCCCTGTTCACATCCCCCCTGCATCATTCCCTTAAAGCCAAAAGGCCACTCTGGCAGCCCAACACACATGATGTGTTACCCACAGCCTTTACACACTGGACTAGTTATTTCCACCCATCCTCCTCCTCCATCACACTCCTCCTGTCTGGGAACTCCTTGTTTTCTTTACTTCCAAAGCCCTAACGGTGCTCCACCTCAGGTACTTCATCTATAGGAGCTTTCTGAACTGAAGGGTTTTTCCTTGAACTCATTAAAAATCAGTTAAAGCTGCCACCCAATCACTGAAAAGTCAATGAAGAAACCTCTACAACCTCACTTCACCTTGTAGAACGTACACAAGGGAGTTGCCTTCTCATCACAGGTCATTTGTACCCCAGTGCCCAACACCAGACCAGCTCTGGAGCAGAAACCTGCAGGCTGCTTTCCACAGGGCAGCTCCTTGCCTTCCAGCAGCTGCACCAGATAATCTCCTGCACTGTTTGCCACTTCAGGAAGAGGCAACAGCCTGGTTAAGGTGCTAACCAGTATGGGAGCTGGATTTTGTCCTGCCTCCACATCCCTGCCCGTCCTGCCAGCGCTGCCTCTCACCCCACTCAGCACTGGCAAGTCTGTGTGCCAGAGTCAAGACCTCAGGTTTGGTTTGCAGGGAAACTCAGCACCTGCCTTGTGGCAGCCTGACTGTGTGAGATGGTGTTGAAAACACTGCAGGAATTACACTGGGGATAGAACTTCCTCCCTGCTTTCCCTTCACAACCTCCCACTTCCCATTCTTGTGGTAACTGGCAGACAGGTATTGCTACGGTCGATCCCTGCTGTGGTCAGAGGGTCCCATACATTTTCTAAGCAGGTGCTGTCTTTATCCTTGTTGAGGTAATGCTGCTGCCAGAATCGCAGGAGGCTGTGGAAGTTGTTCAGGATGAATCCAGGGTACTTTTCTGTGTATTCCATCTGTTGCAAGGTGCGCAGGTAAAAAGGGAGCTTTTCTTTCCTTCGGGCCAGCATGAGGATAACTAAACTTGTGTTCAAACAACTGACATTTTCCTGAGAGTGAAAATGACACAGCAAACAAAAAATATCAAGATACTGGTTGTAAACATGTCCTTACAAAATATGCTCGTGGAAAGCAGGCACAGCAAGTGCTCCTACACTCTGCAAGGAGGAAGGGACACAGATCTCCACAAGAGGGACCAGGTTCCTCCCTGCTCCCAGCTCCGCTCATCACTCCGGTACCAGCAAAGTAACTAAAGTTACTGTCAGCTCTTTACCTGTGTGAGTGTCTGTACATGGATAATATTAATGAGACGGAAAAGGAAGGACATTCTCATGGACATCTGGGACATGTAGGACAAGAGGCGGCACTCGGACAGGACCTCTGCCACTGCAGTGAGAGGAGAAACACAGTCAGCAGGTGCTGCAGGGTCAGACACACTGGTCCAAGCACCAGGGCAGCAAGAATTAGTGCTCAGACTGCAGAAACAAACTTTCAGGGTGGCATTTCCCTGTGTCTACACCCCCAGTTCTCAAAGTCCAGACTTAAGATATTGCCAACATTATCACCACCAGACACAGCCCACCCCACTTGTCACTGTTCACCTTTAGCATCAGACTGATTCTCAAACCGGTCCAGGGACAGTGTGATGCAGCGAACCAGCATGTTCGAGTCAACCAAGGAACTGTTGATCTGGTTTAAAAATATCTGGAACTGAAGAGAAACCCTTTTTAGTGTCAAATAAAAATAATACATTAATACTCAGGGCCATGACCTTTCTGTTATCTCTAACAAAATATATCTGCCTCATGCAGCCCAACACTGGCACTGAGGGCTGACCAAATAGCAATTGCCTTAAAATCACTGAGGAACAGAAAAATGCCGGAGTCCTGGCACCCCTAAAATGTTTTGTGAAGTGCCACTCCAATGAGAGTGAGATTTCATACACTCTTTGTTTTGGAAGAGGGAGACTGGACAGCACTGGCTGCTGGCCTCTAATTCCTCCAGCTCCATGTTTTCCTACATTTACTTTATACAGGCAGTCCTAGGGAGGAATAAATACAATGAGGGAGTCACAGAGAATGAGTACTAAACCCAGTTAGAGATCAATAAATAGGAAGCGTAAAGACAATATGAAGTGTAAAGACATTCTCTAAATTGGGGGAGTTCATTTACTAGAGAAAAAAACAAAATTAAATACAACTTTCTTTTAAATACATTTTTATACTTCCATTCTCCAAGGTCTGCCAGACCTAAGAGAAATGAGGGAAAAATTACAGTAACAAAACCAAGAGTATGAGGCCATTCAGAACCTACCCAACAGCTGATGTTATATGTACAAAGTGCACAAGAGCTTTGCACAGAGCTGCCCATCCTTGATTTACATGTGCAACTCAGTTTTACAGGTAATTACATCAGCCATGACTTAAAACAGCTGTAAGTTCAAATAACATCAAAGATATGACATTTTATGCAGTATCAAATATTAATATTTGAATCCATGTCCATAAGAACTGCAAGCTCCAGTAAAAAAAATTTTGGAGCTGTCCCAATGTCCAGAACTATCAGCCTAACCCAAAACTCCGTGGCTGCCCAGGAAATGCTCTGCCATTCTTGAGCCCTGACCTTAGACCTGCCTGATCATGTAACAGGGCAGCATTCTCTGAACAGCTCAGAACTTGCTGACTCAGGAAAGCAGGAGCACTGCTGAGTGTCTGCAGCAACTCACCTGCCTGTGGAGAGACTTTGGCAGCCCATCCCTTAATGTTTATTGTGCCCCAAGCTCATCAATCACACCAAAACCAAATGAATCTCAGTTTTAGTGCTACCTCTGGCTATAAAAGTTTGTAATTTGACCCTCAGGGGGGACAGCTTTTACAAATATTTACCTTCTCATCTGTGTTGATGTACTTGTTGAACCTCTTGAATGCATCAATATTGAATTTCATCAGTTCTCCCAGAAGGTCAAAGTAACTCTGAAGCACATCCCGTGATTTGCACTCACTATCAACGATGCAGTACAGAATATGCTGGCAAGGGAGGAAAACATGTTATTGCCACAGCTCAGGCCAAGCCAGCAGCACAACATGGATCTGGTTTAACCACAGTTTAAAGCATTTATCTGCAGGTTCAGTTCTTGGATGACAGAACTAAAGATAACAATTCAGATGAGTCTCCTGTTAAAATAACTTCCCACTGAGGCAGGTTATACAACTGGCCACCACAGGGACAATTCACAGATACTTCCAAAAGCATTACCAGTCAAGGTTTAACATTTTTACCCACTTTTGAATTCACTGCAGATAAATCCCTCTTGATTGCTATGGAGGATGCTTGACATAGACTTCCTTACCTCCAGGAGTCCTCTCTTGAGCAGGAACATCTGGTCTGCATAGGAAGTGGTGCCTCGAAGGAAACTTTCAACTGCCCTTGCTTGCCAAAATCTGAGAAGTAGAAGAAATGAGGTGTTAATTTTGGAGCAAATTAAATTACATCTGTAATTTAAATCCAGTTTCCTGATCTGTTTCATGATGATGGAGTCAGACCTGTCACTGGCCATACTAGTATGAGTGCAGTGCAAGCTCTGGTGTCCTCCCTCACCTGCACTGCCACCACAGCACAGCAGAGCCAGGCTTTTCCCCAGATTAAGATTCTCAAGCATTCCCAGCTGAAATAAGCTGTATGAAACCAAAGCTACATCCCAGGGATCTCAAACAGCACATCAGAGTGCAGAGTGAACCCACCTGAAGGAAGACTCAGCTGGTTCCTTCTTCATGACCTGAAGCAGTCTGGTCAACAAACCTCTCTTCCCATCACAGACAAGACTCCTGGAGCAGGTGAAGGAATGACAGCATGAGTGGAAGGGCTGGCAAATGCTGTACCTTACAAAATACTGAATCCAGTCTCTGCTCCAGAGCTTCTGATGATCAAAATCTCAGTATCAAGTATACGGTACAAATATTGTGTCAGTTCTACCAGAAGAAGGGTTCTCCTCACTGCCTTTGGTAAATGTCTGCAATACCTGCAACATGACTTCCAAATAAATCCTAAAGAAAAATTTTTCATTTTCTCTCAAAATATTTCGGAAATACCAATTCACAGCTTGCAGAAATTAAAAGATTAGGGAAAAAAAAAACAACCCACATTTGATCTTAGGAATGAAAAACACATACCTTGCCCAACAAGGAAGCTCTAAATTCCACTTAGGAGGCAGAGCAGAGTATGGAAACCTGGATGTTACATGAGATAACCTTGTTCTGTGTGCTGTAGTAAAGTATAGAGGCTGTACAACTGCAGTACTAATTGTATTAAACATCTTCAGTGGAGTATCCCCCTTGTGCAGAAGCAATGCCTTGACCTCACATTTCAAGAAAAGCAACATGGAAACTAAATGCTAAAGCTGTAAAAACCCTCAAGTTCTTCCCAATTAGACACAGTATTATGATAATAATTATAATCTGGAAATCCTCTTAGAGGATTCCCTTTTGGAGTGAGGTAAATCTGCTCTGTGCAGCCCAAGTCCCTGCTGAAACTCTGGGAATATTCTGACAACTAAAACCTGCAAACTGTGTTACACCTGGTGAGGTCTATACATCAGAATTGTGTATTAAAGAGCTTACTGAAATCAAAACAGTCAATCCAACAGATACTTTAATGTAACACCAGAGATTCTGTAAGTGGTTTAACGTGTTAATCTAATTTAGCTTATTCTGTTTATTAGCTGCTCTTAAAATACTCTGAGCAGACACCTGGATCTGTTCAAACAGCCTGGAAATGGACATTATGTGTGCACAGACTGCTCTTGAATCTCAAAACTAAGATTTATTAGCAGGAGCAATTAATGGATTAGAGGGATCAGGGTTTACTTTCCAGGTCTGTCTGCAATGCCTGCTGTACAAGGTCAGGCAAACAGTCAGAACTAGAACAACATAATAAAATCTGGGCCAAGAACTCAACCCCCCCATTTTTGGCTTTCCTTAAGGTTGCTTTTGTTTTTAAAACACCTTACACTGAGCGTGAGCACACTTCAGATTTGCTGATAACCACCAATATCACACAAACCTGGACACTTCCTGCTGAAATGCATCACTGAAATTAAAGTGTGGTGGACAGATGGACCTCAAACAGAACAGGTGACATCAAACCTCCAACAGAGATGCTTAAAGAACTCCTAAATTGCTGCCCAAAGCCTTCTATTCCCTCTCACCTGTCAGTGTTGACAACTGCATCAACTTCAGGGATGTTGGCTTTGTGGGAGATTGCACTCAGCTCATTCAGTTCTTGGCTGTTTAGGAGGAGATACTTGTTCCTAAAGCAAGACAGTGGGGGAGTAGGGGAGAAAACCAGGATGAATTCCAGAGGCAAACATGCAATTCCATGAGAAGTAAAGCCACAGGGCTGCAGGGCTGGGTAATCCTCTTTCACCTGGCTGCTCTTCACAGCATTCCCACCCTGCTCCCTCCCCCAGGCCAGACAGCTGCTGTTTGGTGAACCTCCTCCAAAATTTACCAAATTCCAGTTTTAACACTGACCAGCTTTAAGATGATGGTTCTTTGCTGACTTGTTCAAAATCTTATGGTTTGTAATTATTTTCTTCTCATTTTTTAAAATCCCAGCAACATTCTGGCAAATTTCAGAAGACTTAAATAGCAAACTTTTTCGCAGCTTCCTACAGTTTTTTTCTGCCTTATCATACTGCTCTTTATCAGCAATAAGTCTAAGTTAGAAAGCAGAAGCTGCAAAAAAGTACTCAATCAATCTTGTATTTTATTGCTCTCAGCAAACTTCACTCTGGAAATATTTTAAAACATCATGAAATGTAGAGATCAGAACAGTAATGGATATAAACCCCAGGAATTTGCAGGAAATTCTTTATCAAATACTGAATTTTGCATAATGAAAATTAATTATTTCATCTGTAAAGCAAATTTAATGCAGAACAAGTCTGACAAAATGTAGTCCAGGGGCTCCCTTTGCCACACTCCCTGCCCAATGCCACCATCTTCCTACTTCAAAGGGATCAGAATCAGACTGCACAGATTTACTTTCAGGAAACCTTAGGGAGCACAGGATGCAGTGATGAGGGAGCAAAAAGAAACTACTCATCAAACTAGCAACTACTCGGAAGATAAATTATTAGACCCAGAGGGACTGAGTGTCTCCTTGTTTCAAACACCATCATCCAGATTAGTGCCCACTGAGGTTCTCTTGTAAAGCTTCCTTTGATGTGGATTAACAGGTTTCTGCAATGAGAACACAGCCCTTCTCTCCCTGCAACAAACAGTTCTGCAAGTCTGGTTTAGACACAGTTTTACTGAAATTAATATTAGTGTAAAAGTACTTGCTCTCATCTTGTCCTCAGCTAATCTGTGATTTCATAGAAAGTTTGTGTCATTATTTGTTTAAAACCCTTAACCACATTCCACACATTCCACCTGCTCTGATGTTACAGCTGGGAGCTGTTTTCTGTTTAAACAAGCCTGAGATCTTTGTAGCAGCCACTTAAGTAGGAACGTCATCTAAAGAGATTTTATTGGAAAACCTGGAATGATTCCTCGGCAAACAATGTCTTGCCTGGAGGATTTACAATAGGTCAACCTTGCACTGTCTGTCCAGCAGCTTCCAATTCTCAAAGCTAAAACTACACAATCAAAAAGGCTGATACCTCCAATATATCCAATAGTATTAGATAAAACCTGAACGAAAATATCATCCTGGCTGTGGATATGACCAGCACCTGAAGTACAACGTGCCTCAAACACAGAGGTTTGTCAGAAGTGGACACCATCTCACAGGACTGAATCAGAGCAACAGGACACTGATGGAACAAGAGATGCAACTCCACAAGTCAGAACAGAACAAGAATTACATCTGTACAAGCAGCACAGCAGTAGAAAACCCCCAAGCAAACCCCTCAAACTACTCCAGCAGCCTCAAGTTTCCTGAGGATGCCTTTGGAAGGCAGACAGAAGCTTTCTCCCTGTTCCCACTGGCTCAATACCAGCTCTTGGGGAGAAGGCAGATAAACAACATAATGAAAGCTGCCTCCTTATTTCCTCAGCCAGAAAGTGTTAACTCATCAGAGACATGTTCCAGCACATTCAACATGAAGCAAAATGGGCTGGTTTCAAGCATCAACAGGCATATTAAGACATGCCCACTGGAGAGCAGAGCCTTAGGCTGCTCATAGCAGGAGCTGAAAAGCACCTGAAATCTGAATTAAGGACAGGACAACGTTCCCTTCATGCAGAGCCTGCCCTGTGCTCAGGACACCTGGAATTGCAAACCAGGCAAACACCACCGAGGCACGACCCACCACAGCTTCTCATACTCACTCATGGTGATCACTGAAGCTCTGAAGAAGCCTCAAGAACTGTATCTTTAGAGTAATGTCCTAAAAAGAGACAGGAAAAGTAAAAAAAAAAAAAATTGCTTTAGGGTTTCTGGATATCATTAGTTACCAAGCTGAATAAAAAATCTTGCCAAATCAAAGCCCTCTGGTCAGTAAGTGACTTGCATAAGGGGAAGGCTGCACTTTGCAGGCTTCCCAAAATAGAAGTGGAGATTGCTCCTAGTCTATAAAATTACTAATTTCTTCTCACTGCAAAGGCAGAAAAGTTCATCAATGTACTGATCAATTCAGAATATCTAGGTTTGGAAGGAAAAAAAAAAAGTAAGAGTCCAACAAAAAACTCAACCCCCTAAACCTGACTGACCCAATTTGTATTCTGTGCCCCTTCTAGTTATCATTTCCTTAAGTTTTGGTTATCTTCTACCTCTGGCTTCCAGGGCTCACCAATTTACCCCCTTTCCCAGCTCCCAAACCAGGAGAGAGGAGAGGCTAAATTGTCCCGGCTAAATTGCTGGCACAAGACAAAGACTTCAGTGAAAACATTAATTGCCAAGAAACTGAATGTCAAGTTATGGATTATACAAGCACCCAGTTCCTCAGCACAGCTCCTGAGGATTGTATGACAGGATATGACAACCCAACATAGAATTATAGGAGTTACTCACCGGGCTGCAATCACAATTTTGGTTGTGTCCATGCAGAACCAGGGCTGATGCTGAATGCTTTCTCCAGATCAGTTTATCAAATAAGTTATTGAGGCCAGGAATGAGCCTGAACTCTGCAATCATTTTATGAACCTGGGAAAAAAGAGAGGTACAAAGTCATTTGCTGCAGCCTCAAACACAGATATAATGTGGTCTGGAAACAGATGGGCACAATTCTGTCATTCTCTGCCAACAGAAGGTGAACTCTTGTATCAAACAGCAAGTGTGAGTTAACACTCACACTCACCATGGTCTGTGTTACAGTAGCTTCCATTTGGTGGACAGGGAGAGAAAAACAGACATTTTGGGAGCTGTTTGCCAGTGCTTGTTAACCAGTGTTCCTCCGGAAGCAGCTCTGGGCAGGGGGAGATGACTTACAGCTCACTGAAAAAGCATCTGTACCTAACAATTATGTGTTACACAGCTAAGCTGTGAATGTTCTGCTGCCAGTCACCCACAGAGTGTCCTCGTCTTCTCCCTTTCCACTCACACAGCTGAAGCTCAGGGAGGCCTCTGAAGACAACACAATCAATATGGGTGTTGTTCAACTGACCTGGGCAGGAGCTCTGAGCAAAGCTGGGTCCAGCAGTAACACAACCACACTGCACTGCTCCTTCAGGTTAAGGAAAAGTTGAATTCTTTAGAGAATGATCAGGAGAGAAGAAAATGCTAAAATACTTGGGTTTATTTATCAGTCTGCCTGCCAAGCTGGGACACAGCACATCATGACATGTTTGAAACAGGGTTACTCATGTAAAAGAGCACCTGATGTTGGTGTGAGCAGCTGTTAAATACCTTCAGTCCATGCTGTGAGACTTTTGATGTAAGCAATTTGGAAGATGAGGAAATACAAAGTGGGACTCTCATCAACTGTAGGCCTAGGATAAGCAGTATTCCTTGAGATGTGGTTGCAAATGAAAACCACATGACTGGGAAGCCCAACAAGCTGCAAAAATTAAGTCCCCAATGCAGTAATGGACACATTCCTTAAAATCAATAAACAAAATGACTTAACAATAACCCAGGTTGTCCCCAAGAT
The DNA here is from genome assembly GCA_035041135.1 of Platyrinchus mystaceus. Lineage (NCBI taxonomy): Eukaryota > Metazoa > Chordata > Aves > Passeriformes > Tyrannidae > Platyrinchus > Platyrinchus mystaceus. The sequence continues at coordinate 2,692,825 of JAWWLV010000057.1, read as the reverse complement.
GCAGCATTATAACCAGCAGCATTTCCAGCAGGTCACTCAAATTTGTTCTATCTACTCAAATATCTGAATGAATCCAAAGTAGTTGAACCTGATGCTGTTTTACAGGTTTCCATTTTCTCAGTCTTATTTCCATCAGAGCTGATGGCCTTTTTGCCACCAGCTGCCCCATCTCTTTGGAAATCACATTCCTGCTGCTGGACATCCCAAGTATCACACCTGAGGAAGAATCCAACTCCTTCCCACCTCACCCATCCTCTGAGAGATTGCAAAGCTTGGAGTCCTCTAGTGCTCTAGTATTTTAAAATGCTCTTGGACTCTTTGATCTCGTCACAAGCCTCCAACAAAACCAGCTCTGAGGAATCTCTCCAAACAAAGAGCTCCCTGTATTCTCCCTGTCCCTCCATGGCCACCGTGGCACAGGCACAACAGGAGGAAGCCAAGTGTGTGAGCTGCTTGCAAGAGCCTCAGCCCTCACTGCAGGAAAAGCTCTCTATGTTCCTAGTTTTAACTCCTGAGTCTGCTCCCTCTAAGTGACTCATCCCTAATTTCAGCTGTGTCTTATTCACTTTTAGTTTGCTCAACTCGAAAGTTCTCACCTTACAGGAGCAGCATGACAGTCATTGCCTTTGCATCACACTCTCTCCCAGACTTCAAACTCATTACAACTACCTGGGGATGCCAAGGCAATCCTTGCTCTATATTTATCCTTCAGACTCCTTGGATTTTTTTCCTATTGCTGCCCACCTTCACGTGAACTGGCCTAGTGCTTTCTCACCACTAAAACGTAGGTTTCTGCTGTGTGCAGTGTGGCTCCTTACAACAGGAGCAAGGAAATCATCTGATGGCTTTTTACCCCAACACAGACATGCAGGACAGCCCAGAAAAATATAAAAGGAGAGTAATTTAGGGTGTGACCATAATGAGAAGGAAGCAAAGGCACTGATTTAAGAGAAACACCACTTATCCCCAAGGGTGAGCTCACTCCCGAGGTGGCAGCAAGTCACTGCTACCACAGTTATCAATTTATGCAAATTAGCCAGCAATCAAGTTTACACCCAGGATTTAGAGTAAACAGGTTGAGTTGGGGAAGGTGCACAATGCTTCAGGCAAATGCCAGACCACTGTGTTGCTTGTCATGGTGGACTGAAGCAGGTTTGTGATGCCCTTTGAAAATTCCATGCGAAATGAACCCAACCTAAAACCAGTAAGTCCTTTGGCTGCTCAGACTGGAATCACAGATCCTGTGCTTTTATTCCCCCATAGAAAAGGGACATCACCAAGCAGCTGCAGTGCTTGCCAGTGAGAGTGCTACTGCAGACACTGCTGCCCCTCACACTGGAGCTTTCTACGGAGAACAGCTCAGCTCCAGTTTTCATCTGCCTGGCTCAGGAAGGGAAACAGGAGTCACATCCGCCACACAAGTTTTATGCAGATGAAGGATATATTATGTGTTTCAAAGGCAAAGGATTTCACTAAAAAAGAAAAAAAAAAAAGAGCTGGCTCTGGACAAGAAGTGTTTGGGAATGAAGTAACTCAAATCTTTCAAGAGTTCAATACCAGGCCCCCTGTATCAGTCCTGGGGAAGAGGTGAACTGCATGCCAGCTTTATCCTTAGTTTTCCGATCTGCACAGGGGCAGAGAGAGCAGATGAAGAATAAAGAGTTGTTTTCCCAGGAAATTAAAAAAAAAAAATTCAGCTTCAAAGCTAGCTGTTTCAGCAGCATATTTTCTGCCTTGTCATATCTGACAGGAACACACTGGAGCTGACCCAGGGAGGGAAGGAATCCAGCTCCCTGAAGCAGTGGCAGCAGGATGAGTGCAAGCTGCAAGCTGTTTCTGCAGTATCTATAAAACTGCATTCCTGTGGTGAAATCAGGCAGGAATGAATTATTTGGCTTGATACAATGGAAAAAAAAAGTCCTCCTAAGGGATCCACGTTCTGGTAGTTCCAGTTATGCTTGGGCTTTGTTTAAATTTTATTTTATGCCCAACAGAAACAGCATTTCTAAAAGGAATGACAACGGTTGCTTATGGTAGTGATTGTGGTTTCTGCAACAATTGCTAGTTCCCTCTTATAGAGAAACTATTTATTTTTAATGCCAAGTATCCATTTAGAATCCCTGAATGGTTTGGTTGGAAGGGACTTTAAAGCTTATCTCATTCCACCCCCTGCCATGGGCAGGGACACCTTCCACTAGCCCAGGCTGCTCTAAGTCCCATCCAACCTGGCCTTGCACACTCCCAGGGATGGGGAGTCCCCAACCACTTTTGTAGGTTCGGAGTGAACAGGTTAGTTATGTTTGGGACGGCACTACAACTGCATTTCTATTTTAAATTCAGATCCAGAGATTTAAGAGACTGGCGAGTGGTTGTGACTCTGATACAGTGGGAGGTCACCAGCAAAGGCCAAAATACTCAGGATAAATGTGCTCAAGCAACTGTCCCCCAACACAGCCACTCTTGCCCAATACAACAGCCCTTCAACAACTCACACCAGTTTGGCCCTCCTGGTCCCTTCCATCCACACCAATCTGGCCTCCCAGTCTCCAGGGCATGTGAATGTCCTTGCTGTTCCGAGCTGCTCTGCTGAGCTGAGCAGACTGACAAAGTTGGAAACCTGTCAAAACTGCACCAAGGAGTGCTTTTCTTTTCCCTGCACAACATGCTTTTGACCCATTTAAATCAAACCACAGCCAGGCTGCAGGGACTGGTTCTCCATAAGCCTGTGTGAGGCAAGGAATAATTTTTTTTTTTTTCATTTTAAAAGAAAGAAAGGCAAAAGGAACAGATGAGTTGGGTTTCCAGGCAGTGACCAGTGCAGACAGCATTGAAGTGCATTCTCTCAGCTCAGAGTTTAACAATTTGCTCACACTCGGCCAAGACATGGGAATCTGCTGCAAAAATCACCCACTCACACCACCCCAGAGAGTTTCCAAAAGTGAAAGCACCCAAGGAAGGGGAAGGTACAAAGGGGCTCCATCCAAATAGGTCACCAGGAGGGGTAAGAAGGCCTGGCTGCAGCTCCTGCAGCATCCAGGTACACCCACACACTTCCTCACACAGAGGGACAGGATCCCCATGCAGGAGAAATCCTCCTGCATCCATCCTGCACCAGAGCAGCAGCTCTGTGGGGACTGGACCCCCACCCTTGTGACCAGCCCTGTCTCCCAGTGGAACGCTCCCTGTGTGTCTGGGCACGGCTGCCACAATGGGATCTGCCCAGCTCTGTGCCTTCAGCTCTGCCCTTCGTGTTTCTGTGTCCAGGACCTAATTAATGAGCACTCAGGTTTAAAGGCACATCAACTGCCCAGGGCTCACCTGATTCCTCTGCCTCCCCATGAGCAGCACACAGAGAACGTACAACACCTCCAGCTTGTACATGATCTCGTGCATGATCTTCATGGACTGTGGAAGCTGTGTCCGTGTTGAGCTGTTGGCCAACCCACTTTCATCTGAAGACTCTGAACAAGATGGCAAAAACGTGAGCCTGAGGAAGCTTCAACAACAAGGATTTGTTACAGTTATTACTTTTACACCGAACACTGCAGGTGTAGGACCAGCCCCTCTGCCTGAATCCTCCTGTCAGCTAAAAATAGCCTTGTACAGCAAGTAACCAATTTAAAGTACAGAAGAGAAAAAAAGACAATAGCTGGAAATTCAGAGATAATTTTTTAAAAATTGTTTGTCCATCATAAGCTAAATGACCTAAAATAAGTAGGCTCACCTAAATGAATTAATAGACTACTGAACCAGGACATGGCAGAAAAGGTAATGAAAGCAGGGGTGAGAGATCAGAAGCATTTACTATTAATTTACTTTCATTTCATACCTCAGGACCAGTATTTTTAGGCCACAGTTAAATAATTTTCATAACCCTATGCAGAACTACCCTGCTAAGGGCAGAAACAGGAGTACTAAATACTTTGAGTTTTACAAGACATACCCTGCATTTTTGTAATACCGAAGGGTGAAGAAACAAACCACACATGTGCTTCAAAGCATTTTCCTATGGTTGCATTAACTGGAATAATTATTTTTCTTCAATTACTTACTCAATTTTGCTGAAACTAGACTGCCTTTTTAAAGAAGGGGCCACTTACTTGGTATGAAGCACTTGGACCCAAAGCCATCAGTCAAAGTTTTAGAGGAAAATGCTGTTGAAGTCACTCACCTCAGAAGGGTTATTTTGTCTCTGCAGGGAGATTAGTGCTGAGGATGTACAGCATTACAGGGTTATATAGGCATGCAAAGAGCACAGACATTTCCTACCTATTCTGCTAACTTTAATCATGAAAAAAAAAAAATCAGTGCTACATGAGAACAAACTGGGAATAAGACCTAAATGCTGATATTTCCAGTTGAAAGGAGAAGCAACACGTGGCAAACCCTGAAGAAGGTTAGGATGGAATGCAAGCCAGGTACCTGTACTGCTCTGCTCTGCCTCTTCATTTGCCACTCTCATCAGTGCATCCAGAACCAGTGCATTGTCCAGCCAGGTGTACCACTCTTCCAGCTCCTGGAGGAAGCTGGAAGTACCTGTGGTTTCAGACACTTTCCGTGTTGCCAGTTTGCACAATCGCTCTATGAAGCCTGGAATATTCAGAAGTGTAGCTGGAAAAAAAAATTAAAAATAACTTTATTACTACTGGAATAGCTGGGGGGAAAGCCCTCGGCTTTTTAAGCGATGTTTTCCTGAATTAGATCATCAAGGAGCAAAACAGATGGGGAATACACCACAGCAGCCCCAGGTCTGAGGGTTTTAATGGTGAAACTGCACCCTCAGAAGGAGCAGTGCAAGGAGAGAAGTCACTGCTTTGCAAAATGCTTGGGGAGCTGCATTTTGTGCTCAAGTTTTCACAGAATAACTTAATTACAGGACCTGTTTATTAAAGATACGTAGGTAAGGCTTCACTTCACTACACACTTGGAGATGCAAGTGGAAAAAGACAAAGAATTTGGCCATTAACATTATAGAAAGAGTTTAGTCTCTGAAAGGATAAGCTCCCTGAAACATTTTTTAAAGTAGAATATATTTTATAATCTCAGAATCAGTCTCCAATCGTGCACACAAAAAGTGATTAGTTAAACATTTGCTTGGCTAAGTTCAGCTCTGGGACATCCAAACTTATTAAGTTCAACTGATTTAAATTAAACTTAGTACCCACACCTACCCACACTTGTTCACTGCTCCTCATAAGAGAATTCTGGCTATCCCAGGGTAGAAAATACACCCCTCAGCTGCTGTACTATGCTACTCACCTCTCACTGGCTGCCGCTCTCACATCTGTTTCAGAAGCCCAAATGCTTTTCAGCACAGTAAGAGCTGAAAACAGCAGATTCTACATTTGAGGGTACTTCAATTTAACTTTTCTAACTCCTACTGATCCTTCTAGTCAAGGCTTTTGCACTTGAGAAGTACTCAGCAAAATAAGGAAAACTACACTGTGCCCTAGGGTGAAGCTGAGATCAGATCCACGGATTTCCAAGGCTGTTTTGGTAACAGTGGGCAACATAACTAATATTAAACACAATTTCCTTGTTGATAAAGACAGACATCCTGCTCAAAACAACATCAGATAAAATCAGAGAGGAACTGCTGCAACAGCAACCACGCTGCACACACTTGTAGTTCAGAAATCGGTCTTTTAAGGAGGACACAATTATCAAGAGTTGCCATGGACATGACTGAGGCATAGAAAGCAAATCCAATTATTTTAAGCCACTCAGTTCATCAGAGAGCACTGAAATGACAGAAATTAACCTGCCAATTAGCAACACTGTATCAACCCAAAAGCTACAAAGTAAAGTTCATTAAAAGGAAAGACTGTTTACAAGAAACTGCCTGAGGGATCAAGAAAATAAAGAAAAATGCTCTGTAAGACACAACACTTTCAGTATCCTCCAGAAACATAAGTGACATTGAAAAGGGGAAAATTGAGATTACTATGGAGATTACTGTGATTTGTTCACAGTGTAACAATTACCTTGATTAATCTCAGCTCGAGAAGGACCCAGGTTTTTTTTCTGCTGGGCATTTTTGGCAAGAAGAGTGTGCTTGTCATCACTGCCTGTGTCGAGCTCAGAAATGGTGACAGCCAGGATCCTGCAGAAATTTGCCAGCTGCTGCTGGTCAAAGCTGGACACAAGGCTGGCCAGGTTGGGAATATCATCCAGCTGGATCATTTCCTGGAGGAGGCAACACCAACTGAGTCACATGTGACATTCAATAAGTGAACACAGACACAAGATCCTCTCTGGGGAGCTCTGTGGGTTATTCCAATGTTAGGAAAGGAGAAGCAAGTGAAGAGTCTGAAAGCAGCTGGGATTTACAACTGCTGTACAGATATCCATATTTTAAAGACTAGATATTTGCATAAAATTTGGGGGCCCTTTTTAACTAAAAACCCCACAAACCAACTTAATACATAAATTATATTTGGGTATTAAAAGTTTCAATTTTGTTTTCCACTTCTGTATTTTCTTTGAAACTCACAGATAAGAATCACCTTTCAGATTACTTTTCAGTTTTTTCATTAAAAGATCTTTTTAATAAAAAGAGGCTGAAAACGGTTGTCAGAAAAACACCATTTTTGTTCAGATAAACTAAGCTTGTTTCCTATCTATTTCAGAGAGTACATCTACCTCAACCTTACTCTAAGTATCAAGTTACAGACTCCTGATTCTCTCCACAAAATGTACACAGACACTGTTCATTCAGGGTTTTAGGGTTACACCTTTAGTATTTTATTTGCATCACATGAGAGAACTCAGCTGTAATGATGATGGCAAATAATTAAAGAAACAACCCTAGTGTACAGAAGACTGAAGTGTCCTGTTTCCCCAGCCTACAACTTGTTTGAGAGGTGACAAAGCCCAAGGTAAGAGAGAAGGATGGGAAGCCCTTCCAGATGTCATGAGGACAAGTATAATGTGTGAAGTGTAATCAGAAGGATGAAAAATTAATTTATGACATTCATTTTCTTTATTTGAAACACTGGCTGTACTTTAATGACAGTGAGGTACTCAGATAATGGGTGCTCACCTCCCATCATCCTCTGAGCTATGGAAAAGCATTGCAAGGATGACTCCACATGAATAGTTTGGCTTCTGTATGAGATGCGATTGAAGTTAATGATCACTGTGAACAGTCAGATTTCAAATAAACTACAAGTGGGACTGGCAGCTTAAGAGGACTATCCTCAGCAACTCTTCAGGGCAACAGCTCTTTCCTCTACTGGCCTGAAAAGCCATATAAATAAAGCAAAGAAACCACTCACTAACCTTTTTAACTCCCAGGATATCTTCAATGAGCGTTGCAGTTTGCAGGAATGTCTTTTTGTTTGTCATCAGTGTAAACAGGAACAACACAAAGTCGTTTCTTTCTGCCAGTCGCCTCGTGACTCCTTCCGTCTGGAAACCAGCACAGACCCGGTCAGAGCCCACCCTGAGAAGCCACATGTCACAGAACCTGCAGGACACAGCCCTACAGATGGTGTGTTACTGACCCAGCTACTCCTGACAACAGGAAAAGTTGTGTTTATGGCCACCAAAACCAACCCCAGTCCTTGTCTGAAGTTACCATGAGCCTGCAAAACCGACAGGCTCTGTGATGAGAGGCTTCACCTCAGAGTTGTTTACTTGCCTGAATCCAAACTGAACACTGCCTGCCTGGCAACACTCCAGAGAGGCTTGTCTCTGCTTTCCTATACAAATTGTCACCAGCTCCATGTCATGGTATGCAAATGCAGCCACTCCTCAACCCTCAGCACCACTCTCAGTCTGAGCCACCCAAATGCAGCACTGGCCTAAATGAACCTGGTGATGAACCCAAAAGTCACACTGAGGCCTGAACTTGAGTTCAGCACTGAATTTAAGCCTGCCTTTCATGCTCTAATCACTACAGACAACTTTCATGCTCTCAGCTCTGCTGAGAGCACGGCCAGGAACTTAAAACTGCATCCTCACTGCCTGCAAAGCTGTTTGCTGTATGTGCCTGGCATGTCACCAGTGCTCACAGAACTACACTGGCTTAGACAGTTCCTCAATATCTACATATTAATATTGCTCACACACTATTTCTGTGATCCTGCATACTTCTCATTCAAGAGACAGCAGTAATACCAAAGTGAATTAAAACAGCAGCTACTCTAAAAATTGCCAGCTTGCTTCTTAGCATTTCATGCTATTCACAGTTTGCAGAAGTAGCATTACCTGTAGTTAAAAAAATAAATCATCTAAACCAAGAAAAAAGCATCCCTTTTCTTCCCCCTCCCATGTGTGCAGATCCTCAGCAGTGAGACATGACTGTGTAAGACTCTGGAGATCAGGCTGATGTCTTCAGAAGAGCTCCAAGCCACCAACTGCCTCTTTTTTTTTTTAATTTTTGTTAAACAACGTTCCCTGGTTATGGCATAATGAAGTGTGTGATGAAGTAAATAATCCTGAGGATGTTCCCTGCATGCATAATTGGAGGCCTGTGCTTTTAGCTTCAGAATTTTAATGACAAGGTATTTCCACAGGCCTTTAACCTAGCACCTTCCTTAGCACTGCTCTGCCATCCACAGAACTGAACTAAACTGATATCCAGAACATGAAGGAGTTGCAGGATCAAACTTAAAACACTTGGCCAGCACCACTTCTGAACAAGACTAACTGCAGCTGGGGTTAACAGGGATCTATTTCCAGTTTCAAATTGTAAGATGGAACTCAACAAAGGCTGGCATGGCTTTCCTATTGAAACACAGAGACAGAAAGATCCAAACTAGAGGATTTAAACTTGACTAAGAAACCGTGTAACACACCAAAATACAGGGTGGTCCTGTATTTAACTGAAGGAATTTTCACATAAAGCTTCAGAGTAAGTTTAAATTACACTTAAGAGTCCGTATATTGTGTTATCAAATGGCACCTGTAAAAAGAGACCAGAAGAAGACTTTTGCAGCAGTTGTACTTACACACAGACACGTGTTGTACAGTATGCTGAGACAGTCCTTGATGAGGTCATCACTTACTGCAAAGGAGAGAACAGTCAGTCACCAGCCCTAGGCTGCCAAGGAGTGCCATGGAAAGCTATAAAATGGAGGGGAATTTCAGGCTGCTACCTCACATCACATGTGCAAATGCCTTGGAAGAAGCACTCAAACTGCCAGGGTTAGATGGGATACTGGGGAGAAATCCTTCCCTGTGAGGATGGGGAGGGCCTGGCACAGGTTGCCCTGAGAAGCTGTGGCTGCCCCATCCCTGGAAGCATTCAAGGCCAGGTTGGATGGGGCTTGGAGCAACCTGGGCCAGTGGAAGGTGTCCCTGCCCATGGCAGGGGGTGGAACTGGATGATCTTTAAGGTCCCTGACAACCCAAACCATTCTATAATTCTGTAAGTCTTTACCTGACCTGTTCACATGATAAATTATTTAGTATGGGGGGACAAAAAAAAAAAAGGACAGTTCATGCATTTTTCTCCACACAGCACCTGGAAGAACAGCTTTCCATCTGATTCACTGCACATTTTAATATTTAAAATAAGTTTTCAGTGCAGCCCTACAACAGCTGCCTCTAGCTCAAGTTCAAGCCACCTCACCTTTGAAGTTCCCTGGCTGAAGGGCACAGAGTGCACCAGGACAGTCCCTCTCCTCACAAGGGCTCAGGGAACCAGCAGAGCCACAAACAGGGGAAATGAAAACACTAAAGCAAAGCTGCTCCAGCAGGAAAGTTGTGCTGAAGCCACTGCACCCCCTTGGCAAAGTTCTCCTCACAGCAATGTGGAAATGAGTCAGGAGAACAGCACATTTTTTATCTCACAATCTCTGTAGCTCCTATTACATAAACAATGTTTTGTGGCTTATTATTAAAAATTGCTCACTGTAGCTGTAGCCACAGTAGCAATAAGAGTTTCCACTGATTGCAGATTTAGTTCTTTGAGTGAGGGATGTTGTGCTGAGTGTATGAACCCTCTGGAGCTGTGTGACTATCCCAACAGGTGACTATCCCAAATCCCAGCACGAATCAGTACCACGGAGAACAAAGAGACCAGTGATTCATTCCTAAATGAATCAACAGGAAATTGCTGGTATGGAAAGAGAATAACAGAAAAACAGAACAATTTCTGTCTAAATAAGAACACAAGGAAAAATTGGGGGGGGGGAAGAGATAAAACATGCAATTTACTTACTTTTCTGCTTCTTTTTCTGTGTAATAAGAGTTGGTCTCATGAGAATTTCTACCAGAAGCTGTAACGATAAGATAAAGAATTAAAGGAATAATCATTTAGATACAAATACCAATTAATTTGTCAGAGGCAAAGTCAAACCCAGACTTGTCTCTGCTGAAGTCACAGAGGTGAATAATGGGAGGCTCTACAATCAAAACTCCACTGGTGTCAAAATCACATTGACAAAAAATAGTTGCATTTCCCCTGAAGAAACAGTCATGGTTGTACAAAATAATCTCCCACTGGCAAGTTTTAAAGAATTTGAGCCTGCAAAGAATGTACTTTCACATGTCTCCAGATAAAATCAGGAATGGCTATTACACATCTCCCAAAATAGGGAATCTTTACCAATAATCTGCAGAGAAATGCAAATTTTGCAAAGTTTTCCATAAATCTTTCTGGCCTTCAAACATATTTCAAACAGAACACAAACACAACAGAATTTAGTTGCTCCAGATTTTAATCTCACCAACAAAAAGCCACTGCTTGTGTACATCACCTTGATCTATACTTATTATGTATTTACAGATGTTGTCTCATTTCTATTTAAGGAATGTAACAATTTTTCCAAGACTAGGACTGTGGTCCTGTTAAATGTAGAAGGGATCTTTAGTTGCTCCAGTCTATACCACTGGTTTGTCTCAAAACATTTTGAAAAATAAGCAGTTTATTTAAAAATGAGAGTTAACCACTAGAAGCAACTGACATCTCCTCCAAGTACTGCAAAATGCCCCTAGTTTTAAAATTCAGTTTAAAATTGTCAACAGCAATGTAGGCACCACCCAGTCGATCAATAAACTAACAACTTACTACTTGCTCTCTTAGTCTCAGCTTAACTTTGCCCTTCTTTTAATGAACCACCCACCCAGACACAGAGGAAACCAGCTGGAGGCCACATTTTAAGACCAACAAATAAATAAATAGGCAACTTTAAAGAGGAACATACATTTTCCAGCAATATTTGTAACAGTAATTGTAGCATCAGTAGGGTAGAGAAAAATGACTGCAGCAGTAATGCAGAGCTCATATTAATGGCTTCTGTTTCAGGAGGAGAATTCACACCTCAAGGTTTGGGGTTTATGTTTTTTATGCTTTAATGTTGTGTGGCAGAAGGCACAGAAAGGGAATGATGAGAACTTATTTCTTGGAATGGAGTTGCATTCAGGTGTAAAATCCAAGGGGCTTCATCAGTTCATGTGTTTGCACTCTCAGGTCATATTTTACATGGATTCATATAAAGGGAGGACAATGTGTTTTTGTTCTTCCTTGATGTAAAGGCTGTCAGAATCCAAAAATATTATAAGGAATATACTATCATTATAGCATAGAGCAGGGGTCCCCAAACTTTTCAAACAGTGGGCCGGTTTCCTGTCCCTCAGACACTGTGGGGGGCCGGACTA
>JAWWLV010000057.1:2670983-2681118 GCA_035041135.1 Platyrinchus mystaceus | reverse complement strand
TGGTGCACGTGCTTCCCACTGGTGCTGGCTTGGTTGTCCTGTCTGGGAGCTGGAGGGAGGGAGGGAGAGACAGGGAGGCGCACACCTCGCTGATGCCATCGCCCCCCTCCCCAGCCCGGCCGCGCAGTCCGGAGGGGGGGCCAGAAGGGACTGAAGGGACTTTGCCACACTGGCGCGACACCGTTGGAGGGGGGAGGGAAGCGGGCCGGATAAGGGACTCTAGGGGGCCGGACCCGGCCCGCAGTTTGGGGACCCCTGGCATAGAGAATACACTGCAAATTTAGGGTCCTTCAGAGTGACTTGTGGTTCACGGTCCAAAATATTGCAAAACAATCAGCACCAGCAGGTCAGACTGATTCCCTTTCAAGCCCTAGAGCAGGATTTTTGAAAAAAAACCAACACAGCACTGGATTCTACCACTGCCTTGAACCACATTAAACCCAACTGTATCAGTCAAATCTCTGGCCACAGTACCAGGTAATTACAGCATATCTGATATTTGCCATCTCCAGCCCAAGGGGAAAAAAACCCAACCAAATCCCAACCAGGAAAAAAACAACTCACCCCCAACACACACAGGTTCTGTGCATTATGTTAAAATCATTCCTGAAGGAATTATCACTATTTTCCTTTAAAACCAAGGGAAATTTAGAACATTTTCAGAAAGTTTTCTAAATTGCTTGGGTAGCTGAAGACTTTTGTCCTCAACTGACAGCACACAGGCAACTAAACCACTGCTCATTTCAAACCAACATAAATACCAGTTTTACTTAAGTAAAGGCATGCTAAGTGTAACAAGAAGGAAGCAGCAAAACCTTCTTAATTAGACAATAAATAAAAGGGGAAAAAAAGAGAGTGTCAATTAGTTTATCAGAAAACACAAATCATGCATTTCTGAGGGAAGCCAAGATCCCAGAGTCGGTCACCATAAAACTGAACAAATGGGTATTTCTGTAACGTAGAATTAGAACAAATAAACAAAAGGATAAATTGCCAGAATGTCAACAGAAAATTTACAGTTCTTTAAAAAAAACTTTTCCAAGATGAAGCAATAAACATAGACAACGTGGCTAAGAGTGTCCTGGTGTGCTTAAAAAACTGCCAGACATCCCTCAATGGGAAGTGAAATTCTCGCTGCTCTGGTTCCAACTGTAGCATTTCATCTCACAATTAGGAATCATTTGAAACTGTTTTCATTGAGAACTAAAGGTCTCACCTATTTAAGTTAAGAAGACTGTCAGACTGAGTGAAGAAATATCCAGGTTTTCTGGCTATTTATCATATAAGAAAAAGCACACTTTTATGAGATACCTTGAAAAACACACCCCCTTCATATTTGGATTAACAGAAACAGGCACAACTCCAATGCTCAACATCAAATTGGTAAACCCATTCTGTAGCTTCCATTTAGGAGCTTCAAAGGTCTCAGAGACCTCACTGAAGATATTTCTCAGGGGCATGATTCTCATGCAGAAATGTTTTGATATTGTTGAAAAAACACACTCACATCGACTCCTCCGAATAAGTCAAACGTATATGTATTTGGGAAAGTGGACTCTTGAGCAGCTTTTCTATCTTCTGTAACATATGCCATGGCTTCCATCGAAAGAAGGGGAGAAATTTCCTGCAGGGAGTAAAGAAAAAAATAAAAAAAAAATCAAGAGATGGTTTGAGAAGAAAAGTGCTCATGAGCATAAACACAATTACCTCCCACGATCTGTGTGACCTGACTAATCATTACATGCATTCCCAGCTCTTACCTACCAGCCCATTTGCAGACATATTGTCATGCAAACAGCTTCAAAAAATAGTTAGAATTATAATCACAGTAGGCAAAATCCTGCCTGGCTGTAGGAAGGACAGTGCAGGCAGTACCTTTAGGATGCTTTGGCACTGGGAGAAGTCGCTGTTTGGGTGGCTGTGCTCATACAGCTTCTGCAACAGCAAGGGAATCCCATTCCATTTTGCTTGCTTATCTCTTTCCTTTAACAAGGCCTCTGTGATCTGCAAGGAAGGAACAACATAATTCCCATGTGTCCAATGCTTCATAAGCAGGAAAAGAACCTTATCACCTCCTCCATATCAGCAACAGAATATCATGGAAAAACAGCTTGCTGTAGAGAGTACCACTACAAAATCCAGCACCTCTTTCCATGCAGCAGTTTATCCAGGACTGGGAGCTGCAGAATTTCACAGTATCTGAAGCAGGGCAGGGCTTCAAGCAGATTTTGTCATTTAGAGCACTTCATCTCATCCTGTATTTTTATATTGATCATGTATGTTAAAATGGGAACACATTAGTCTCTAAGTAATTCCATTAGTAGCACTCCAATTGACAGTTCAGTGAGGGAGGAACTGGGTGCCCTTGCCACTATCCCAAATTAAATTAGTCTAAGGTGTAGAACACATTAGATGGAAAGGCTTCATTACTTGAAATGAGTATTTCCTCAGCCAAGTCCCTGAAGCCATTATTGGTCACAGCACTGACCCAAACCATGAAGATTGACAAACAACCTCCAGAAGAACATATCAAAGATACAGAGGAAATTCCCTTCTGTTATAAATGGAGACCACCAACTAAATCAGTAGAACAGCAATGTTGGCTGAGAAAGAGGCTGCACCCACAAAAAAAGAACACCTTGGCATTTGCTACTACGACTGTCCAAACTATCTTCAAGTTTGTCCTTCTCACCAAATATTAAAAAAAGTTCTCAATAATCACCACTGTATTTTACACCTGAAAAAAGAAATCAAGTAGCGGCACAAGACTAAAATATTCTGCTTAGAATCCACAAAAAATGTTTTGAAGCCTGAACACTTCCAGGTTAACACCAGCAGAAGCTGTAAAGGAGGAGCTCTTTGGTAAAGTTCACCATCCAGTCAATGCTGACCAAAATTTAACTCCCTTCCTTTATGATATTTCAGAAGTAGCTACACCAACCCCCAAACAGGGAATTATTCTTGTACAGAAAGGTAAAGCAGACAATAATTACAGCCAGCAGGATTTCAATGCAACATTTAGAACACAGATAATCCTGACTGGGACTGGATGGTCCTTGGGGGTCCCTTTTAACTCCTGGTCCTGCACAGACACCCCAGCAATCCCACCCTGTCCCTCAGAGCATTGTCCAAACCCTCCTGGAGCTCTGGCAGCCTTGGGGCTGTGCCCACTGCCCTGGGGAGCCTGTTCAGTGCCAACCACCCTCTGGGGAAAAACCTTTTCCCGATATCCAACCTAACCCTCCCCTGACACAAGTGTGCATTTGCTCTTACTCCTAGGCCTAAACCTCTAAGCTGCTCTCATCCTGACCCTTCCTGGGGTTAACTGAGTTTCCCTCCCTCCTGCTTAAGTGTTCCTTGTTAATAATTAACAGCCAGGAAATCTCACTCATTGTTTCAGCCCTGACATCCTTCTCAGATACACCTCAGTGTGCAATTCCAAAGGGCCATTCAAGTCCTGATTAGACAATTATATGCAAATATACCCCAATTTCTGACTGAGAATTTAACCCTTTTCTCTGTTTGTTATACAGGAAGACCAGAAAACTGATGCAAGCCCATGAAAACTCTGCCTGGCAATGTAGCTGCTGTGGGTCCTCACCCTTCCCAGATACTTAGGGGTCTTTTCCTGATGAAATACCTAAATTGGTAGGTAACTAAGAACTTCAAGGCTCTTGAAGTATCAGTTCAGGTATGAAGTATCATGTTTTCTTGCTACAAGGGGTGACTGAAGCAGCATGAGCAGACCTGGGACATAAAGTCAAAAACTGGGGAGACTTTTTTACTTTTTCCCTGCTTTCTGACTTCTGCATCAGAGTAATCAACCAGCACTGCTGGAGAATGACACAGTTTCCTTCTGAGGAGGAGAAATAACAAAGGGCAAAACCAGAGCATCAAAATGGCTTCTTATCATTTGGACTCCAGCTCAGCTCCTCTGAAGTCACAGATTCCCATTTGTCCTTGTGATTCCCAGCACAGAGGGAGCCAAAGGAGTTCTCCACTACCCCATCCCGGG
This sequence comes from Platyrinchus mystaceus, assembly GCA_035041135.1. Lineage (NCBI taxonomy): Eukaryota > Metazoa > Chordata > Aves > Passeriformes > Tyrannidae > Platyrinchus > Platyrinchus mystaceus. Next base: position 2,677,103 of record JAWWLV010000057.1, on the reverse strand, counting down.
TGTGGGAGGAGCACACAAGCCCGGGGGAAGTGGAGGAGCTGGATTAATGACTGGGTAAAGTGCAAACAACACACAGCAAAATGCCAGAGAAAGAGTCCAGCTCTGGCTCCAGCTGATGGGAAGATACCCCAGGCAGAGGTGACGTGCTTGGGCTGCAGCTCAGGTTCCAGCAGCAGAATTCAGTATCCAAGTGCTCTCTGGAAAGGCCAAAAGCCTTTAAAATCAAAGAGACATTAAAATCTTGTCCTGGGCTTAACACCACTTTGTTAATCTCACATACACTCTTGGTTTCGGGCAGGATCCATTCCCACTCCCATTTTTGTACTCTCTGTCCTGGGCTCCCAGAGGCAGCCACAGGAAAAACTTTCAGAGCTGAAATTCTGAAGGAGTGAAGCAAATGTTTCCTTGCTCTCATCATCTTTTAACTGCTTTCAAAAGAAGAAAAACTGCCTTTTTTTTTTTTCCTCTTGATTTAACATGTCTTTGGTTTCATGGCAAGCTCTGGCTTGTGGTTCCTGTTCTGTGTTTATGAGGCTCCCCTGGCTCTGGATATTTCCATTGTGGCCAGGAAGGATTTGCCAACACAAAGATTTTGGATTCTCTGAAGGGATTAAAATTCAATTCGACTGTATGGAGCTGTCTTTCTTTACAGCCAATTTGGTTAAAAGCTGCATCTCTCCATTTCTGTACCAGCAGCCAGGCAATGGTTTTCATTTATAGACAAAGGTGGTTTTCTTCTTGGCTCTTTCTGGGCAAATTTTACTGAATAGTCATCAGTAAAATGGGTTCCTTTCCTCTGAAGAAATTTTTGGTGTCATCCAAGCAGGGTAAGTGCAACCCAACACTGATTTCTCAGAGATTTTGTTCATTCACTGAAAAATTCTGGGTGAAATACCTCAAATCTTGCACACAAAGCTTGAGAAGTTGGGTATTATCCAGCAAAGGGGAGGCTGCAGCAGCTCAGCTGGAAATGGCATCCACACTCATGGTTTCCTGGATCCAGTTCCACAGCCAGGTATCCCCACCTCCCCAGGGTCATCCATCCATCTTCCCCTACTCCAGCTATACCATAAAGCCATGGCAGTGTGGATTTGCTGAAAGGGCAATCAAAGGCTTTCCAGAGGATTTAAGTACAGAGTTAAAAATGTGTCCTCAAGCCCATCCATGACTGCAAAGTAGAACAGACCAAGATGTTTTCTTTTTAAAGTCTCCTAAGGAACTGGGCCCAGGATTTCCAAGAAGATTACTGATAACTACCATAGGAATACATTCCTACTACACAGTTTAAAATAACTTTTATGCATAATTTTTCTTGGAAGTATAAAAAGAGCTGAAAAAAAGACTGCACTCAAGTCTAAATATTTCTTTATATTTCTTTCTAATCCTCCTGTCTTTTAAATCCTTTTAAAGATCACAGAATCATAGAATAGATTCACAGAATGTCCTGAGCTAGAAGGGACTCAACAGGATCATCCAGTCCAACCCCTGGCCCTGCACAGACACCCCAACAATCCCACCTGTCCCTCAGAGCATTGTCCAAACCCTCCTGGAGCTCTGGCAGCCCTGGGGCTGTGCCCACTGCCCTGGGGAGCCTGTTCAGTGCCAACCACCCTCTGGGGGAAGAATCTTTTCCTAATATCCCACCTAACACTCCCCTGACAGCATCCATTTGCAAGATGGTCAGTAAATAATTATGAATAATACCTAAATCTCCATGAAGTTATATGTTTTTACCTAAACCCACCCCTTCATCAGTTTAGTTTCCCTCTCATTTCTCCCCTCCACTCATCTTCCAGGCACAGCCTCTCCAGCAGCAGCAGCAGCACATCCTCCCTGCTCTGTGCCCCTTTCCCTGCCCAAACATTTGTTACTGCTCTGAGACCTCTTGTAGCTACAGCTGCTTCCAAGTCCCTTCCCCTTCCAGTGAGGATTTTCCTTCCCATCTGTGTTCCTGCATTTTCATCTCCCTAGAAAGTAAATCCCTGATTTTCCAAACCTTTTCCTCCCCTTTGCCGAGCTGTGGTCAGGGACACGTCTCTGTGTCTTCCCAGAGCACGTGACAGCAGCAGAAACACCAGGAGCTCATCCTCCCCTTCACTCTCCAGAGCAGGGATAACAGTTCCCTGATAAAATTCTGTCTCTATTTCACATTTTACCCTTCAAACATTTTACTGTCTAGCTGAGCACTCGCTCCAGGAGGGCATTTGCTGTCATCTTTCAAAAAGCAAAAAGCAGTGACTCAGGTGTCCAGGCATCTTTACAGCTCTAAAGGATTCGTGCTGTGACAGACTTCACAGCTATGACACATCACTTATGAGTTTCTTTTAATTCCATTTTGCATTGCAACCATACATTAAGGTTGGAAGTGCTTTTAAAAAAGCAGAGTTTTCATTCTTGGTATTTTCCATGACCACTTATAAAGCACATATTTAAATGTCCTCAAAGTTTCAAAGCAAAGAGCCACAAGATTATGGATCTTGAAAAACAGATGCAAGCATATTGCCTCCATGTATTTTTAATAAAATTGAAGCTTTTCCAGATCCTTTCCTTCAAGCCTTGCAGGCTGTACCTTTAAAAACAGGAAACTAATATTTGTGCAATTAAATATTTAATTTTCCTCGGAACATTAATAACTTAGGAAGTCATTGCTGCCAGGCTGCCAGGAGAACGATTATTCAAGATTTTGGGGAGTGCCCCATCATCCCAGCTCGTTATTATATTTTCCTTTCCAGATGCTAACAACCATCCATCAGCATGGCTAAGCTGTCTCCTTCCTCACCCAACTTTTCACACAAAAGGCTGTAACCAAGGTAAATGACCTCCTCCCAAGTTTTCCTTTACTGCAGGAACACAACTGCTGGCCTATGGAAAGAATTCCAAGGGAGAAGCTGCAGCTCTGGGGCAGAACACCGTCAGTCACCAGCTGGGGCTTTTGCACAGAGCTCTGATCTAAAACATGTCAGAGCCCCCCAGACATTATTCATAAAAAGAAATTCCACTGCTGATATTAAGCCAGGAGAAGTCCATTTAAGAGCACTTATGTCCAGCCTCTCTCCAGCTCCCTGATTCTTCAAGTGCAGATCAAGTTTCCTATACCTACTGTTTCTCCATCCTCCCCAGCCCCTCTCCCTTCTCCTGCCATCCCAAAAGCCAGGTATGAAGCCAGGGACACACTCTCCTAGTATAAAACCTGCCACAGCTTCCAGGCAGGCCTAACCCTCCCAATGACTCCCAACTACAGCTCTACTCACCAGGACTGGAAGAAGAGCTGGTCTAGGAACAGGTCTTGTGAATCCCAAATCCCCACAATGTTTCCAAGAGCAGGACAACTCCAACATGGACCTCTGACACCAACACCTCTTCAAAACCACTACAGGATCTACCAGAGCTATTAATGTTTGCTTTGATCATCTTACTCTCAGAGAGAAACAGATAAACTAATAAGTGAAATTATATTAACTTCTCACTGAATACTTTTCCTTAGAACTGCCTAAGTTTCTTCTTTAATTCATTTTGAAAGAGAACAAAACCTGCAGATGATATCTAAGGAAAAGCAGAGGGACACTGAATATCACAGCTCTAACACTTCTCTTCCCACTCATCTTCAGCCACACAAAGAAATAAGGACTATTCAAGTCCAACACAACCACTTCTTGAGCATTTCCAGTGCATGACAGAGCTGTGGGCCCTGTTACATAATAAAAGCATTTCTAGGCTTTCTAACACTCCCTCGCTGTCCTCTCCTGAAGAGGCCTAAGCTTGCTAAGACCCACACAATTAGAGCTACTCAAGTGGATTATATTCACGTGAATGTTGTTTTGGCAGTGCTGTTTCAAGGAGGAAACAAAAAACTAATCAGAAAACAAAATCTTTTTCTCAGACTTAGGAAGCTGCTTCAGCCTGTTGATAACCTGCAAGGGCAGGAGCTGAAAATGTGGGTGTCTGAGGCAGAAAATGTTTTTCTTCCACAGAGATTTTTTTTCCTGAGTGGATAGAGACTACCCTGCAAAGGGAAGTGTCTATCCCTAGGGAGAGCAGGGCATGAATTACAGCTGGAAAAAGAGGCTTGTTTTTTCCATTCTGATTGTTTCAGCTAAGCCTTGGCAATCCTGTGAGGGTGAGAGCAGTGCTGACAATCAGCTCTTGGGACTACACCAGGAGCATGCTGGTTTGCCAACAAATCCCTGGTTAGTCCATTATTACACTGCTCTGTCTACAGGGATTCCCATAGCTGCACCTAAATATCTTCTGGTTTCATGCTGTATCCATGTTTTTCACAGCTGGCTTGCAGCAGGTGAAGTGTGTGCCTTCTTGCTAACGGGATTTGAGCTTGATCAGCTGACCCAAAGTGTTATTTTGCCTTCAAGGAACAGCAGCACAAGCCCCATTAGAGCTTGTTCCCTGTGCCTGTGACACACAGCACAGCTGTGTCCAGAGAGGGACAACACACCACCCCCCTCACAACCAGTATTCTTCCTCATTAGAAAATATGTGTCACTTCTGGAAAGTTGGTTCACCAGCTCTTGCAAAGCCCCTTCCACTGGCTCTGTGGTCAGTGCAGGGCAAACCCTGGCCCAAGGTTATGCAATCTGATACCAACCTGTGTCCTGGGCAGCAGCTGATGCCCAAAATATGGATAAAATGGATACAGGAAGAGATAATGGCAATATACACTGAAATCTGATTTATCCATCAACCTTATTATTACAGAATCATTTAGGTCTGAAAAGACCTCCAAGTCCACCCTGTGCTCGACCCCCACCTTGTCCCCCAGCCCAGAGCATTGAGTGCCACATCCAGTCATTCCTTGGACACCTCCAGGGATGGGGACTCCACCACCAACCTGAGCAGCCCCTTCTAATGCCAGAACATCCTTTCCAAGAAGAAATTCTTCCTGATGTTCAACCTGAACCTCCTCTGGCACAACTTCAAGGCCATTTCCTCTCATCCTGTCCCTTGTTCCCTGGGAGCAGATCCCGACACCCCTCGGCTCCCCTCTCCTGTCAGGGAGTTGCAGAGAGCAAGAAGTTCCCCCTGAGCCTCCTTTTCTCCAGGCTGAGCCCCCTCAGCCCCTCCTCATATGACCCTTTAGACCCTTCCCCAACTTTGCTGCCCCTCTCTTAATAATTTATTATTAATAGTAAAGGAAGAGACCAACTGGCAAGAGAGCTGTGACTCCTGGTAGGTGAGCACAGCAAGAACACCCAGGGATCTAGATTTCAGAGCCTCAGCTGACCTCAAAACTGCCACATATTCAGGGGGCTGCTGCTGTCAAAAATGTTTTTATGTCCCTGTAAGATCAGAGGGATGAACTTTCAGATGTAGGCCTATCAACAGTGATCCTTCCCAGTTCACAGATAAGCCCCTACTTTCCCTATACAAAAATGGATCCTGAGATCACCTAAAAATAGTACACAAAGCTTTGGTTAAGGATAAATGCCACTGCTGCCCATGGCAGGCACTACAGCAAGGAAGAGTATTCCACAATCTCCCTGAATTAATATCTTGAGAAGGGTTTACCTTCCTCACAGGATACCAACAGTGCAGTCCAGGCAGCACATGACCCAAAACTTCCTTCCAGAGGACAGGAAGAAAGAGCTCCAAGGACATCCCCCTGACTTGCTCTAGACCCCAACAGAGCAGCTTGGAAATTCAATCTGCTCTCAGGCTTTTCAGGAGAAAAGGAGTTGAGAAACGTAAGCAAGGGCTCCCACACTGCCACTGAGGAGTGAACTGCAGGAAAACTGGGAACATTCTGTTAAAAAACAGAACTCAAAAAAAAAAAAAAGGAAAGCACCCCAAACTGCCTCGTGCTTCTTTAAAAGCTACATCAAAGTGTTTTATATTTAGATCGTCTACAAACAAAAAACTGCTTCAAGGTAAAAGTACAGAGACATGTAATTTATAAAGTCCAAAATCACTCAGGGAGTTGTTATTCCCCCTCCCTTATTCTAAGTGAATCATAAAATGCTTTGGGTTGGAAGGGACATTAAAGACCATCTCATTCCACCCCCTGCCATGGGCATTCCACTAGCCCAGGTTTCTCCAAGCCCCGTCCAACCTGGCCTTGGACACTTGCAGGGATGGGGCAGCCACAGCTTCTCTGGGCAACCTGTGCCA